>CM054180.1:69241600-69841600 GCA_028829895.1 Sinotaia quadrata | reverse complement strand
GGTCATTGATAGCTTCCAATAATTTTCAGTTTTGTTGCAATGCCTTTGAAAAAAATAAACACTAGGTATATGACAAATGATTTAATAATATGCATTCTGGATGTACTTTGTTCATCATTTGCATAAGCCATAATGCTATTAATATTCATATTAGTTGCATTTTGTGCACAATTTTATGAAATAAAAGCAAGTTTACTTTTGCAATTTATAATAAATTAAAAATTTTAATTTTGCAATATGCTTGTTTTTCTTGATGTCTATGATTAAGTTTATTTGAATTGCTTGATGCATTTTCATTGCACTTTATATTTTACCTGTATTGATTTTAACAAATAACACTTTAGTTACATCTATACTAAAGCTAACATAAAATGACGACACTAAATTAAAAATATCTCAAAAGCTATCTTCATAAACTTATTTTTACAAAACCTTATTTTATTAGAACACACATTTTTATTATAAAAGGTTTGTACAGTATTAAATAGAAAAAAGGAGTGGGACTACCTATTATGAAACAAATGTCCATTCTGTGCAATGGGCAAATTTTAGATAACATTAAAAAAAAAACCTGTATCTTTTAAATAAATCATTAATGATCAATAAATCATTTTTTTTTAAGAACTAGTGGAAATTGGAAGGTATTTCCAAGCAGCATGTCAAATGATCCCCAAAACCAAAAAAGAAGTCAAGATGAAAATCTATCATTCTGAAATAAAATTGATTTTCTTTGCAAGCACATTTTACACACACACACAAATAAAGATCTATTTTTTCACTTTTAATAAGTTTTAAATAACTGCAATAAAATGTGTGTGGTTTTAGAAATATTTTTCAAAGCATTCGGAAAAAATATATTGCAACATTGCAAGCTTCAAGGAAACATTGTATAACTAAGGTAAATATGAGAAACATGTAACTGCAAATCTGTATACCGATTCTAAACTCTTGATACTCTACTGTGACTAAACATGTTCATTTCCCAAATAATAGTAAATACCAGTATTTGGTTCTGTAAAATAATATGTAAAAATAATTTTAAACTGTCCAGGTAATAGAACCAAAATTAACTCTTAATCACAATCTAAGTTGTAACATCAAGATGAATCAGCAGGAATGCTTAAATATCTAGCAACAGTTAGAAAATGGGCCAAATGAAAGTTAATTTCAAAAATAAAATTACAAATAATAATAATATAGAAAATACTTACAGTTCAACAGTAATGAAAAGTCTGAGCTCAGATATAAAGAGAAAAACAATAAAAAGAATGCTGCAGATAGAAATAACTGCTCCTGTTGATGTTGGTTGTGTTAAGTCCTTCGGTATTTTGCGATAGATGTCAAATCTACACAGATATTAATTAGCATATCAACTATCATAAACTGTACAAGTTGTTTTAAATAGAAAAAATGTACAGGTTTTTCCAAAAGACAGACAGACAGACAGACACACAGACAGACATAGAGAATTTCAAAGTATAATCATGTGAGCAAAACAAATAATTTAGTCTAGTACTCATTGTTTTCTTATTAAGTGTTAGCATTACTAGCAACCCTTATCAACTACACAAACTTATTTTTTAGAAGTATATTAGTTTATTCTTTTTTAAAGAATTACTGATAATATAGTACTTGAATTAGAACTATTATTTATATAGAGCAGTAGATTTTTTAAAAAGCACTTTACAAGGTACTGAGCTCAATAATTCCAAGCCTGGGGTAAACGTGTCATTGAAAAAATCTCTTCAATCAAGGCACCCTGAAACCCACAATTTTAACATGGATTCCACCATTTAGCCATCCAGCTAACAAATATGCAAATATAAATGAAAACTCTAGGCAGCATTCATTATTTTTAATTCTAAAAAAAAATCTAATGTAATGTTAAAGATTGTCATTTCTCTCTTTGGAATAGTTAAAAAGTATAAACAATCTGTTAAATGAAAGTGTTTAGAATTAGTATAAATAGGCCCCTATCTATTGAAGTTATTCGCACAGTGATATAATAGCAAATTTTCTGCTTAAAATATTTTATACTTTAAATCTACAGGGTGCAACAAATCGATTGATGCCAGCCTGTGCTTTTAATAGATAGACAGAAAACTTGTCCAACCAAGATGCTGCTTTTCCAAAATGTTAAGCTTTATATATATATATGGCTCTCCTTGCCACAATCAAATGGTTGTGGTGGCAGTTATCTATGTTCTTGCAAATGTTTTTAAACTTTTTAACCATATCTTCATATGCACTCTACAATTTCATACAAGTGGTATTGCTGTGTTATTAAGTTTTATGTTCTCTCAATTTTACCATTGCTAGTGCCTAATCTGCAATTATATGATGATATGTTTTAATAATTATTCTATCATAAAATACTGCTATATACATGGCAATATTTTTTCCATTGTTTCATTTGAATGGGGCTTTCACATTTTCTACCAGCCCAACATATATTCTATCTGTACTGAAAATGTCATATTTGCTGCACAAAACACTATTATTTGTGAAACAGCAAATTAGATAATAAAACAAGAATATGGATGATCTATTAGTTTATTAATTAATTAATTTTAATATTAACATATATATATATATATATATAATAATTAATATTTCTTAACTCATAAACCTGCAATATATACATTAAAATATTTCTTCAGTAATTTCACATTGATATATTATTGTCACGAGTGACTTTTTATACATTCAATGACAGCAGCAGTTAATATCAAATATACTATATAACTTCTCTACTGGGAATACTTTTAAAATTCAAAGTAAATAATTCTGATATCACTAATACAGTAATAGGCTTATCTGCAAAGCAGTACTTTTACATAGAGAACATACAATTTGCCTGTGAAATTTCATTAAAATGATTCTGTGCCTTTGAGTTTGACATATTGGTACAAACTGTGAATGTTATATTGAAATACAAATTTTACAGCTCCTATTTTGCTATTCTGTATTCATAAATAAAAGTAAGTTTTAAATGGCTCTCTAAATATAATAAATGGATGACAGTATTTGATAATGTGTATTCTAACCACTTGTGTTAAACTAAGTTTTTTCCTTTGTATTTTGTAATGATGATCAAGTACTTTCGACTATATTCTATTAGCGTGAAAAATGCATATTTTAAAAAAATAAAACAAAATTTAACTCCTAAATGTAACTGTCACTTAGTGTCAGTTTATGTTGACCATGTTAACATTATCAACTTTGTTTGTCGTTCATTGGCAGCTATATGTATATGTTGTTTCCTTTTTAAGTTTTACATTAAATTACATTAATAAAGATCAAATATTCATGGTTGCTGTTTGAACTTTTTCATTCGAGGAAATAATAATTTATTGTAAACATGGATTGCTGCATCACAGACGCCAACAGCAGTTCAACAAAAGTTTTATCTGCACAATCAGTGAATTGCTGTGATGTTAAATTGTTTGGGTGCTTTCTTGAATTACTGTTTCCTTTTAGTTTACTTCAGCTTGAATGCATCTGCCACTTAAATGCTACTAATGTAGTTTTATAAAACAAAAGTAATAAAATTGTTGCTAATTTTCTGATTCGATTATTTTTGAATTCTTGTTTTCAGTCTAAATAAGTCAGCAAGATCTCAAACAAATGTCACGTTTCTCTAAATACTTGCTTTGGCCTCTCTTACCGTCTAATGTCAAACTGCATTTTGATGCTTCTTCTGAAAAAATATCTTGTGACAAAAGTTATAATTGTTTAATTGCAAATGATACTGCTATAAATATGTCAACTGGACCTACAATTACATACATATCAATCTAACACCCCGGTTCTAGCAGACGTACTATGCACATGCGCGCAAACGTGCTTAGTCTTCATTGGATGTGTGTTGCAGGGGAAACTACTTTCAAAATAAATTGAGTCGTCTGCAGTGACACCGCGTGGTTACGTATATGAAAATTAGCCGTTTGAGAGACCAGTCTGATAAAATAAACAGTTGTGCAGCACATTCATTTACTCTCATATACATGTCTGGATCTATAACTGACAAGCATAAATCCCAGATCGAGAATGTTGCAAAGCAGTATCAATCATAGCAATAATAATAATATTTCTACATCTTTAGGCCCAGATTTGCGAAAAATTGTAGGCCTATAAACTATTTCGCTACTGTTAAAATATCAGCGAAAAACTATCGTACATTAACAAAAATGATTAAAATTAGGAGAGTAATGAAGTCTGCATGAGTAAGTACTGCCGGACTATGTCTAATAAAGGGAGGTTTCTACTGATCACTCGCGGTGATAAACGGTAGTAAAAACCACGGAGTCAAAACTAATATTGCAGTATTTTCATTCAGGTCATTATTTTTTATTAAATGTGACCTGATTTACTTTTGCTCGTCGTCCATTTCCAGCGATCGTTGATTTCGCTTGTTCAGTTTGATTATTTTTTTTTTCTCCTCTAAACGTCAGCTTTAGTCTAGCATTCATTAATTCGCGGACGGTTCTTGTTGCAGTTTGTGTGGTCGCCTTTTCAGGGCAATGTATGATTTAAATTATTAACTAATGTGACGGGAAAATCAGCTTCGTAGAAAATTACTGTATGTCGTGTAGGACAATATATAGAAAAAGTGGATTTAATTTAATCTCGTCTTTTTTACTGCTATAGTGACTCTAAATTTGAAGGGATATTACTATGAGTTACAAAATGTAAGGCCAGTGGTAAGATTTATGTCCCCTTAACTTTATCTTCACTATAAATTTTCAATAACTTGGGGGTTAAAAAAATACATTTAAAATGTACAAAAGTGAATAAAAGTTCACTAGAAATAACCATTATATTTGAGGACCCTGTCCTCTGGGGGCGACGAGCCACTGGAGCGATTGACCTCAAAATTGTTGTGTATTTCGTGTCGTCCATCGTACGGGGTACCTATCCGTCAGATGTTTGGAACCATCTGTTGTAGGTTTTAGGTAATCTAGATATTTTTTGCATGTTTTCTAATGTGTCTTGACGGACTTGTAATTGGATTTTTTTTTATCAGTGTAAGAAAGATCTACGTGGGAGGGTGAGAGGTGCATGGAGACGTGAGGCCGTTAGAGGGTTGTTTTTTATTTTGAGTAAGTTTAGTTTTCTTTTAAATACGCGCACTCTACAAGCTTCCATATTTATCTTTATTACAAGAGTACACAGGAACAGAGTTAGTTTTCATGCAGCAAAAATTTCAGGAACATTACAGTTTGGAAATTGAGTTTCGCATCTTTAATTGTACATGGTTCCTGAATTCATTTTGCATGTCAACTCACCTCGATCAGTTTTGTCTGTATTCAACTGTAATATCTTTTGGTGTTGAAATATAGAGCCCTAAAAGGTGTTGAAACTCAAGTGCCCTATTAAGTTAGCAGTTGTGGTAGTACTGGCATTAGTTAGTAGTAGTAACAGTAGTGATAGTAGTATTTCCTTGTAATTCTGCTTAGATTTTCATTCATTGTCATTCCATCTGAGTTTCATTATGTTCATGTTTACCTTGACAACGTGTAGGTTAAAACTTGAATCTCCCGTGCATGGGTATCAGTGTTATGTAATGTCGCTTTAGATGTCACTAATCTATTTGCTGGCTAAAGCTTTAGATTTGATGCCATCTCAGACGCAGACTAATCTATTTGCTGAAACAATGACACCTTCTGCAGGATTCTTTTAAAATTGTTCTATTTTTATATCTGTAGTGTGTAGTATAGGGTTTGCATTTATCATGGGTAACATGTTTGCTTCGCTTTGCTGCAGCCAACCTTGTAATTAGAAAATGTCAGTATTCAATGGATAACTATGTTCTGGCCTACCTTATTTTCAGAAGATGGGAAGTAGAGTGGGTGGATGAAGGCTTACTCTATTCGATTTTTAACTAGCAATACATCTTTCGCTTGCTAGGCCTGCTCGCGATCCGGCTAATCTATCGACCCCAACCGACGGATTAAATACTAAGCCAACCACTTAGAGTGAGGTAACGGCTTAGAATAGCCAAGTTTTTTTTTTCATCTGCTGACATAATCGAATTGAATGTCGGAAATACCAATGACCCTTCTAACTTGAGAAACAGCTCATTGGACTGTTCACAAGCGATAACATCTTAAATCACTGGTGACTGGTTAGAAAGAACCTTTAGCTAAGTTCTTCAGCATTCCAATACACTGATGCTATTCCTAAATATCCATTTTAGATTTATTTTATTTAATACCAAGATCTATACGCTTTGACTGCAGGCACGGGGCTAGTTATTCACTGAAATTCACAGGCAAATAGAACTTTCTGAACAGGAAAGAGCATTTCTTGATAGGTTAGACAGGCTTGATTCCAGATATCAGTGGGCTTTCTGAGTAAAAGTTCTCTACTGAAAAATACTTGTTTTAATGTGTTTGTCGGACTGAATTTCGGACATCAGTGGACTTCTTGGTAGTGTTTCCCAAAGTGTGCGCCGCGGTGCCCGGTATTCCAAATTTACTTTTTTTACCTAACTTAACTGCCCTAACATAAAAGCAAAATTTTGGCATTTCTTGATTTAGAGCGCCGTGGAAAAAATCTTGATACACTAAGGGCGCCGCAAACCAAGAAAATCTGAGAACCATAGTTTGTCTTGATAGTGTTTATCAGGCTGAATCTCGGATTTTTCTGAATCTCTTGAGCGAAAGTTCTCTACAGAAAAGTGCTCTTGTGTATATGTTTGACAGTGCTCTTGTGTATGTGTTTGACAGTGCTCTTGTGTATATGTTTGACAGTGCTCTTATGTATGTGTTTGACAGTGCTCTTGTGTATATGTTTGACAGTTTGAATTCCGGATAATCAAAGAGTTTCTAAATCGAACGGTTAGTGCGCTACCACCACATGTCTCATTAACAGACAGAAGGCCATTGTACTTGTTAATTTAGAATGTCTTATTTTCACTTACCTCATTTTGTGTTCTTTGGTAAATATTTTATTGGAATAAATTACTCAAATCGGTCGCAGATGGATATCAACGCGCTTTTAAGAATAATTATATTTTACTGAAACGTACAATCAGAATCGCGGCCTTAAGGATTTTCTTATCTGAGATATTTTACAATTATTTTCGTCTCTTCATACCCATTTATAGTTGTTAAAATGTTGAATGTTCATCGGCCGGTCAGACTCGCAAGCTTTTCCAGTTTTACTGGTCACTAATCTACTGGGTGCTTGCTAACTAAACCTACCTGTTTCCTAAACATCCGGGTAGTTGCTTGCTAAACCTACCGGGTTCTTGCTTCCGAATCCACCAGCCTCGCAGCCTGATTCCTAGTCAGGTCCGCCCGGCCAGTCGGAATCTAAAGTCCAAACCGGCTGACCACGCTCGAAAGTTAAGATAATTCCCAACCGTGGACTCGTGACCGAAATATCAGTGATAAGCCGGTCTAAGCTTGGAGATGGCTAAAACTAGGAAGAAGCTAACCAGACGAGCCCTCTGGCGAGGAGTGCCCAAGTGTCTGTGCTTGCGTGGGAGTATCTCTGTCAGAGTGACAGCAACCGATGGCCACCGAAGGATTGTTTCCCGGGCAGGATGGTAACGGGGAATTAGAAACAGATTCATTAATATTCTCGGAACTGCCACTTCTGCTCACTATATACCATTGAAGCTGAAGTTAATAAGTGTCAACCGAACAGAAAACTAAGATCCTTATTTCGTGTACTTTCTTGCTGTGTCGTTTTCGTTTCATTAAAAGTCGCAGTATGTGTTAAATCTTTAGCGAGCATCTCACGCACAATTTTGTCGGCCTTTAAAAGTGGTCCTTATGTGGTCACGTGATTGATGCTCAAAAATTAATAAGCATAGTATCAACAATAAGAGAATATTGTCGGTAAGGATATGTTATTGGCAAACATTCACTTTGCATTGCCATGACTATACTTTCTTTTCCTCCGCTGAATTAAATATTCCATTAAAGCCGCATGGCCGCTTAGGATGTAATCTAGTAAAATCAATACAGCACGTCTAGTGGTTTGATCTTGATCTAAAATTTTGTAAAATTATTTTTAAAAGAACCAGAAAAACTAAGAAATTGTTCGAAAGGGGTTTCAATGGCGATGTTCTTGCTGCTTTTTAAATTTTGTTTGTTGTTGTTAATGGAGACTACGATTAAAAATAAATTATTATTATTAATAATAATTGTCACATTTGCGTTAAATCCTTATTATTTTTTGTTTGTTTGTTAAAGACGCTAAAATCGCTTTACAATATTACAACAACACAATAGACAATAATATAAATGCAGCACAATGTCACACACAAAATAACACATTATATAGAAGCACATACACATTCGTGTAAAAGCACTCGAGGACCAGAAGTAGCACAGAACACACTGAGGTAGGCCAGATATAGAAATAAAGAGAATTAAATTTAAAGAAAACGTGATTGCTGAGACTGATGCTGTAAGGTGGGAAAGTGGTGTATTCTAAGTGCTTGCGTTAGGTGTTACAGCGTGTGTCTTGACCTGAGTTGTAAGACAGCTCTTTCCGAGTGACAGCGTGTCTTTACCTGAGTTGTCAGACTGCTCTTTCCCAGTGACAGCGTGTCTTGACCTGAGTTGTAAGACAGCTCTTTCCCAGTGACAGCGTGTCTTGACCTGAGTTGTAAGACAGCTCTTTCCCAGTGACAGCGTGTCTTGACCTGAGTTGTAAGACAGCTCTTTCCCAGTGACAGCGTGTCTTGACCTGAGTTGTAAGACAGCTCTTTCCCAGTGACAGCGTGTCTTGACCTGAGTTGTAAGACAGCTCTTTCCCAGTGACAGGACTCTGAAACGAGAATGAACGTCGAACGCATGTTCTAGTTTTCATTTTAAAGAAGAAGAAAATATGTGTCAGAAGAGAACTATAAGAGGTCATTGAACATTTTAATTTCTTATTAAATTCACGATTATCTTTGCTATCACATATTCAAGCTGTGACATTAAAATTAACGTGTGATATCTAAAAAAAAAAAAAAAACAACCAGTCACTGGTGGGTTTTTTTTTTTAGATATCACACGTTAATTTTAATGTCACAATTTTATTTTATACAGCAAAATCAGTACATATCACAAATTCGATTATATATTAATAAAATCTTGAATAAAATGGTAAAAACTGTCCGCCATAGAAATTGTGGACGTCGGGGTGTGGTAAGGATGCTGTTTTCTATATTAATTAGGAAATCAGTTACTACTCAGACGAGGCAGCCCACGCGTCTCCATCGCCACTCTTTCAGCGGCTGTCAGGTTGCTTAGAGAATCCTTAAATATCAACCAGTAGTATGACTCCCCATCTTTCCCTAACTAATGAGACAATACTCATCTGAATCAAGAGTGAACAAATCACAACAGGGTTCTTGAAGTAACGGTCGACGGGAATTTACTGAGCTGGGGTGGGGGCTGGGGGCTGGTTGATGTCACTTCTTATTTAGTCTGGATGAGTCTCGAGATTCCAGACACAGTTAAATTGCTAGGAAGACAAATAGTCAGTCTGCAAAAGGCGGACCTACGTAAAGCCTCCATCTGGCAGACTTTACGTGAGACCATCTGGCTGACGTAAGTGAGGCCTGAGTTTTCAATCAGAAGCTGTCAGGCTTTCTGCAGTGACGCTAGATGGCGATCACGAGATTAGCAAACGGACAGCCACTTTTCACTAAAAGACAGGTTAGTAGCTAATTAATAGTTATGATAGCTAATAATTGGCCAGTCTGTTAACAAGTACAATTGCTCGCAGATTAGGCGAGCAGAGTTGTTGATTAGTAGCAAACCGAATCAGCAGTCGACAGTTTCGTTCCAGTAAATGAAATGTAGTTATATACGACGACACTTCAAACAAGTCTACGTGTTCCAGTAAATACATATGAGGAAAGACAAGACAGAAAAGGGGGGTGGGGATGGAGATGGGACTTACAAGATTCTTAAAGGTAGTGCAATATTGTGTCCAGGAATAAATAGATAATCAATATTAATTAAAAGAGTTAATGAAGGCTGTCTTACCCTTCAGCAGTTTTGAGTCTGTCAAACTTGAGCGGATTTTGACCAATCGGATTCAAGGAGTAAATGTGTCAAATGCCAAAGCCAATAACATTATGAAGTGAAACTCACCTTTATAGCATAATAGCGCATGCGCAAAATAACCCATCCTCACCTCAGTCATAGAAACAGAATACAAAAAAATAACAAAACCTCATTAAAAATATGTTTCTACAATAACTAGAGGATGTTATCGCATACTAGATTAAAATACTCAAATGGCTCCCATGATCCTGTCACAGGAAAAACAAGCATAGTGATTTGCATACCCAGCACCACGATACTCGCTAACTACCAAAAAACTATTGTACTTGTAATTGTATGATTCACATATTTCAGAATCTCATCTCGGGATTGAACTATTGTACTTGTAATTGTATGATTCACATATTTCAGAATCTCATCTCGGGATTGAACTATTGTACTTGTATTGTATGATTCACATATTTCAGAATCTCATCTCTGGATTGAACTATTGTACTTGTAATTGTATGATTCACATATTTCAGAATCTCATTTCGGGATTGAACTGTTGAACTTGTAATTGTGTTATTCACATATTTCAGAATCTCAACTCGGGATTGAACTATTGTACTTGTAATTGTATGATTCACATATTTTGGAATCTCATCTTGGGATTAAACTATTGAAATTGTAATTATATATTTTATACACTAGGGACCTTGTTCATATTATCTGTTCAAGGGTAACCCATATATAACTTGCCATATAAACATAAGAAATACAAATAGACAGCACAAATATGATAGTTGTAATGATATAATTATTATATATTGCATTTTTATTAACATATATGTGTAGGTCATTTTCCCCCTCCACTGTTCAAAACTAGGTACTAGAGTCAGGCATTGTCTTGTTGCAGTAGTAGTGACAGAAGAATATGACATGCCCAACATTGACCCAATTTACCTACTTGTGTATACGAGACACACCATGATGTATAATGCAATGATGCAAAACTCACTAAAAAAACACAATGACAGGAAGTAAAAAAGTATTATTTGACTACCAAGATGTACTGATAGGCAAACCAGGACCCATAGGCCAAAGACCAGTTCAACAGACCATGTGAGTGTCTGCTAATGACATTCACTCAGACCCTGGGCTACACATCAGGTGATCTAAAGTTATGTATTTATAAAGTCACAGCTTCAGTCAAGTTGTAGACAACCTTCACCAAAGTACTCTAGAGTTCACTCAAAAACATTCAGTGTTCTGTTATAAAAAAATTTATAATTCACTGATACTAACGAACCAATAACTACTACTACTCAAATGGGCATTTTCTTACTATACCACATGGTCATGATTATTGATACTTAAATATATATATAAACTCTAATTGTAACTGTTGAACTATTGCTTTATGTAACCATGCTGTCTTATGTTATTTCTGAAAAATTCATGTATTGTTACTTAGACGATTCGTGTTAGCATGACTCACTTACATGTTATATGTTGTAGTCTGTCACCGGTATTAACTTACTATCCTTGCTGTATGTATCAGGGGGCTTGAACTATCATCTAGAACTATCACCCTTCTATTCTACATCATCTGACATTCATCTTTCTAACACATCTGGCCAGCCAGGAGGTGTGTTTTGGGGGATTAGCCTACTATTATAGGCGGCCCGGGGTGGAGTTATCTTGCCCATCTCCCAGCAAAATGTCACAGGTACTAAACTTCCCATTGCAACAATGGCGTGCGTGCACAGGCAGACTAAATGGGATAGTATGAGCCATCCGCTACATCAACTATTTAAAATATAAAGTTCCCAAATTAAACTGTCAAATATCTAGGTGGTCCAGAGCCCCAACATAAAATATAAATGGCTAATGGTAGGACGCTAATGACTGGACCAGCCCACCACATTCCAAGGCTTGACCAAGTCAAAGCACTCGCCACCTTAAATAATGATTGGGAGGACCACAAATATCAAAACTTTAATCAGTTAAAATAAAATAGCATAGGCAAATTTATAAACAAAATTTCCCATCCAACAACTTTAATAACCTCATCAGAATCCAATAAATAAAGCAACATAAAGCAATAAAGCAAAAGAAAATATAAAATAAGAGAAACAAACAAATAACTCTATATACAGTACCTTAGGCAGAACAAACATTAATTATACAGTAAACATAGAACCCTACCCCACATCATAACCGCCCCCCCACCCAATCTTTAGCGCGAAATCGGACAAAGCCGGAAGCGCTCCCCATAAGGGAATTAATAGGTTTTCTTACTTTAATTTCTGTATTTTTCTCTGTTTTAGGCTAATATTAACAATGTACCTACAAGTACTGATTTGATGAAATCTATGATGACAACACCTACAACCATTGATTTTATTCCAATGGTTGAATTTGATTAAGTACAATTTGACACTATCAGGTGCGAACGGCAGACATAACCCTAGGGCCTAGAGCCCTGGACAAAGGATTGTGATAGCTACTTTCAAGTTAGACACTAAATAAAGTGAAATATTTTTTTTTACTGGTTCCCACAAGCATGGTCCTTTAGTTAGTAGGGTTTAATTTAAGGCTATAGAGGGTACCTCTCGTTACATCAGAGAAATGAATTTATTGCATCACAAAATTAACCATTTAGAAAAAGCTTCAATATATGCGAAATCATACAATCAAACAATATTACAAAATTACACAATCAGAATATCTTTAGATATAATAAAAATAATTTATGGATATAAAACCGTGAGTGAAAATTATAAAACTTATAGAAGAGTGCAGATGTGGTGCAGAGGTCATACGTGGGTGAGGATGACAAGTATTTTGGGCTGGAGGGTAAACAGCGGTGAGGTAGGACAGGTATACAGATAGATAGATAGATAGATAGATAGATAGATAGATAGACAGACAGATAGATAGATATACAGACAGAGAGACAGAGAGACAGATAGATAGATAGATAGATAGACAGACAGACAGATAGATAGATAGATAGACAGACAGATAGATAGACAGATAGATAGATCGTACAAATTGCCGTACAAATTGTTCAAACCTGTTTGTCTTTAGATATATACATTTTAACCCTGCCTGTCCTAGCATAAAATAAGATCACACTACATACAATCCTCTTTCTGTTTTTAGCATCCTGTACCGATCCTCCTCGTACTAATCAGTTTTCAGCTACCGTGTCCGGGTTACATCGTCCATATTGACACGCACTTGAAGTTATATATGTCAAGGTCGCCCGTGTATTTTTGGTACCTCAGCTAAGGGTGTATTTCACTATTTTATTTCTTTTCTTTGCAACCTAAAATAATCCTAGGTAATTCTCTCGGCCCTGAAAACGATCAGTGACGTGAATAAATTAATAAGCTTTCTAATTATACCCCACCAATCATCCTGAAATCTGGCGATCAATCGTCCTCAATACATGTAGTTTTGATTACCAAAAATATTGGATCAGCTTATTTGTTCGCTTTTAGAAGTGTTCAGCTTACATAGCAGCAGGATTGAACTGCCCTTGATTCTCATTTTCTACCTTTTCTCCATCTTTTATTTTTGTCTTTGATTAGCTCTGCCTACTATCACATACAATATTAAAGGGGGGGGGGAGGGAATAAAAGTAAAGGCAAGGGATGAAAGAAGTATTATTATTTTGCATTTAAACATGCAGTTCGAAGTACCCCCCCCCCCCAAACAAAAAAAAACCCCACCCCGCACGCTAATTTACTGTTTTATGGACAGCTTTTATTTAACTTCCAATAACTTAATTAATCACGTGTCCATTCTCCCCAAAGTTTCTATTCTGTCATCACAAGCTATACTCATTATACTCTTTAATCTTTAACCTCTCTCCATGGCAAAGGTGATTTAGGTTTCAAAGTGTTAATCTATGAGATCAGTCGCTTGACGTCATTAACAATATGACGTGATGATGTGGTCCTCCCTTCAATGTAGGGTTTACACAAATATGTAATGTGTTTTTAAGGGACCTTGAGCAGCTTTTTTCCTTGTACCCTTTTAAAACACCTACAAATCAAGCAGTTAAAAGAGAAAAAACAAAGTTTTTAAGTAAATGCTTCCTCTGGCCATGTCTGCAGCACACACAACTCAAAATTATAGAAAATTAACCATTCTTTTAATTCTCTTAATTCTAGCTGAAAATGTAATACTTTTAGATGGCATTGCTTTTGTTCTTTCTACCAGAAGAATCAGCCGAGAATTAAAGTATGCGAGTCTTGGAGCGTGCTTCCAAATGGGCGTAAAGTTAGATCAAACTAGCATTTACTTTCCACAGGGAAAAGAAATATGGTAATTAGTTGATCTGTATTTGGGTATTATCACGGGTAGATCAGAGACAAAACTAATAGAAATGAATGATTAGAAATACAAAATACCGAGCGAACTAAGTCACATGACAGGTTTTTGCTAAGACTAACATCTGACCATGGATTTTTGCTTGTACTTTTTCGCACATTGAGATAAAAGTGCGTACACTGTATAGTGATTAGGTGAAACTAACACCCGACTATAGGTTTTTTTTTGTTTTTTTTTGCTTACACACTCTTTTCACACAATAAAAATGAAAGTGTACAGTGATTAAGTGAAACTGATATCAAAATGTAGCTTTGTACTTGTACTGTTGTAGATTTTTTTCTACACTAGAAGGGAGTATATAGAGATTAGTTGAAACTGACACCTAAAAGTAGCTTTTTGCTTGTAGCCTTTCCCCACCCCCCACCCACCCACACAATGAGATGTGATTAGTAATAATAATAATAATTAACTCATGACTCATAGCAATATTACACTAAGTCCCATGATTAGTGATAATCAGATTGGATAGATATGAAATAACTAACTGGAAATAAGAAAATGTTTATTGCTTTGTGAGAATCTGAATTTGATTTAAATAATGTCTCATTATGTTTACTCTGAGTGGAAGTTTGAAATATACAAAATGTTATGATCAGTAAATTTTTGACTTGTTACAAAAGGTTGGCTTGAAGTTCAATATTTGCTTGTAAATAACTCAGTAGATTTTCTCTGTTGTAACCTATAAAGCATCATAAATGTGCAAATATTATGGCTAAGATTAAAATTAATTAAAATTTATTAAGAATATTGCTGAATAAAAATGATAATTATTAACTACTTACATTATTTGCAATTTTAAAAAAATGTTCACACACCAGAACATCGCTGTTGAAGGTTTCAAAATTCTTGCCCATCACGCTAATATATCTTCTGAACCGTTCTTAGACACGTAGCGACACCTGTTTCCGTTGTGAACGTTAATGTTACGTTAATGAGTGATGCGGATTAAGGGTAAGCAACTTTCGATCATGTTACGATGCAAGGTTTTAATATTCCGTCTGATGTAAAGAAGATTTTCCTTGAATTTGTTGTGCTTTGTATTGTTGTTTGTTAAGTGCTTAGTAAGCGATGTATATGAATATATATTTTCACACAAGTGACGTATATTAGTGGACATTGCGGCTTTAAGCATAGTGGAATATTTTTCATTCTTTATATTTGCACGTGTGATGTAGTGTGTTAATTAATAATGTCATGGGACTTCTGGAACTTACTTAATTAATTAAACCATCGGCACATGGAGATTAACAGACTTTTAACATCGCGTTTAACGTATCACTTTTCAACTCAGGTCTGTGCAAAGAGCACAACCCTAAGCCATTTTTATGCTTATATGAGCCTTTACACATGTGAAACATAGTTTAATTTATACTTAGAATCTAAATATATCTGCACTAACTACATTTTATATTAACAATGCTCACATTCTATATGCATAAGGCAACTTCCGCCCACAGACTACATGTAAGTGACCGACAACCCACGGTGTAAATTTAATAAATTATATACGCAGTCTACATAATTATAACGTACCCGCTAATTCACTTCAGTTGTAAAGTATCTTTGACCTGCAAACATATGTAATGTACATCTGTATACGCAAGAAGTAGTGTATGTCTACTGTCGATAAATAGGATGTAACCACATCAGTAGAGTACCTGAAAGATGTAATGTACTCCTGTATTCTGTATACACTAGGCATAATTCCTTTCCGGAAATCATTTTGGGGTGGGGAAAGCTGACGTCCACTTTATCAAACTGAATAACCATCTCGATAATGGTTAGATTGGAGCAATCCTTTGCGAGTAACCATCTTGAGAATGGTTACATTGGAACAATCCTTTGCAAGTAACCTCTTGAGAATGGTTAGATTGGAACAATCCTTTGCAAGTAACCTCTTGAGAATGGTTACATTGGAACAATCCTTTGCAAGTAACCTCTTGAGAATGGTTAGATTGGAAACAAGAGTTTTTTCGCGCCAAGTGATATTCCACGTCTTTTCCCTGTGGAAATAATTGTCCGTGTATATAATGTACACGAGTCTCAAAACGATCCCTCTGTATGACGGATGTCTCAATACTTTAGAGCGTTTCTCAGACTGTAAGCTCTATAAGTACTAATACGCACTGAGCGTAATGATTATGTAACGTGTGCGTGCAATAATTATGTAACATGTGCGTGCAATAATTATGTAACGTATGCGTGCAATAATCATGTCAGTTTTGCAGTTTAAAAATACTGTGACCAAGTTAGCCATCTTTTTTGGTATAGTTTGGTTGGAACGAACGCTAGATTTTTTTTTTTGTTTGGATATCTTTTAAGTTTTAATTAAAAAATGGGAGAAGAATATTTTGTCTAGGTCCTAAATTTTAATAATTAACACTTATAACATTTGTCAACTATCAAGTCCAGGAATTATTTTTATTTTAAAATAATCTGTAATTTTATTCTATATGCATTGCCTTATTTTACTTTCTTTAAAATGATTATTTTAAACAGCTTATTTTATTGCTTTCACTTAATCAATATAAATTAATTATACAGTTTTATTAAAATAAATGTGTAATTGTTATTTTTTCGGCACCATTAGTCGTCGACGATGACAAGGCGTGACACGCAAGAAATATTATCAACGGCGCATGCCTTCTGAACGCGGCCTCACGATTCGACGCCATGTTGGATCAGGTGCTAGATCAATTCGGCTGGACTTGTACCCTCAAGGATGACAGATGCAAGTGACTTGCCCGAACGAGCTTAGATCTTTCGACCTTCATGAATTGCACTCGATTTTCATCTGTTGCCGACTCGCAAGGAAGTAGTTGGATGATGGTCGTGGGCGGACTTAGCAGGCGCCCACGCGGGCTGAGTCATCGCAGCAGCAGTTAAACTCGATGTTTAAATCGCTGTTTGTTTTGTTTTGTTTTTTTCTTCCCTTCTTTTCTCTTTCCCTATCGTGCTAGTGTTGAGGATTTTGACTGTAATGTCCAAAGCACAGAGTGAACAAAGTTAGATTTTGCTGGATCCTATCTGTATAGAGGCCTTCAGTTAAATCTTCAGTATGTATTCGACTGTTAACGTGTCAAATTTACCAGCAGCACTGGCGTCCCATAGAAGGCAACACGTCTGTCAGCCATTTCATCTCTGTCCGGTGCTATAGCGAGGCCATTCTATCGGACACCACGTGCATTGTTCAATAGATCTATGATGTCGTCATGGTCATCATTATATCTATTATTTATAAGAGTACATTTTGCAATATTCCTGTGCTAAGTATGTTACACGCTCCACAGTATTTTATCATTGCTATTTTCATTACTGCTTAATTAGACTAATGTAAGACTAATGAAAGTTTTCAAAATTAAAAGTACATTGTATTTGAAGCGTGTTGACACGAACAGTATTTTTAGTATACACATATTACGTTATGCTGAGACACGTAATATATTTGTATTATATTGTCATACGCAGTGTATTTAGTATACATACATTACGTTATGCTGAGACACGTAATATATTTGTACTATATTGTCATACGCAGTGTATTTAATATACACACATTACGTTATGTTGAGACACGCAATATATTTGTATTATACTGTCATACGCAGTGTATTTAATATACACACATTACGTTATGCGTAATATATTTGTATTATATTGTTATACGCAGTGTATTTAGTATACACACACTACATTATGTCAGCCTTTCTCAACCTTTGTACACTAAAGGAACCCTTTAAATAATTTTCAGGTCTCAGGCAAGCCCGGCATAAATTATGACTATATCTACTATTTGTTTTGTGTTTTATTCAATCACGATTTCCGGGAGCCCCGGTTGAGAAACTCTGCCTTATGTTAACGCGCTGTATATTTATATACACGTTATGCTCTAAAAGTTAAAATCTACGATTTAATTTATTCTGTTGAAGTAAGTCACACTTATCTACCTAACTACTGATCTCTCTCTCTCTCTCTCTCTCTCTCTCTCTCTCTCTCTCTCTCTCTCTCTCTCTCTCTATCTATCTATCTATTCAGATGCGTTTTTTTACACTCATAAGCTTACTCAATTCCTTGCTCATACGTCACGTTTACTACTAACTATATTGTCCTAATGAAGTCAATTCCTGCACAAGTGTAACTTTTTTTTACTTAGTATACCTTTGAAGCGCTTGGAATTTTTATTTTGCATTGGTCTCTTATTGTAACTAGTTAGCAGTTAAGCTGTTCATAGCACTGTAAACTTAATGAATGTAATTACGTTTAAGTCCTCACATTTCAGGTCAGAATACATTCGCACATACCCAAGCAAATGCATTAATTAAATATTTTAAAAATAAATCCAAAATACACGGCCCCAAAAGGTTGTTCTGACTAGCGTTAGTTATTTCCCACCCACCTCCATCTTCTCCATTTTTTGTTGTTGTTTACATCGAACTCCATCATACAACAAAACCAGATTATATCGCACCACATTAACAACGACGACAATAACAAAAATAATAAATAAAATGCGATGTGAGAGTAACTTGGTCGTAACTGAGGGTTCGCTTTGAATCTTGAAATGTACTTGCTGCAGAATACTGTAATTTACTGGCGACGTGTAAAAGGCTTGTTGTCACAGGCCGCCCACCTTCCTGGCCTTCCAACGCACTGGCGCGAGGGAGATTTAGACGTACTGCGTATCCGCAGACGTAGTCCGTAACGGGACTAATTTTGACGCATGACATCAGAGCTTTTTGTGCGCGAGCCGTGATCTCTGTCCATAAACAGCTTAACGAAGGTCTAAAGAAAACTGAGTAATTTTCGACTTTATGAATTAATTTAATTATTAGCAATTCCTTTGGATTACTGTATCTGAAATGTATGAAGTTTAAGTTATGTAATTCAGTCATTTGTGGTATTTTTCATGCTAAGATAACATTATTCATAAATGACGTTTTTATTAACAAATTATTTGACAAAGGGAATGTTAAATTCTAGTTTGCTATGAGGCATTACATGATAAAGATAGCAACTTTGTTTAGTATGGCCTTTTTGAAATACTTCATACGATACGGAAAATGCTTATCGGATATTAGTGTTTCTTGTATTTTAATTGACTTTCAAGTAAAGAACATTATTAATGAATTAATTATATTATCTCTATTCTTGTTTGTATAACAACTATTGACAAGCACTTAATTAAATTGTTAAATGCTTTCAGATTATCATGCTATTTTGAAAAGTATATGAAATTAAACGTGAAAATATTTAAATTCAACACATTTGATAATTTAAGTAACATATAATGCAATTTTATAATAATTAAAATAGCGTGTGTTTGGAATTGATTTGCTTACTTATCTACGCTGAACAGGAAGTAAACAAACGTCTTTTTTTCTTCTGTTTTTGAGTCATGTGCAAAAGATTTTCTATGTAGGGGAGACAAGTGTAAAGATATTCTTTCTGTGCTGTAAATAACCCACCCAGCGATCTACTTCTTTTCTTTAGCACCATGCCATTATGTAAAATCAATAACAACAAAGAAAAATTACGTCATTACATCACCACACGACCACTCAGAGCAATGAATCTACGCTGTAGCGCAGTCTAGTTCCTCTTAATTAATATCCTAATCACTTTCGATGAACGAAGTCAGGGGAAAATTTAGATTAATTCACCCACGTGTACATGCTTCAATTATCTTGTTGCAGATGTTACGCATTTAATTAAATCCAGCCGAATAAAATGCGTGTGTCTGTGTTAGTAGTAGGAGGCGTGGGCGTTTATGAAAGTGGGGACATTTTTCTTGCCTATTTGTTTCTCAGGTAGAAACCTTCGCGTTATGCTTAATTACAAAAATTAATTACTATGAATTCATATGACCTGTTCTTGGAGATACCTTCCCTCACATTGTTCTTTTTTTTTTCCTGTGGAGATTCAGAATTCTCCCTTCCTCCCCAACGACATTACACATTTATACCTTTATGCACTAATGTAGAAGTTCAGCTGTAGGAAGATTAATGTTTCAGTTAGGTGGGCAGGTGAGTAGGGACTTATGCGTTGTGTATGCGTGACGAAGCAGACTTTTGCATTCAAAAATAGGATTTTTATGCCCAGCGCACAATCCTATCAGTACTTCAAGATCTGCCATTAAATATGGATTCCATCTTTCTGAGAGAGATTGAGGAAAGAAGAGACAGACTGACACAGAACTAGAGGCCATGGAGATGAAACAAAAAAGAGAGACATTGAGGAAAGAAGAGACAGACTGACACAAAACTAGAGGCCAGGGAGATGAAACAGAAAAGAGAGACATTGAGGAAAGAAGACAGACTGACACAGAACTAGAGGCCAGGGAGATGAAACAGAAAAGAGAGATATTGAGGAAAGAAGAGACAGACTGACACAGAACTAGAGGCCATGGAGATGAAACAGAGAAAAGAGAGACATTGAGGAAAAAAGAGACAGACTGACACAGAATTAGAGGCCAGGGAGATGAAACACAAAAGAGAGACATTGAGGAAAGAAGAGACAGACTGACACAGAACTAGAGGCCAGTGAGATGAAACAAAAAAGAGAGACATTGAGGAAAGAAGAGACAGACTGACACAGAACTAGAGGCCAGTGAGATGAAACAGAAAAGAGAGACATTGAGGAAAGAAGACAGACTGACACAGAACTAGAGGCCAGGGAGATGAAACAGAAAAGAGAGATATTGAGGAAAGAAGAGACAGACTGACACAGAACTAGAGGCCATGGAGATGAAACAGAGAAGAGAGAGACATTGAGGAAAAAAGAGACAGACTGACACAGAATTAGAGGCCAGGGAGATGAAACACAAAAGAGAGACATTAAGGAAAGAAGAGACAGACTGACACAGAACTAGAGGCCAGTGAGATGAAACAAAAAAGAGAGACATTGAGGAAAGAAGAGACAGACTGACACAAAACTAGAGGCCAGGGAGATGAAACAGAAAAGAGAGACATTGAGGAAAGAAGACAGACTGACACAGAACTAGAGGCCAGGGAGATGAAACAGAAAAGAGAGATATTGAGGAAAGAAGAGACAGACTGACACAGAACTAGAGGCCAGTGAGATGAAACAGAGAAAAGAGAGACATTGAGGAAAGAAGAGACAGACTGACACAGAACTAGAGGCCAGTGAGATGAAACAGAGAAAAGAGAGACAGAGAAAAGCAAAACAGACAGTAGAGGGGATGGACGAAGAAAAGAGGTAAAGAAAGAAAGAGGGAGGAGGAAGGAAAAGAGAAATAAGGAACGAATATCAGAAAGAACTACAGAAAGAAAGAAAAACCAAAGAAGGAAGAAATAGTTAAGAAATGACCGAGCGAAGGAAAAAGAAAAGAGAAAGGAAATGAAGGAACGAGAGAAATAAGATTGTTAATCATGGTTGTTTAACAATGAAAACTATAAAATAACATTAACGTTGTTAAAACTAGCGAGCGAGCGAGAGATAGAAAGAAAGAAAGAAAGGAAAGAAGGAAGGAAGGAAGGAAGGAAGGAAGGAACTCTACAAAATCTACATCTTTTCTCTTGTCACGCGAAAAATAATTCCAGTTTAATTGATTTTCTAGTTCTTATTTAACAATTTGCTTTTCACAACTTGTTTCCATGGTAACATTTTCGATCAGGCATTCACATTGCATCCTATTTAATTTTTATAATGTAATAAATTAATTTATTTATTGTCACATTTTATTTCAAATCGCCAGTTTCCCGCACATCTTAAATGAGCAGTTACAAAGATTATTTAATGTAATTTTGATTGTAAAAGGCAAATAACTCCGCGAAACAAAAAGAAATGTTATTATTGACATAAATGAATGTTCGTTCAGCAATGTTCCTTCTAATATTTTTTCTGTGTGCACGGAACTGGCGCTTGTTTGAGCTAGTTACTAAAACTTGTGCGCGGAATTTTGAAACTGCTGCGCGGCACTTCTTTTAATACTGCGCAGCCGCACACTTTAGAGGGAACATTGCCGTCCAGTCGTTAGGCCAACTTATGGAAAACAGATTTCATTAATTACAGCGAATTCGACAAATGACATACATGTAATACCTTTAAAGTGAAAATAAAAAGTCGAATATAAATTGTCTACTGTTTGCAGACTGCTCAACTGTCATTCTAAATTGTCATTTTAACGAGTTGGTCCCTAACTTTGTTTTTTAATCTTGTGACAGACTGGATACATATTAAGCAGTTTGCGATTGGGATATGGGCAAGGTACACCACTTACCTTAGTCATACCCTCATAATAAATAATAAATGACAAAGAGAGTTATCGGTCCTCACATAGGAAAGTACATGCACAAGCTCTTAACAACTAAATAACTACCTCCCTTTCTTCTTTCTTCAGATACATAATTCTCAACCCGCGGGAATCGTCCCACGTTAGAAAATCGCATCCATCATGTAATGGGTAATTGCTTTGAATAGGTCATTCTATTAAAAATGACACACTTTAGGAAAATATAACAAGTATTGATAGAATACACATTTCTTGTTGTTGATGTTCTGTTGTTTCGTTTAGTTTTTCATCAGTGTTAAGAAAATACAAGGGGTTTTTTTTTTGTTTGTTTATTTGCTTTTGTTCTTTTCCTAAAAAAAAAAAAAAAAAAAGTGTTTAGGGAATATATGGTTGCTTATTCTGGGGTTGTTTTTTTTAAAAAAAAACTTTATGTGTTATCACCATTGAGGACGTTCCCAAATTTTAGGTGTGATAAGATATTTCTCGACCGCCATCACCACCTAACCGCCCCTACCCGATCTCTATTTTCTGAGGACTTCGATTCAGAGTTTTAGCATGTAATCTGATTATTATTTTTTTATAAAGGAAATAATTGCCACCTACATTTCGATAAGCCTTGAATTTATACCTCCTTTGCCGGTTTTTAAAATGAACTTACCCTATCCCTTTTTCTAATTATTTATTTAAATCTTCTGTTCCTTTCTTTTTTTTTTTTTTTTGTGATTAATTTACCTCCTCTTTTTACTTCGCTTCACCAGTAAGAAATATTAATTTATCTCCCATTTATACCCCACTCGCAGTGTAGCATTGATTTGTCTCCTCTTTGTTTTAAAAAAACAACAAACTCTTCTTCACTCCTAATTATAATTAATTTGTCTCTTTTGTTTTCTGTACGTCACCGTCACCGAAATTAGTCCCCGTCCAGCAAATATTTTTAGACAGGCCTAACCGTCACCACTATTAATAATTAATATTTTTGGTCTAATTTTTAATATTTTAATTTTCATCCAATATTTTTTTTTAACTTAACTTTCATCAAGACTGAAAAACTAACTTTACTTGTTAACATTTCTCTATTGGCTTCCACATTCTAAATATTTTCTTCAGGTAGATAATGTTATCCTTAATATATCACGCACCCGTCCCATTTATATACCTTCATTTCATTAATTTTTTATTTAAAAAAAAAAAAATTAGAGAGATTTTGAAGGTGACATTTTCCCAAGTAAGAACGCTCGATTATAACCAACCTATAATTAATTATGAGGTCAAATAGTACTGCTCCCCTCCTACTCGCAATCCCTTCCACACGCATAAATACGCGTGTCCCGGCACGCGCTCGCACACAAATAGACACACACTGAGTACTCCCACAACACATAAATCATCTGCCAAACCTAACCACCCACCTTTAAATGTCCTAAACAGTCAATAAGAAACAGGCTTTAGGTAATAGGACCTTTACGTCAATAATCTGAAACGTCACGACCCACGTTTTCAATTAATGTTCTCTTTCGAGGCGAAAATGTAGGTTGAGGCGATCTGTAGAATTTTGAAAGAATGTAAGAGGTTCCTCTGCATTACTCTAATTGAACCCAGATTCTCTTTGCAAAAAGTAATAAATTTATTATATATGACTCATAGCCTAATATATCTTAGAAGATTTAAAACACACACACACACACACACACACACACACACACACACACACGCATAACAAACAACACAAAAACAGATTTATGTTGATAGTTGTTCAGTAGTTTTGAAGCACTTATTTCAAATACAAAAAGTGATCAAATATACTACTTCTTTCCTTATAAATATTCATTTGGGATTAAATTATGTATTATTGGGTAATGGCATGTATAGGTATAAAAGTTAGAAGTGCATGCTATGCGTATTTTATTCATTCGCGCGCGCATTAAGGGGTATTTTTTACTAGCTACCTGTGCTAACAGCTTGGCATCAACTGGCCTTGCAGCCCACACACTCCGGGGGTGTGCGGCAGTGATGGCTTGTAAAGGGGCGCTTTTTGAACATATTAGAGTAGCTTTCGCCCACGCTCAATGACATGGCGATGCCGTGCAGTTCGATCAGTGAGAAATGAGCTCTAAGTGGACATAACTCTGACTAAATACGTGCACACCAGTCGAAAGGAAGTTGCGTCTTTCTGAAAAACTGAATTGTACGAACAAAGGGACAAAACTCAGTCCTGGCGACATTTCTCACTCGAGGACTTACAACCTTCAACAAAATAATTTTGCTCTTCTTTTGGCAAAAGACACGGCTACTGTAATCTTTCCCTCATAAATAATAATTTGTTGGTCTGATTTTGGATATTTTAGTGTGAACAAGATATAGTGTCATTCGAATAAGATATTTTCAAATCAGTATTTCCATAAATGTGCAGGAAACACGCAGGTTTGATTGACAGTTGAAAATCACTGATTGGAGACTTAATGTCTTGACAAACGCTACACGAAGAAGCCGCAAATTACCTTGTTACTTCTTTTCTAACCTTACACTGCAAATTGCTTATTCAATTCGAACATTACGTCATCATATACTTAAGACTAATTATCATGTATGTATGGGGTGGGGTGGGGGATGTCCTACTTAGCTATGGGGAATAACATATGCCATTTATCCATATATAACCCATGGGGAAAATAAAAGATGGCTGTTATTTTAACTTCAAAAACTGATCATGTTTCTCGAACTTAAAAAAACAACAACGAAACATAAAACATGCAAAAATGTATGTACAGTTTATATTATCTAGTCTTGGAAAATTCATGTACAGTTTATATTATCTAGTCTTGGAAAATTCATGTACAGTTTATACTATCTAGTCTTGGAAAATGCATGTACAGTTTATACTATCTAGTCTTGGAAAATGCATGTACAGTTTATACTATCTAGTCTTGGAAAATGCATGTACAGTTTATACTATCTAGTCTTGGAAAATGCATGTACAGTTTATACTATCTAGTCTTGGAAAATGCATGTACAATTTATACTATCTAGTCTTGGAAAATGAGCACATCGGTAACGAACAAGCAACAAAAAAAAAAATGAAAACTCTTCAGTCTTGCTTACTGCACTTAGAATTGTTTCGAAACCCTTATTTTCAGAATTAATGACCTTCGGTGACACTCGCATTAAATTTAGTCACTCACTCAAAAATATTAGTACAATTTTTGGCAACTCTCTCTCTCTCTCCCCCTCTCTCTCTCTAACATCAAAATACATTCAGAATATGTAGAGATGATATATGTATGGCCGAGATCAATAAACACTTTACAAGTCTCTGACAGCTGAAGCTTCAAAACCCACGTGTTTCCTGGTCTTTCTAGACTTATTCTAGCTCTCTTTTTTCTCTGGGACACTAGTGGCACTTCGGCATTGTCCTAGACATTGTCTTCTGGAAGAAAAGTTTTAAAATTCTAAGCACTACAGCTAGGATTAGGATTTTTGTTAGAGCACCAAGAGCTGGCCACGACGCATCACGTCTCCACAACCTCCTTCTAGTCACGTGTTCACAACCTCCTTCTAGTCACGTGTTCACAGTTGAAATAGAGGATATTTTACGAGGGCGGTCTTTTTCATCATCGAGACTAGGAGAACAGCCGCCATTTTACGTGACACTGATTATTAAAACTTAAAATTATTAAAATTTATAAAGCATATTTTTAAATTATTCTTTTTTGTACTACATACATTTATTTGTTATATTTTGTCATTTTATATGTGGATTCACTATGATTTCAACAATACATTAATGCTGTTTCTTCCCAGTGTACACCGAATACAAAAATAAATTACTGTTTTTTTTCCCAAGTGAGCACTCTAAAATACAAGAATAAATTAATGTTCTTCTTCCCAATGAGCACTCTGAATACAACAATGAATCAATGTTTTGTCGAAGACACAGACCATTCTCTGAATACAACTATAAATTGTTCTCAATGATCATTTTTTTAATACACCACTAAATCCCTGTTCTATAAATAAAATTATCTGAAAGCAAAATAAACCGTTTTCTCAGTATAAAAATCACACACACACAGAAAGAGAGCTTAACATAAAACCATAGTGTGACGGCAACGCCACCTAGTTAATGGTTATGTTTGTTATTAGTAATTAATCATCCATAACTAATCACAAGTGATGAGAATCTTAATTTATGTTATTAATAATTCCCCAGGAGACATCACTCGTCTCTCTCACTTGGCGGATATGAGTGTGTTATAATCGTTTTCTCTCTTCCACCACATTAAAGACACCATCACACAATATTTCCGTATGTGGAAAACTATTTACTAAAGGAAAAGACAAATTCGTCTTTAATCTATATTTAGCGAGTCCCATCCACCTACTTTCTTTCCAACACATGGTTATCATTATGTGTAAGAAGGTCAATAAACTTTACAATAAATTTACTAAATCGACAATGAAATAATAACATATGAATATAATCAAAGAGCGTTGACATTTACATCACTGCACAACAATGTTCTATTAAGGCTGGACAATCATTCACTTTATCCTAGCTAGATATAAGCAGTCAATAACATAAATATATAATCAAGTTCATGAATATCATCATTGAAATGAGAGTGGAGTTTCAGAGAAATAAAGTCAATCACATAATCTGTTCAAAGAATGGCGACTGTCGCCAGCACTTGTTTCACAATCACATGGTTTGCGACAAGCCCCAGCCTTTCATATCTAGGCAAGGTCCCATGTGTCCCTTCTAGAGGCATGTTATAAAATTGTTCCAGTTTCAACGAGCTCTACAAGCAATCCATAGAGAATCATCCTGGATTTCACATGTGTTATCAAGCATGTCAGGAGGAATGTTCTTGAAGTTTCGCTTGCATTTACTCAACACACATCGAGGAATGTTCACAATGATCTTCGTGAATTCTCGAGACCAAACTCAGGCCACAAATCTTCGCCATATTGGTTCTTGAACAGAATGCAAGGGAATCAACTTACAGCAACATCTTTAACGGCTAAGTTGACAACAGTGCTGGATGCACACACCAATGTATTCAAGTAGAGTACAAGTAGTCACTGTAAAGTAAAGTGACAACCAAAAACAAATGGCTTGTTCTGTTCTGCAAAAGTCAAATTAAGGCAGCTAAATTCCAGGCATATTTCATCTCTAAACTCCTTTATCTCTTTTGCACACATTTTCAACTTACAAATCCTGCAACAATTTCGTTAGCCCAATACACAGCATAAGAAACATACATCGATCAAAATTCACAAGTATAATGTACAATGAGGTCAAATTAATGAACACAGAAATAATGGTTCAATTACATAAGCATTCTCTAATTTAAATCATAGATCAATATAGCAAACATATAAGAAATATTCTAAGTCCATTCTTTCTTTATCAGTCAGTTAACTTACTATAAGCTAACGATCACCTTTATGACCAGACTCAAGTTATGTTCAAATTCACAGTGATTAGGATAGAGTACGTCTTCAACAAAGAAACTTCCGGTCCACCCCCTTTAGAAGAAATTTATATGAACAAGTGTGAGACTATTAGTCATAAAACTACTCATCCAGCTGGAACGGGTTTGGATTGTGTCAGCAATTTTCAAGCATATTCTCAATTCGAGTTGTTTACTTCCAACTGACAGTTACAAAATATGCCATCATAAGGAGTGCCCCAAATCGGGTTACTTTGACAATTTAACAATTTATGTAACTATTAATTCTAGAAATATGGATAGGCAAATTTACTCCGCCACACAGAGCATACATGTTTATTAGGTATTTTCATACACTTTATCAATATTGAGTATTATTATTATTATTATTATTATTATTATTATTATTATTATTATTATTATGTCTATTCGTTATATTTCTATATCACTCCCTGTCTGCATCTTTCGATAATATATATCCATCACTGCAACTCTATTTGTCTTCTTACTTCAAAAAATGTACATGCTCTCTTTCATCTACACACAGACACACACACACACACACACACACACACACACACACACACACACACACACACACACACACACACACACACACACACACACACTCCACACCTATACAGCCACACATACAAGCATACACACAAGCATACACACATGCACATTCACTCACACTTACATCTATACAGTCACTCAACACACACTTACGCACAAATCCACGTATACGCGCGAGAGATATAAGTGGATGAATACATCCAAACACATAGTTTTTAAAACAACCACATTACATTAATCTAAGCAGACGACATGCGAGAGCACGTTATGGGTTGTTATGAGGTTTTTTTTTTGATGGTAAGATCAACAGTTGATATTTGCGAACTTTTCCGCCCTCAATCCTGTAACAGTCAAGATCGAAATGAAGATTGATTTCTGTACATTTTATATTATTGAAGAATTAGTGTTAATAATAGCACACGTGCAAATCTCCACCTTTTATTTTTATAGGTAATTGTAAGAATTAATTTTCAAAGAAGTCGCGTTAATATAATTGGAGGTTTTTTTGTGTGTTTGTGGATGTGTGTGACAAATTTGTAATTTTTTGGGGGGTGGGGGAGAAGGGTTGTAAAAATAGAAAGTTGTATAAATTAAGCAGTGCTGACACTTGCTTTTGATTAGAAAACAACCTGGAATTGACATTTAGAAATGCTAGCATATGATAATACTCGTTTGCTCAGACATCGTAATATTGCTAAGCCGTTCAGATTTATGTGTGTGAACGTGCGTGTGTGTGTGTGTGTGTGTGTGTGCGTGCGTGCGTGCGTGCGTGCGTGCGTGTGTGTGTGTGCGCGTGTGCATGCGTGTGTGCGAATGTGTGTTTAATGTGTGTATTTCCTCAGCATCGCTCAGAAGGAAGGATTTAGACGTTATTGTTGTAGTCAGAGATTGTTCATTTATAGAACATTGATTTAGTATTATTTGTGTGCAACCTCTGGACACCCTTCATTCATTATGGTACCTACCTATCTATCTATCTATCTATCTATCTATCTATCTATCTATCTATCTATCTATCTATCTGTCTGTCTATCTGTCTGTCTGTCTGTTTGTTTATCCCTTAGTCTTGTCGACCGTTGTGGCACCACTGATTCCCTGACAACCAGTTTTCTCCATTCCACAACCGAAACTCCACATTACCAGTGGCTCGCCATGGTCCTGGACACATGGTTGTTGAGTCCTTCTTGGGACTTCTTTGCCCTGGGCAGTGACATCAGTGAGGAAGTTCATATGCTCAGTCAAGTACTGTGTCAGCACCCTAACCTTTGGTTATCCAAAACTTAACCTGCAAGGCAGCAGGGGACTCGTGGAGGTGAGGTTGTCTTTATCCCATGCAGATGTGAACAAGTGCCCTTTTCCCCTCCCACTGTACTGATTGATTAATTCTGATATTAAATCATGGACGAAATGTAACGAGTTGCTAAAGAAAACTCATAAGACATAAGCCATATTGATCTCTCGTTATACTCAACTTTTCTTCTACAAACTCTTAGCATCATTGACTATCAGGAAAAGATGTTTCTAATCGCTGAGAAATATTGGTGTCATTCTTCACAGTATATATGAGTGTCAGTCTTCACAGTATATACAGGTGTCATTCTAGACATCATCTGTGGGTGTCATTCTTGACAGTCGCCTGCCATTACATCAGTATATCATGAATAATTACCGGGCAACAGTTGCAAAAAAGAGCTCTGTTCATATTTATTTCTCCGACGAAGCCAGAAAACCTTCACTCGTGTTCGTTAGTGATTCCAAGACTTGATTACTGCAACTCTTTTCCTTCTGGCTCACCTCATTACATTTGCAGCTCCCGTCCGTCTGGTTCATTACACTTCAAATCTCTTCTGTAGAAACAGAATGCTGAAAAAATGCTACAACAAAATATCTCGGATCACTCAGCCCCTAGAACCAAACTCCTTGCGTCTCCAACCTCTGCACCCTCTACCTGTTTAGTAAATGTACAAGTGTGATTGCTATTCACTCTGCATTTCACTGACTGTAAAGTACATGTTCGATCTCACCCATATATAAACTCCATCCTGACATTTGCACTCTTCTCTTGGAACACACGTTCATCCTTAATATACCCAGCGTGGAAAACAGAAGCATATAACTAATGTTCTATCAACTATCAGGGTCCTCCCCCCTGGAATGAACTGCTTTTTTAAACACATGCCTAGTCACGCCACAAGATATATATATTTTTTAAATGTATCTTAAATGCATATTTTAATTTACATCAAATTTTACTTTCGTGGCGATCTTAGTTTAGTATTCTTTACATTTCAAAAGAGTCAAGCATTGTTGCCTATGTGAGTGGTGAAAGACTGGTAGACAAAAATCTGACCCAAATTCAGGATTGTTTTCAAATTGTAAGGGCACACTTTGGAATATAATGCTGCTTTAACACTTGTTGGATCAATCCTGTCCCAAACAAGAACGTCAAAATAGAACCATGACAAGGACTATTTGTTTGGTAATTTAAGACGCTACACAGTGCAAAATTTCAGCTCGCCCAGCCGATCGTGTTCTCGGGAGACGTCATAATAGAATCATGACAATAACTATTTGTTTAGCGTTTTAATACCCTTCTATGTTATACAGTAATAAATTTACAACTACTAGATCAATTCAAGGTTCACATCTATCTAATTATATTTCAATGACATCACCACTTTTCATTAAATTTAAAGTACAAATCAAGAGGAATTCACGTCAAATGTAATTATTATTAAAAGAGATTCCACACATTGCGGTAATTAACAATTTCCCCCAGTAAACACCTGGCAAAAATTATTTAACAAAAACTTTTATAAATATTGCATCTTAGTTTTAGAAGTTAGATCTAAATCAAAATTCTCGATGATGCGCGAAATTGTCGCCTGACGACACAGAGTGGCTACATGCTCTGGGCCTAAACCCAGGTCAAAGTTGTTTCTTTGCTTCACCTGCAGCTGTGTACAGCAACACGAAATATTACTGGAACGAAAGTTTAGCTTTTGTCAAGTGTCCTGTTTTTATAAGGTATGGCAGTGTGGCTGGATGGTCTTCTGTGTCAAATTTGTTAGCGCATGTTGGCAATGAGGAAATAAAAAATTCAAGAACCGCGCTTTCAATTGCTTACAATGAAGCATCTACTTGGACTGTGAACTGTGCTGTATTTAATCAAAACAAAAATCAGTATCGATTTACTTTAGTTGCGTGTGTTTTTGAAAAATATTATCCTGACGATTAATAAAATCAGTTAAAGATGGTGATTTTTGTTTTAATTTGGCAGTTAGACTCTATTCAATCGGAACGCTTGACCTCAGCAACTCCAAGACAATGGTATGTGAGTTTCTTTCTTTTTTTAAAAGAAAAAAATCCCCAAACAACTCTATCTACCACAAATGGACCACGACTGGTGCGGACGTGGAGCTGCACGCACTGGGGTGGGCATAGACCATGCAGTCACCCAACCTTCCACGGATCATTCTGTTTCCGTTTGAAAACTGGTGCATTGAATGCAGTACGGTAGTACTCACAGTCCAAGATCATAGGTCTCTAAAATATAAAATAAAATATATCCTTGTCGGTCATGGCACTTATAAATTTCCAAAGTGGCTGGATTTGGGTTGCACGTCCGGCTCCAAACTTCCGCTGATGTGGCAGACAGAACGGGTGGTTGGGGGGAGGAATACACTTTTAAAGAATGGAAAACGTGAGTTATAGATGGAATTTCGTGCGTTCCAATTCGCCCAGATAGTAGATAACGGTCGGCATTTTCCTCTTTTCAATCATCAAAGAGAACTTCAATGTGTGCTTCCTATGGCACACAGGACCTGATTTATCATCCCATTAATAAAAAAGGAAGTCATTCCCTTTAGGATTTTCGTTTCTAGAGGGGAATGGAACCCGGATCACTTGAGAGACAAATGGCCCAACTGCTATGCCACCGCCTTTACATTGGCGGGAAGATCGCGGACAGTGCAACACGAAAATGACTGCATACATCATATTCCTTCCTCTGTATCTCCCCTCCCCCATCTTTCTCTCAAGCTTTTTTCTGCTCTTCTCTCTTATTCTCTTTCTTTGTGTTTGTCTCGCCCATTACACACTCCCATTCTCTTGTTATCTTTCTCTGTTTCGCCCACACTCTCTTTCTGACTTTCTTTTTTCTTTCTCTGTCTCGCCCACCACTCTCTTTCTGACTTTCTTTTTTCTTTCTCTGTCTCGCCCACCACTCTCTTTCTGACTTTCTTTTTTCTTTCTCTGTCTCGCCCACCACTCTCTTTCTGACTTTCTTTTTTCTTTCTCTGTCTCGCCCACCACTCTCTTTCTGACTTTCTTTTTTCTTTCTCTGTCTCGCCCACACACTCTTTCTGACTTTCTTTTTTCTTTCTCTGTCTCGCCCACACTCTTTCTGACTTTCTTTTTTTTCTTTCTCTGTCTCGCCCACACTCTTTCTGACTTTCTTTATTCTTTCTCTGTCTCGCCCACACACTCTTTCTGACTTTCTTTTTTCTTTCTCTGTCTCGCCCACACTCTGTCTGACTTTCTTTTATCTCTCTCTCTCCTACTATTTTGTCTTTGTCTCCCCTATAAACACTCTCACTCGTTTTCTTGTTTTCATTGATCGCCCCACACACACTTACTATCTTTCTCTGTCTCTCCCACTCTTGCTTTGTCTTTGTCTCGCCTATACACTCTCTCACTCTCTTGCTATCTCTCTCCCACACTCTCTCTGATTTTTCTTTTATCTTTCTCTGTCTCGCGCATACACTCTCTGAATGTTTTGTATCTTTCTCGATCGCCCACAAACACGCACTCTCTCCTATTTTTTCTTTGCTCGCCTACACGCTCTCTCACTCTCTTTCTCTCTCCTTTCTTTCTGCCTGTCGCTCTCTCTCTCTCTCTTCCCACTCTCACTAATTTTTGCACCCTCCCTCTTTCTCTCCTCTAATCATTCACATGGTTTCATGATGAAAGTTTAAAGCAATGGGCCTCTTCGACACATGATTTTAATCGTTTATTCTAAGTACGTCACGTTACGTATTGCGGTCAACAGTCCAATCGTTCGACGGAGCAATATGTCCATTTTATATATAGTCATATCACACCAGGACGAAAAATACAAAATTAACTAATAGAGTATTTCAAAAAGAAAATCAAACAAAAAACAAAAACAAAGCGTAAAATAGACTATCAGAGCAACACCAGTTAACACTCGCTTAAAAGAGTTCCTGTCAACATTGACAGTTGTAATAAGAGTTCCTGTCAACATTGACAGTTGTAATAAGAGTTCCTGTCAATATTGACAGTTGTAATAAGAGTTCCTGTCAACATTGACAGTTGTAATAAGAGTTCCTGTCAACATTGACAGTTGTAATAAGAGTTCCTGTCAACATTGACAGTTGTAATAAGAGTTCCTGTCAATATTGACAGTTGTAATAAGAGTTCCTGTCAATATTGACAGTTGTAATAAGAGTTCCTGTCAACATTGACAGTTGTAATAAGAGTTCCTGTCAACATTGATAGTTGTAATAAAAGTTCCTGTCAACATTGACAGTTGTAATAAGAGTTCCTGTCAACATTGACAGTTATAATAACAGTGTCAACATTGACAGTTGTAATAACACTGTCAACATTGACAGTTGTAATAAGAGTTCCTGTCAACATTGATAGTTGTAATAAGAGTTCCTGTCAGCATTGACAGTTGTAATAAGAGTTCCTGTCAGCATTGACAGTTGTAATAAGAGTTCCTGTCAATATTGACAGTTGTAATAAGCTCGAATCCAGATATGTCCGAATTCATCAGTCGGCATCTGTATAACTCAGCTATTAAATATTGACATATATTTCTTAAATGTTCAGCCAGTCAGCTTAACCTGACTTAACGAATTATTGATCACTATGTTGAAACTATTCAGTTAACATTAAACAAATGATGTTTGTGCATTTTTTGGCTATGAACGGGGGCGGCGGATAATATTAAAGGGAAGACAACATGACTAGAATTTCGAGTATAAAATGTGTGCACATAGCAAAGTGGCCTGCAACAGAATTTCATTCACCATCGAGTATTATCTTTCTATTCAGCCTTCAAAATATTTATTCCTGGATATTAGTGGAAAATTCGAGGAAAATTCCATGGGTCCACACAGCTAACCGCCAGTCAGATCCTAGCCAGCAAAACTCACCAGTCAGTCTGCCGCTTCAAAATCGAAGACGGAAATGAGTCATACCCACTGCACTCCCCCACACGGAAAGGAAATTAGGACTGACTTGTTAATATGGCTATTATCGACTAACAATAAAACTTTCAAACTATTTCAAAGGAATGCGTGTCACGCTCATAACACGTATCAGAGAAGAAGACATGATGGCGATGACGATGATGAAAATGAAGAGGAGAAGGTGAAAGAGAAACAGTACCCACAGACCGCAAAAACGAAATAAAAGAATTTTATGGAAGAGTCGAAATGTCTCTGTTTGGTTGGATGGTTTACTGGTCTGTAGGTTTAGCTTTCTTCGGCTGGTATTTTGGTTGGTTTGTCGACTGTTTTGCTTACATATAATAGAGTATGAAACTGTCTATGGCTCTATGCCATTTGAGAAATCGAATACTGAGCATACAAAACTAGCAAAGTTATCTACAACAGAAATGCTGCATTTTATTTTTAAAAATTCCTAGCATTATTATTTGAAACAGACATTTCCTAAAGTAGAAAAATAAAAAGACTAATATTATTTGAAAGAGTCTTACTTGTGTAAAAAAAAAAATATATTTAAAGAAGAAAAAGGAGAAAAGGATAACAACAATAAAAATCAGAAAAGACTTGACTTAATCGTAAGCTTGGTAATTTAAAAAAAACAATAAAGAACAATGCTAAGTAAAACCATCCTTTGTCGCTAACATCAATTAATGCCAATAGCTGAGTCAGATAGTGCATCTTAATTAAAATCGTATTTGTTCTGTGAACTTGTCAAGTATTTAGCTGCCAGTGAAAACAAAATGGGTATTCCAAACATACATTAATTATAATAATGGGTATAGATCTTGTTAGTTTTCAAGGAGGCAATGGCGCAAATTTCACATAACGCTGAAGAAACTTTTGAGGAAAAAAAATATGGATACAGATTGTGTTCAGTCTGTTAGCACGAATCGATCGTTTAGCTCGTCATTCTCGACTTCAGTAACAAAAGACAAGCAGGTGGCGCTGAAGATACTACATTAGCTTCTCATTCTAGTGGCCGGAATTCGATCCCCGAGCGCTCATGGGGATGGTAAATAACAAGTCAACTTACGGGTGTTCTAGGCGGCACATGCTAATATCTCTCGGCACTTTAAATAAACAGAAAGAGTTGGCCGCTGGCTGGACAAAGTTGCAACTATATTATGTCTAGTAGATTGCAGTGGTTACAAACTAAATTTTGGCGCAGGTAGATGAATCAAAGATCACGCTGACCAGTGGCTTGTACTGACGGAATGGATGAGTGTTCCATGGCATCGTGTGGCGATATTAATAGCGTCCCCTGTGAGTCCAGAATCCGAGTGTAAAGTAGTCTTTGGAATCATGTTGCGTCATTGAAAGAGTCTGCTGGTGTCTATTGCACATTGGGCACATTAGAATTGTTCTAGTGTTTAAAATCATGAATTGTCACAGTCTGGAATCTTCTGGTTTGGCCTGCATTATATCTCTTGCCACTACTATTAATAATACACTTGGAATGATAATAATGCTGGTGTCAGTAGCGGTTCTTATGATAATGATGACAATGGCTACCATAGTACCGATGATGTTGGCGGTGATGATGATGGTGATGATAATGATTGTAGACTGCTGGTTGTGGTAATATGATAAAAGATTACAATTTAAAATGTGGGATATAAAATTCTGTTCTCTGTTTTTTATCCTCCTCCATTCATCTTCCGTTCCTAGTTAGAGCGACAGAGGGATTGATCCAAACTGCTGCAGTACTGTATCCACGATGTTAACAATAGCTGACTTTGCAAATTCTAACACCAAACATAACTCTGTCACCAACACTTAAATCTGTCACCAACTCTTAACTCTATCACCAATACTTAACTCTATCACAGTACTTAAGTCTGTCACCAACACTTAACTCAATCACAAACACTTAATTATGTCACTAATACTTAAGTCTATTACAAACACTTAACTCACCAACACTTAAGTCTTTCACCAAACACTTACGCCTATCACCAACACTTAAGTATTTCACCAAACACTTAATTCTATCACCAATACTTAACTCTATTACCAGCACTTAAGTGTCACCAGTACTTAACTCTTGTTACCAGCACTTAACTATGTCCACCAACACTTAAATCTGTCACCAACAACTCTATTACCAGCACTTAACTCTTATCACCAGCATTTAGTTTTAAACAGCTTCCCACAAAACTGACACCCCCCCCCCCCCTTATATATTACATAAGTCTACACATGGACCGTCAAATGGCCACGCGATCGATATATGCTGCACACTGAGCATAAATCCTCGCACTTGTTTGTCGCACACTTCCGGTATTTATGCACCTTTCTGGTTTATTTCGTCACAAAATTAATGAAGTGATCCATATTAAGAGAGATATCTATTCTATGAAAAACAATGTTCTCCATAAATGATCACTGTATAGATAGTTCCATCTCACGCCATTTTGTTTGCTGTAAACTGTATATGTAGCAAATATTTTAGATGCTGACGTAGTTAGGGCATCAAGGTGTATTTATTGTACCCTAGGGTACGTTTTTCGTCAGAGATCCTGGCAGTATATCTTACTGTGAAAGTGATATTTTCTCATGCTTGCGTTACTTCATATTAGTATAGTGATAAGTATCATATTCTATTACTTCGTTAGGATATGTACATTTTAGTGAGTCAGGCACACTTTTTTTGTTTATTTTTCCACATCCGTATTTCGGCGAATTGAAGTGGAATGGAAGGGGGGGGGGGTCTCCGCTGAATAGTCGATTTATGTACTTTGCCTACCTCATTACATCCCTTGTTTTATTGAAGCTAGTCTAGTCCTTGTTACATCCCTGTTTTATTGAAACTAGTCTAGTCCTTATTACGTCCCTTGTTTTATTGAAGCAAGTCTAGTGCCTTGCAGTGTTTCTAGGAAACAAAGCTTGTGTAAAGTAGTTTGTATTTCTCTCCCCTTTCAGTAAGCGTATATCAAATCGGAGTCCCTATCGTCTTTCTGGTGATTAGTAACTGTGAATCTTTTTCAGGCTGTCTTTATATAAATAAAAATTACTTCATCTAAATTCCTACCAATTATTCTGGATTAGAAAATAGAAATATACGTGTTCTGTGACCAAAGTCTGATAGTTCTGGCTAGAAATCATTGAAAGCAACAGTCATCCAAGTACTTCTTATTATTACTACTTAATGATATATTATTATTTTAGTTTGAATGAGCAAATAATTCATTTATTTTTTTCTTTACAGGAAACTAGCTTAACATTATCAGGAGCCTTTACTGCATTAGTATTTTTGTCAATTATATGACCTGCAAAATGTTTGACAGACAAATCACATGCATTCCATTTTACAAAGTTCAACAATATATTTCATAATATGTTTGACAGACAAATCACATGCATTCCATTTTACAAAGTTCAACAATATATTTCATAATATGTTTCGGGAATAAATAAGCCACGCAACATACAAATTAAAATATGATTCAGTTAGACAAATCTGACATAATAGTAGACTATCTAGGTCTGAAGTTGGATGTCCATTAGTATCTAGGTCTGAGTTTGGTAATAGTAGATTATCTAGGTCTGAGTTTGGTAATAGTAGATTATCTAGGTCTGAGTTTGGTAATAGTAGATTATCTAGGTCTGAAGTTGGATGTCCATTAGTATCTAGGTCTGAGTTTGATAATAGTAGATTATCTAGGTCTGAGTTTGGTAATAGTAGATTATCTAGGTCTGAGTTTGGAAATAGTAGATTATCTAGGTCTGAGTTTGGTAATAGTAGATTATCTAGGTCTGAGTTTGGTAGTAGTAGACTATCTAGGTCTGAGTTTGGTAGTAGTAGACTATTCAGGTCTGAGTTTGGTAGTAGTAGACTTAGTAGTGTGCTTGGCAAAGTACGTAACATTTTCTTATTTCTCACTCGGGTCCTTACTCAGTAAACGACGACGACATTGTGCTGTTTCTGTCAGTTAGTAGTAAGTAGTTAGTAGTAAGTGCCTGAAATTAAAAAAGAGGGAAATGCTTCCACCCGTACATAATGGACACTTCGGCTACATATGCTTTTATTTAACAAAAAGTAGGCCATGTATTTCACTTAAAATTTTAATTATTATTTTTTTTAAAAAAACAAGTTCATGTCCAGTTCTATTATTGATACAAAAGACTTTCAAGATAGTTTAAACTGAGTACATGTATTCAGATTTTTCCCCCATTTTCTTAATAAAGAAAAATCTAACACCTTATATACTTTCTTTCTTTTTCCATACTTTTAAAACATGGTAGTTATATGGCTGAAGCAGACGTGCCCTATAGATATAGTACACGGCTTCTCGACTGGGGGTGCGAGAATTCGTGGAAGAGAAAGGAAAAGTTCCTTTTGTACAAAATCTAGGTTTACTTTAAAACAAGGGGGTGCGAGATTGGCTTCGTCAGTCCCAGATGGTGCATGGTGAAAAATGAATCGGGAAGCGCTGACATAGTAGTAGTAGTTATACAATATAGATAAAATAAACGTGCTAAAACGAAATAGTACAATTGTTGCACAGATATAAAAGACATGTAATATAGATATGATAGAGACATACAATATAGATATAGTAGAGATGTACAATACAGATATAGTAGAGACGTACAATATAGATATAGTAGAGATGTACGATACAGATATAGTAGAGACGTACAATATAGATATAGTAGAGATGTACAATACAGATATAGTAGAGACATACAATATAGATATAGTAGAGACGTACAATATAGATATAGTAGAGATGTACAATACAGATATAGTAGAGACATACAATATCGATATAGTAGAGACATACAATATAGATATAGTAGAGACGTACAATATAGATATAGTAGAGATGTACAATACAGATATAGTAGAGACATACAATATATATATATATAGTAGAGACGTACAATATAGATATAGTAGAGATGTAAAATGTATATATAGTTGAGATGTTCACTGTAGATAATAGATATCATGATAGATATAGTAGAAGCTCAATAAAGATTTAGGAGATGTGCAATTTAGATGTATAAAATAATCTCATGGATCTTTGACCCCTTGCCTATCAAATCAAGATACGTGTGGTAAAAGAATGAAGGATAAATAATCAGAAACATATTAAGTGGTTTGGGGGGGTTGTGTAATATAATTTGTTAAACCGTACACCAAAGAATTCCTACACCAATATTGAATTCTAACACTGACTTTGAATTCCAACACCAACATTGAAGTCCAACACTTTCATTCAATTTCAACACTGACATTGAAGTCCAACACCAACAGGTTACATAAAACACTTCCGCTGTACATTTAAGGGAGATTTAGAATCAAGTAAATGCAAAGAAACTACCATGGTGATGGGGTAGGGAGTGGGTGTTTCGTGATCAGGAATATTTCTTTTAAAGAAAACAGTAATCACTTCGTCACACGACCTTACGTCTATCACGGTGGTAAATTACAAACGGAAATGTTTCTTACAGCCTTTTTAAGAAAACTGAATTTGTTTGGAGTTCAGCTGTAGAATTCCTGCTCTCAGTGCTCGCCCCTTTATCGCTCGGAACAGCCCTCGCAATTTATTGTCCCGCTGAGACACTTTGCAGACGACTTTCATCAGACAGACGTGCATTTCTTTAGTGCCAGCAGTTCCATGGCAACAGATATCCGACAACTCGTGTTTGCTTGATGAGTTTGACAAGGACATTTTTGAAATGTCCACATTTCGGCTTTACATAAGAGCTAGTATTTATTTAATCATGACTTTTAAATGACCTTATTTGTCGGTGACCCCTGGTCAATCTTCTCCTAGAGTCGGGTTTTAACTAATTATTATAATGCTGTCATAATATTTGCAGTAAATTGCATCCAGAATTATGCGTGACTTTATTTACTGACGGTCATTTCTGTGCTCGTTACTCTACTAATATTAATCTAGGGATTTTAATTTTAAAATTCGTTAACTCCTGTTATAAAATAAAAGATCATTTAGAATCACCAGTACCGCGAAGACTTTAGGTATCGAAGCTCTGTTGTTTGTTTTTTTAATTCTCAACTCTAGAAATTCTAATATTACGTAAGAACACTCATCAAAATATAACAAAATAAAACTGTTCCACTTGCAAAATGACATTTAAGAAATATGGTAAATAAATGTATTTACATAAATGAAACTAATATTATCTTAGCACAATTTAATTAACAATGTCAGAAAAGAGGTATCTATCTGATAAAAATGATGTGTTCTAACATAAGCACACTCTGTGTGTGTGTGTGTGTGTCTCTCTCTCTCTCTCTCTCACACACCCACACACCCACCCACCCACCCACCCACCCACACACACACACACACACACACACACACACACAGAGGAAAAGTGAAACAGAAGGACACAACTGATGTTAATACACCTGGGACATGCCACTGCTTGAAGAATTGGCCTACTTTACAGGTCAATGCCGAAGAATTGTGCAAGGTTGCCTTTGACAGAAATTTGTCTTCTGCCTTTTTATTGGTTGGCCATTTTGGCGGGCGCGCGATCTTAACACAGCACTAACTACAAGGAATTGCATACGGAATCAAGATAATTCATCAATAGGGACAAAGAATTGCTTATGGAATCCTGAAATTTCATCAAGAGCTACTAGAAATTGTTTAAGGAATCCTAGCAATTCATCAAAACCTAGGAATGTTTACGGGATCAAGATAATTCATCATGAGCTAAAAGGATTTGCTGACGGAATCCTGACAATTCATCACGAATTGCTATGAATACTTAAGGAATCTTGGCAATTCGTCAAGAGCTACAAGGAATTCTTTAAGGAATCTCAATTCAACAGGAGCTTCTAGGAATTGTTGAAGAAATCTCGATAATTTAACAAGAGCTTCTAGGAATTGTTTAAGGAATGTCGACAATTCAACAAGAGCTTCTAGAAATTGCTTACGGCATGCAGACAATACTTGAAGAGTGTGTTAAAATGCAAGGAACATCAGCCAGAACAGTACATCTCATCTGGTCTAAGTCGCGATTATTTATCTTGTATCAAATGGCGGCACGATGGATGCGAGTGAGTGGGTGGGTGGGGTGGTAGAGAGGACAACTAACCCCCGGGTGGGATACGTTGGCTGTTTAAGTGAGTCGCAGCTGGTTTGGAGGGTAGGAGCACCAGACGGGTACAATTTGGGGGCTTTCTTTGTTTAAATGATAAATAGTAGAATGCCATTTTATTTCTTCTTTGAGCAACGGAAATGCTTGACGCAAATGGCAAATATGTTCAGATGGAGTAATAATTGCTCTCCAGTCTAAATATGGAAGGGTGCAATTTTACAGCATCACTTAGGTAAAGAAACAAAAAGTTGTTTTTCTTTTTCCCTTCGTCTGCAGAAAGTGAAACAATATAATCTGTTAGTTTATTCCTGGAAGGTGAGGGGAACGGTTTTTCAGGTACTGTGACCTCCTTTCTCCAAAGGGGCGCCGCATACTATCACGTACTTTGCCACTCTTTCCTTTTTGGATATGTGAACTGGTTTTGTTCTCCATCTCTAAAATTTAAATTTAGTTTGTTCATGCCCCACACCCTATTTAACATTCATATAACGCTTAAGTCAGTTAAAAAATATAAAATGAAGAAATATATGATTAGTTTTTAGAAGAAAAATACATTTAACAAGCAAGATAGTCAGGATCGGTGTAAGGGTAAATTTGCACCCTCCGCGCAACGTTTGGGTACTGCTAACTATTAACTTGCGAACATAAAACTGCTTAATGTGACAATGTTCATTAGTATTAATACTCGTTCGGCTTCGTGATATATTAATTTCATGATTTAGTCCGTTCATATTTTAACAATAATGTCTATAAAAAATATTCGACCACCGGTATTTGCACCCCGAAATCTTGCCCTCTCCCCTCTCCTCAGGCAGTTAGGGGTTAAACCGGCCCTGAAAACAGAATTTCTTCCTATACTCCCTTCACAAAACACACACAGCACACTTACATACATTCACGCGCGCACATGCACACACCTTTCTTTGCCAATCCGTTGCTACCAAGTAACGGAAGCGGATGTATTACACTGCACTCTCATTCTGGCAAAGTCCTACAAAGTCCAAGTTTGTTGTCCTCTTCCTTTTCTTTTACCTCCTCCCTTTTTTTCTTCAGTTCAGTTTTGGCTCTGCTATCTGTAGTTAACGGCATTGTTGTTTTGAAAAATATCATTCAATGCAAATAGTTTTTGCATCGTTTTATGATGAACGTTCTATTGGTTTTACACACACACACACACACACACACACACACACACATACAGGCACGCACGCACGCACACATACTCGAGACTGTTTAGTACAATGATTTCATAGAAAGATATATAGTCAGGATTTGTGTTGAGCAATCACGTCCTTTTTAAAAAATAAATCTAAAGTATTTGTTAATAAATTTTCACGTGCGTGCGCGCACACACACACGCACACACACACACACACACACACACACACACACACATACGCGCGCGCGCACATATACACACACACCATTCGCCGACCCTACTTGCACTCTTTGAGTGGCACAACAAAACAGGCGATAATTACGAAGTAATGTATTCATTGACAGGAAATAAAACTCGAAACACATCGGCATTTCCTTAAGTACATGTAATTCTTAAGGTTTGAACTCACTTTAAATGCCTGAAGCTTAATGGACTTCGGAGTGAGCGCTGGCTTTGGCGGTAAATAGGAAGCCAGACTCGACAGTCATTTAAGCACTTTTTTCTTTCCCAGCTTCGCACCGCATCCACAGTCTTCACGCCTACTTAAAAACCACAAACTTTATTTAAGAAAGAAAGAAAGAAAGAACGAAAGAAAGAAAGAAAGAAAGAAAGAAAGAAAGAAAGAGTAATATGTACATGACTGAGTGCCCTGCAAATTCTTATCTATCTATCTATCTATCTATCTATCTATCTGAATTATGTCAACATATTTGTTGTACTGTACTGCGTTGTTGAGGTTATTTGAGAAAGCAGGGATATTCGATATTTTAAATACATTTCGATGGAGATAACTGAATAACTAGATGTAAAGATAACTATTAATGTAATGATTGTTTTATTTAGATTAAAAGTATATTACTACTGTAGCTGGCATTTTAAAATCTTCCCAGGCCTGCATCTAAATGTAGCATGGTGGGGTCTGTTTTCAAATCTATGCCTGTTTGAATGTGTGTACATTTAAGATTTTTCTCACGTCAAAACATTTCATGAGGTATATATTAAGTATTATTTTGGAATAAACTTATTTCAATTTAGATTTCTTATGTATGTGCGCTTAAAGGTCTTTAAGCAATGCTCCCCAATCATCCCTTCCAGACAAGCAAACGATGGCTTCTGTTGTTTTAATTTCTTCATGCTGTTAAGGACCGTATTCCAAGGATCGCGTTTTGTTTCGTTCTCTCTTGCTAAGCATGAGTGTGTGTGTGTGTGTGTGTGTGTGTGTGTGTGTGTGTGTGTGTGTGTGTTATATGTATGTAGTTTAATTTGGATTTAAGTGAGAGTATTTTACTAGTATATGTACGTAGTTTAATTTGGATTTAAGTGAGAGTATTTTACTAGTATATGTATGTAGTTTAATTTGGATTTAAGTGAGAGTATTTTACTAGTATATGTATGTAGTTTAATTTGGATTTAAGTGAGAGTATTTTACTAGTAGGCCTATATGTATGTAGTTTAATTTGGATTTAAGTGAGAGTATTTTACTAGTATATGTACGTAGTTTAATTTGGATTTAAGTGAGAGTATTTTACTAGTATATGTATATAGTTTAATTTGGATTTAAGTGAGAGTATTTTACTAGTATATGTATGTAGTTTAATTTGGATTTAAGTGAGAGTATTTTACTAGTATATGTATGTAGTTTAATTTGGATTTAAGTGAGAGTATTTTACTAGTAAATGTATGTAGTTTAATTTGGATTTAAATGAGAGTATTTTACTAGTATATGTATGTAGTTTAATTTTGGATTTAAGTGAGAGTATTTTACTAGTATATGTATGTAGTTTAATTTGGATTTGAGAGTATTTTACTAGTATATGTATGGTGGTGTAGGTCGTGTGTGCGCTTGTGTGTGTGACGTGCGTGTGTGGTCGATAGGTGGGTGGGTGACGTTTCTTTCTTCCTCACCTGCTACCAAACAAGCTAATCAAATTATTATTCTCTAGCAGATGGAAAGAAGGTGAATTATTTTTTAAGAGATCCAATATTTAGAATTTTACAGATATAAGTATCAAGAAGTTTGTATTTTGATCAATTTTCTTGTATCTCCAGGCAAACAACTCGCAGCAAGATGTTTAAATTTAACTCATAATATAATATCTCAAAGGGTTAAACTAAAAACAAATATATATTTCTCTAAATAATGTTTCAAAGGGTTAAACTAAAAACAATTATGTATTTCTCTAAATAACGTCTCAAAGGGTTAAACAAAAACAATTAACACTTTTATTCAGCGGGTAAAATTGGAATTTAATCAACAAAAGCAACAGTGGTTAAAACAATATATGTGTGTGTTTGTTTGTGTGTGTGTGCGCGCCGCGCATACAACAGTACTGTCCCTTTTTTTTTTTATAAGCTAAAAGTGACAGATAAAGTAAGAGATTAAAATCTCTGCAGCTGTCATCATTCATTTTAACTTAATTAATAATCAAATCAAACTTCTCAGATGTAGTGGCCCGCACTCTCTTGCACGTGATCACACAGTTCAGCTCATGCTTTTGCTGGCTACAAGAATTTGTCTCAAAGCAAGAGTAGGCTCAATCACATGGACAGCTGAACATTACGACCAAGCTAGTGACATTGGAGGCAGAACGTGTTCTTAAAATAATAACCAGGGCTTTTCTCAGACTAATCTATTCAAATATTAATAGTTCTATTTCCTCCCTAAACATAATCAACTCGAGAAACTAGACTTCATGGAGCCACAAGTACACGTTAAACTAAAGCAATGACAATAGGTAAAACCAATAGTAGTCATTTATTTTTTTAATAACAGGTTGAAATCAGTAAATTATTTATATTGTAATTATGCATGTAAATCGAAAACCATTCTCATAAGCAAAATGGATTTGAAACAGAGGTTGTCCGGTATTTATTTTATTTTTCACAAGAAATGGGGGAATTAATTAATTAGAAAATAAAAATGATGGAATTAATTAATTTGAAATAATTTCTATCTTTAAAGAGAGAAAAGTCAGTCACTATTGTAATTTTAAACTATTAACTCATTTATAAATGTAATAATTCACTTTTAATGATCATGATTTTATTATCCAATAGAATTATTTTCACTGAAAAATGAAACATATATTAATGACTTAGACATTCATCGGGTGATTCCCCCCCAAAAAAAATAAATAAATAAATAAAAATAAAACATTTAAAAATAACCGGCGTCTTTAATTTGGCTAATGCATCCTGTGAAATGGTTAAACTCTTTATATATAATAGAGTGTTAAGTTATTGAGCTTCCGACTCTTAAAATAAATTTGTGCTGGATAACAGCGGTGCTATTTTCACTACGGACATTTTATTTTAATTTTCTTTTCCGAACAATCAAGATTTTTCCTGGTCCAAAATTCATTATGACATTTTGATTCTGAAACTGCAGCTTTCCCAGCATGGGCTTACGTAAAAAATAGATTTTAAGCAGAGTTCAGTAAGCCACTCGAAAAGTATGACACCCTCCATCCCCATCCCGCACATTCCTCCTTTCCTTTATTAGAAGCTAACGACATTCGGAAATGACGTGTTGACCTAATACTTATCTATATTTTATTAATAGATCGGCAAGCCATTTCGTCACTGTCCTTTCAAAGATTTAGCTGTTAAGTGTTGGCGCACAAACGGACGTCGACACTTACGTCATCACTTCTTGGTTAAGATGGCGTACTCATTATTTCACAGTGGCTTAAAGTTATGTCATACAGTTTCTTTGATCCAAACAAATCTTCAATCATATGTATTTTTAGCTAATGCAAAATGTAAAAATTAAAAAAAAAACACCCACGATTTCAATTCTCCTCATTTCTCTCTCTCCTCTCTGTAGCCGATTCCCTGTAGTGTTTTTTTCCACCTATTTACTACATACAAAATAACCACCTTTATTATAATATACTTTATAATTTAGACATCAATGAGGAAGATGGTTTTAAATTAATGAAGAATTACAGCATAATAAATTTGAATTCTGCCTTACTAGATACTAGCCATCTTGATTCCAAGCACTGAGAAATGAGTGCATTTACCGTGTTCTGAGTCAAGGGAAATTATCTACCTTTATGACACACACGAATAAACAACAACAACAACAACAAAAAATAGACGTAAGGGGGAATAAATCTGCCTTTTTATTCTAAATGAGACTTTGTCGTGACAGCCGTCGGCAGAATTGCCTGCTTATTCAGGTAGAACATTATTTTCAGATCATAATTTATCTTTTCAATTATAAAAGATAAAATCAAACCATATTATTGTAAAGTTATGACTATCTTGTTGGATTTTACATCTGTAAACAAAGACATGCTGCAAAAGTCCACCACCCAGGACAGAATATAAACATAACAAAAACATACTGCAAATGTCCATCATCACTAGGACAGAATATAAACATAACAAACTAAAAGTTTTCCACTAAGACAGAACAAAACAAGACAAACCAGCTTTGAAACAAGGAAGAGAACGAGGCCAAACATTTGATTTTGTTATATTAAAATTATTTATTGCGTAAATATTTCCATCTTCTGTTATTTTCTTATTGTTTATATTGCATGGACGTCTTTTTCGTCACAAAATAGCTCACACACTCACAGAGTACATCTTGCGAATAAGTTATATTACTCATACTGCGAAAACTCGGAAACACACACACACACACCGTTTTCATAAGAACAATATTATTATGACATAATTATCTTCCAACAGCTGTACAATTATTTAAGTGCCTTTTGACGTAACAATTAAATAAAATGACGCACACGCTTCAAACTGTCAAAGGCATAATTAAACACATCGTCTAAGAAAAGTAGGATTGTAGGTTTGTATGTTTTGCTATACTTCATTTTTACATCACAAAAGAAAAACAGAAACATAAAGGTCTGTTTTCCCTGTAATAAACTACCACCCGACAACGGTAACTGCACCTATAACAGGATGCGGTCTATGCAAGTACAATGGGCGCAACGCGAAACTAACTGAACGCAACAAGGGAGAAATCTTTGCTCCGATTGTTTTTTTGTTCTCAGTCGGTAAATTAGCACGACGTCATGGAACAGTTACTGAGCGAGAAAATTCAAATAAACAATCGGTCTAGTGGTAGGCAGGCTAGAGGTGCGCCTGTGAAAGGTAAGGTCAGGTAAAAACATCTATGTGAGGCTAGTGTTAGGTCCGGAAATGACTCGCTCGCTAATTGCAGGAGTGAGCACTTCGAAGACGGAATGAAGTGGGGGAGAGTTCAGTTTTGTCAAAAGCTGAGGCGAGTAGCGTTCAGTTCGAGGTGTCGAGGAAAACGTTCTGACAATGATTTTACAAGATTAAGCTCGGCAATTGCTGTCAATAGTATAAATCAATTTTTTAAAATAAAAACAGTGCACTTATTTTACACTCGGCAATTGTCAATATTTAAAATAAATTTTAAAAATAAAACAGAACATTGGAAATTGCTTTTCAGGATTTTCCAAAACAATATGACTCAAGATTTACAAGTATTAAAGCAGCAAATGAAGATTTTGTCAATACTATCATATCACTTCAGTAAGCGGGATCAAAACAAAACTGGCAGTTATTAAAGCTATGACATTTCTGGCAGAATAGAAGAACACACGCAGATAGCACAGAGTGACTACTTCTAAACACCACAAAGTGTGACACATTATCAGAAGGATAAGGGAATTAGCCAAGATATCAAAAGAATTTGGCCAAGAAAATAAATCTACATTCCGGAAGACGCTGTAATGCTCAACATGTAGACTAGTTTTTTTTAAAAGCCGAACAGTATTTTCAATCATCAGAAAAATAAAATAAACAACTGAAAGTCTAAAAGACTAAAATATGCCTCTAACAACTCCGCTTGACTGAAAACCATAAAATTCAAACAACCGCCCCTCCCCTCCCCGGCCTGTTTATCGTAAAAAATCTCCACCCTATGCCACCCCACCACATAATAATACAATAACAAGTAATCAAATACTTCGCAGAGAGCGAGCTCTGATATTGCCAATCTCCCCGGGGAAACAAAAATTAATAGTGCCACTGTATGTATCTAAATGGATTCATGCATGATTAGGAGTGAATGGTGAACTTTTGACCCGCGAGCGTTGAATTAACATGGAGTCAGCTCTCGCCACAGTCAAGCGCAAGTGGTTTACGCTTGAAGAGGTGTAACTTACGCATAAAACTTGACGTGATGAGAGAAAAGAGGCAAGTTGTTTCCCTTACACTGACGTGAGACGCGTGACTTGATTATGGGGAAAGAGAATTGGTTGTTTCCCTTGGACTGGCAGTCGAGCGCTAAAACCAGTTAAAAAGCAGTCCTCCTATTTTCTCAGGCAAGGATTGATCGGCGTATTGCAATTGTGAATTATCCGCAGACAGGTAAAAGCTATAGTTTGTGAATCACACGCACACACACACACACACGTTAAAAAATAAAATTGAAAGAAACTCAGAAATAGTGTATAATGTACGAACACTAAACAGTCAAAATGGAATTTGAACGTATATAAGTAACTCACAAATTAATGCGCGAACTTAACGCACACAATTCACACACACACACACACACACAAACAAACAACCGAAGGTGTTCTCTGACAAAATCAGTGCACGCTAACAATATACAAGCCGGACATAAAAGAACCTAAGCTAGGCATCGGATAGTTGATACAGGCGAACTAGCCGAGTCCCTGACACACGACACAAGCATAGAGGTCAGACAAACCAATAAACGACACCCAGAGTTTAGAGTACTGTCATGGTTTGCTGCAACAAAGACCCTACTTAGATCAGACAATGCTGCACACAAACACAACATCAAACCATGGAACCCAGCACAGCTAAAAATAACTTTTGTCCAGGAGATAATGCTGCACATAAACACAACATCAAACTATGGAAAAGTAACAAAACCCAGCACAGCTAAAAATAACTTTTGTCCAGAAGACATCGCGCAATTTCTTGGACAAGAGACACGAACACCAATTGACTGGCACACAAAGTCGTCGGGGTGGGTGTTCCTTGAAAGCACATTGGAACTCAGAGTAGCGTGTTAAACGTCGCTATGACAAAGCACTGAACGGCACTCTCGGCAAATTACATAACGGACAACACTAGTAAAAGAAAGAGAAAAAAAAAAAAGCAGGTGTTGCATGATACAAATTTAACCCCAAACGATACAATTTTTAAAAGAAAAAGAAAATAATCACAGCAGTCGTAGTAAAAACAATAAAGCTTAAACACATTAACAACACAATAGTAATAAACATTGCTAAAGAGCAGCAGTTTGTGTGTGTGTGGATTCACCATAATGCTTTCACTCACTCACAGGCAAAAATTGGCGATGAGAACGCGCCGTTATCGAAACCGTTAAAATAGTTTCCGGGGTAACAGATCAACAAACACCCGAAAGAAATGCTTCTATTAAATCAACAACTGTACAACATAAATGCAAGCGTGTTGCTGCTTTTGTCTTGGCTTCTCTTTTGCCTACCTATGGCAACTATGGTAAGATAGCTGTCGAAGTACCAGTTCCGAGCGGGAGAACTGTTAAGCGAGGGTGTGTCTGCGCATTAAGACTAGGAAGCGAGGGTGCCTACTAGGAAGCAGCATGGCGATATCAGTTTCTCGTGAAAAATCAGTGGCACAGGGATGTGCACCAAAGAAATTCGCAGAAGCACGACATTTAGTCCCGTAGAAAGTAGACATTTCCTGTGGAAGTAAGACATTCTCGTAGAAACTAGATATTTCCTGTAGAGATGCGTCGGTCTCGTAGAAACTTGACATCTGTTAGAATGTAACAGTCAGATATGGAATGTATTGGGGTGGGTGGGGGTGTCGCTCGATGACGTTTATTTATTCTCTTCCAAACAAAATATACACAACGATTCTCGATTTCGCTGTCTTACAGCAGAACTCGATAATTATTGAAGTTGGGGTGGAGGTAGGGGATCTTCGATAATTAGGCACTGCTTTTTTTAAAAAGAAAAAAGAGAAAAAAGAAACATTGTTCACTGCTGCCTGTAATAAGATATGAGCCAGACATTCACATTTGTCAGTGGTTAAAAATATATCAAAAAAGAAAATATGTATCCAGAATAGTCGCTCGCCAGTCAATAAAATAATTGAATTAACCACTCATGGCTTACTGTCAAACAAGCAAAGACAAACCATTCACCGCAGATATCAATAAACTAACCTCTCTCTTTCTCTCCTTTCTCTCTGCAACTTAAGAGATCTATAGAAAGTCACACTGGTTTGTAGATAAGACTATTGGGTTTTGTGTGTCTCCTCCAACCCCCCACCCCAACCCCTTCCGTACAATTCATTCTGAAGAAATGTGCGTTGTTAACTGGGCAACCAAAGTGGGGTCATGGTCAAAGTCCGTGGGAAAGTAAACTCGGTCGTGGAGAAAGAGAAATAACACTGAACGTCAGGTGATGCGGAAGACGGAGTTATCTGCTCCGTACCGCTGTCTGCCGCCGGAGACTCGTTAGACTCCAGGCCGGAATGCAAGGCCGCAGATGAGAACGCTGACGGAAACAACAGCGGGGGTGGATGGACAGAAGACGGCGCCGACGTCTTGGGTAGACAGGAAGTGGCCTCTGCCAGAGTCAGAACGCGGCCATAGTCCTGCAACTGTCTCATGAAGTTGAGGTTGGGGTCAATGACGTGGCGGCGCGCGCGCACGTGCTCGTAGGCGGCGTCGAGGGACATGTTGCACGTGCGCATGAGGTAAGCGAGGCAGACAGTGGCAGAGCGACTCCTACCGGCGTAACAGTGAACCAGTACGCGACCTCCTTCCTTCTGCACTGCGTCTAAAAAATAAAGAACGCAAATTTAAAAGACAAATTCAAAATAATTAAACAAATGATCGAGTTATCTGCTGAATTTTACAGTGTACACCTCATTCAAGTTTCCGTTCGAATCTAGCGAGCAGCTCGATGTATAAGTGGTCTCACCTGCTGAAGACCTCACTTTTCTGAGTGAAAAGTAAAAAAGTAAAAAAAAGGGGGGGTTCGTGTAAGTTTTGCCCATAAAATAATGTTCAGTCTTTTTCGTTCCTAGCGTTCAGTCTTTTTCGTTCCTAGCTTTTAAGATGTTACAGCGTCAATATAGAAAGCCTTCGTTTTACTGGGGGGAGTTTCTTTCTAATGCCCGCAATTACGTAAGTGTCTTTGTGAGAGAGTGAGACTTAGAGGGAGAGAGAAGATAGAGGTGAGAGAGGAGAGAAAGAGGAGATGGTTGGGGGAGGGGGTAAGAGAAACAAGTACGTATGTAGGTGTTTTTTTTAATACACCTAACTCAGGACATCCCTACAAACAAATCAGAGAGCGAAAGTCGTGTCTTTAAGAGAGAAGAGAGAAAGAGGAGATGGTTGGTGGGGGGGGTACGAGAAAACAAGTACGTATGTAGGTGTTTTTAATATAACTCAGGACATCCCTACAAACAAGTCAGAGAGCGGAAGTCGGCAAAACAGCACGTACCAATAAATTCGTTGGCACTGGAAAACCAGGCGCCTAGATCATCGGAAGCGCTGTCCCGGACTGGAATATTCAAATACCGGAAGTCGGCCTGAAAGTGGTTGCTGCAGGTCGTGGACACGTTGATCAGGGCGGTGACCCCCAAGCGATGTAGCAGCTCGCGGCTGGAAGAGTGGTGTTCATTGCCAAGCAACAGGTGAGGAAGAATTTCCACGGGTTCGTCCTTCATTGAGAAAAAAGAGGGGAGAAAAACACGATAAGAACAAATACTAAAGATATAACAGCTTTTAGCAGTACAAGATTTTCGAACACAATACAAAAAAAAATTCTATTTTGTTGAAAACATGATTTTCGAACACATTACAAAAAAATAAATTATATTTTGTTGAAAACAAGACAAAAAATAAAAGACCTGCAATTGTGTACGTTAGTTGCTCAAAATAGTGATCAGTTCCTTGTGACAGTTGATTGTGAATGAGGGGCCGCTTAAACAGTGCAAACGTCACAATTGCACTTTGTATACATTAGCGAAACCGGAGAGAGAGGCGGGAGGGGGGGGGGACAAAAAACGCCGAAATAATAACCGTTACAATTACCTTTCGAAACAGCTGATTTATTTTCTTTTCAAAAGGGAGTTCCCAGCTGAAGCAACGAACAAATAAGAACTAAAATTTAGAATTATCCATACGGCCAGAAAAAGAATGACTAAGTTTAGTGCTTATCCATACGGCCAGAAAAAGAATGACTAAGTTGAGTGCTTATCCATACGGCCAAACGTGGACCAAACTATACGACTATAGTTTAGCGCTTATCCTAAGGCCAAACGTGGACCAAACTATACGACTGTAGTTTAGTGCTTATCCATACGGCCAAACCTGGACCAAACTATATGACTGTAGTTTAGTGCTTATCCTAAGGACTCACTTCTTTCGTGCGGGCTTGGACTTCAAATTGTCGAGCTGTTGTGAAGGGAGAGAACTGTTGTGTGGCGCAGAGCAAAGGGCAGCTATCACAGAAGGCGTCGTATCCACCTGAAAATTGAGAAACATGAGGAAAAAATTGTCAAAGAGATCTCTTTCAAAAACAGGATAAAAAGAGTTTAAACACACCCACGTGTTCATAAACATAAATGCGCAGTCTTGCAATTGGCAATTAAAAAAAAAAACTGTAACATTGCTTTCCGATCATTAGGCCAGATTTGGGGGGGGGGGGGAGGAGGGGGAGGGGAGAAACGAAAGAAAAAAAGGAGAGAACATGTGTTTAGGTCACTAGGCCATCGAGAGTGCGCTCCTAATCCGCATTCATGAAACATTTGTCGAACAGGCTGAAATGATTAATAACTGAGTGAAATAAGGACACAAAAATATACAAGCTCCATAATGGGCTGAAATGATTAATAACTGAGTGAAATAAGGACACAAAAATATACAAGCTCCATAATGGGTTGAAATGATTAATAACTGACTGGAATAAGGGCACAAAAAATATACAAGCTCCCATAAAATTAAGGTGCACCCACCCAGGACGTGACAAGTGAAATCGCAGTCGCAAGTCCGCGCGCGCACCACTTAAATATCACGTCTTCCACTCTTGTGCAATGTCCTGCGCCACAAGTCGAAAAGGAAATTATCCCCTTATCCCACACCAGGTAACTAGCTTTTAAATTTAAAGCAGTTACTAATGGTTTCTTTACACAAGCAGATTTTCGTCGCTGCAGCAAAGTGGGTAAGAAATAACAAGTAAAAGAAATGAAAGGACGTAATTGTATGTTTAATTTTATTCTTAAAAAAAAAAAAAAAATTAATAGACACCTCCCCTACCCGCGCAAGTAACTTGACTGAAGCATTTTGCTACGACGAGGGTATATTAACCTCTTAACTGCTGTATTCTGATTGAGATGAATTTAATTTGAAGGAATGGGTGTATTTATTTTATTTACGTTTTCTTTTCAGAAACTCACACTCAAACATACGCACAAACGTCCACACACAAACATGCACACAAACACACACACGCATAAACGTACACAAACATACATACATATACTCATACACTAACATACACACACAAACATCCACACAAACACAAACACACACACACATAAACGTACACAAACATACATACATATACTCATACACTAACATACACACACAAACATCCACACAAACATCCACACAAACACACACACACTGCAACAAAAGCTACATTTTCGCAATTAGTACTTCTTACGATGCACACCTGCGTCAACAAAGCATTAAACTCTTTGTTGCAAATAATACCACTCCCCAAACGTCTATGCTAAATAAAGTCTCCAGGTGATCACTAACGGAATCTACAACTATTTCAAAACTATTCATCGTCAATGCAAGCGAGGTGAAGTCATGGAATTTACCAGGAGTGGAGAAATACTTCACAGATAATGAAAAAAAAAAAAAAAAACGGTGACCTAGTTTTCGACGTGCACGGTGTGAATTGACGATAACTGGGTAGACCGGCAGAGCGAGTATCTATCTCTGTGCAACAAACCAGATGGGTGCAATCACCCTGAAATAGGGAGGGAGGCCTAGACAGCGACAGTAACAGTACTAACACGGCGTTCAATCGGACTGCTGCTAAGGGAAATAATAGGCCTACAGTCACTCATACTGCCGCAATGTCAGGACTTCGATAGCGTAAAACCCTGTCAGCACACATGAGTTACTACTATTTTGCGTTGCGAACAAGTGTTAAGTGCAGTTGAAAGAGAAATCCCATTTCCACGTCACATGCAAAATGACAGCTTTAAAAATTATTTTAGAAAAAAATGTATTTCAAAGAAATAAACGCGAACGCACTCGAACTAATAAGGAACAGCCCCGTCGTTACGGCTACGGCAACTTTAAGAGTCCTTCAGAAAAAACTCTGAGTATGCCATTTCCGCGTTGTGAGACCGGATATTCAGACTAGAAGACAGCTGTGCACATGTACAATATTTTCTCTTCTTTCCATTTCATTTTCATCAACGCACCTGCATGGCCTACCCGTGGTACTCGTGACTAGTTGGCTGGGTGCGCGCGTTGGATTTTGGCAAACGAATGGCCTCTCCGTTCGTCCACTATCGTCGCTATATTTGATCGTTTTACTGCTGTTGGTGGCTGCAAACGTCATCGACACAATCATGAATGTTGATGTGGCATGCCGTGTAAGTTTTCACTTGCTGGAAGACGTTTCTTTAACAAAACAAAATTAGGTAACCTTTTTTTTTTTTTTAATGAAAGAAACGAACAGTTCTAAAAGGCGGGGTGGTGGTGGTGGTGTGGTGGTTAAAACGGCTGCTGAATGAACGAACCCCGCTAGCTAACAATTCAGTGTCGGAGTTATTTTTAGAATCCTCGGCGTCCGGGGACAGGGCAAGCAAGGTCCCCTAAGGACTCCTGCTCGACTCTGTTGTTAAGTGGACGCCATTTCTCGCTCAGAAACCCGTGACTGAAACCAGTTAATTACAAAACGGGCAGTACCTTTTTCTGTCCCATCCTGAATTGTAACTGACGTCAGCAGAGCAGAAAGGCCAGGATGGAAGCAGATTTAACCTGAACTTAATGAAATTACCTACTACTGAAGGCTTCCTAACATTTTTTTTTAAAATCCGCGACGATTGAGGGGGGGGGGGATAATAGAAAAGACAGTTTCGTGATAACGAGGGTGGGAGTGGGGAGGGGGGTGGGCATTTAACACTGATCCGCAACCTCTCGAATTCTTTTCGCACGTCTAAAGATCTGACTTGCACGTTATATGTTAGGGAACACATCAAATTGGCGTAGAACATATTATTAACAAACTAACTCGATTAAAATGTCTATGGGGAGTAGCTACTGTTCGTAAAGGACCAATGATGTGCGCGGGAGCGTGGAGGAGGTCACTGTACTCAAATGACGTTGAACTCGGTCTCCAACTTCGCCGACACAAGAGCCAAGTCGTTTTGTTTCACCATTCACACCATTACTACACACGGACCTCCCCGTGCACACCATTACTACACACGGACCTCCCCGTGCACACCATTACTACACACGGACCTCCCCGTGCACGCCAGAACGTGCGAACGATTTCATAGTGCGCAAGCATGCACACGAAGCCACCCCCCCATCCCGCTACCCGGGGCCGTCGTAACAGTATTATAGGACAACGGGCAAAGCATTGTACTGGGGCCCCTAACTACACATCCACTCCAGGAATAAAGCAGAGATTAGCATGTGGCACCTATGCTCGTGAGCCACTTCCCAAGCAACTGCCCAGCGTGCCCCCCCCCCCCCGCTCCCCGTCATACGCACTCAAACAGAAACAATTAAGAGTCACGCGGTTAATGTTAATCCGTAGCGTGTCGATAGGTACGGTGTTGTAGGTACGGAATGACCTGTGACCCTAGAACCCTTCTTTCCTCACCGACGCCGAAAGGTAGTAGTGTCCCCGAACCGCGAGATCTGTCACCATTACAGTAGGGCACACTATCGTGCGTGTATGTAAATCACTATGCAAAGTAGAACGCGGTAAATGATACTGAGTTGCGTGTGTGCGTGTACGTCCGCATGTATTTTTTTTTTTTTGGGGGGGGGGGAATAAACCAGTCTTTTTTTTTTTCAGTGTCAGGGAATTCTTTTATTGTCTGCCTATGTCAGACAGAACAAATGGTTCAAACAACTCTAGCTTCTCAACCGGATATTTAGAATTATTACTTTCTCATAATTAATTTACTAGTCTAAGATATAATGTGTGATTAAGTTGATCTGAAGTCTCGAACGGGGAAGGGTGCACATGCTACTCTAATACAATGTTTTCTTCACTTTTAAAAAAAATATTACGAAAGCGGACAAAACTAATTTAAACTTATAAAGTCCAGAACAAACATTGTGCATGACAGACAATTATTAAACAAGTCATAACATTTGGAAAGTTACAATAATAATTATATTTCTTTGATTAACACTGAAAGCTAGAACAAGATTATATAGCTTACATTTTATAGTTTACACTGAATAACATTTATCACTATAAAAGCTGATTCACTGATTCATACTAACAGGTAACCTATTTATTTAAAACATTTGGCTATATCTTGTCTAGGGAGGGAGATTATGTGGGCGCCCCCCCCCCCAACAACTGGCAAAGGGTGCTTACGTCAGGAGCAAAAACAGTTTACTAAAGACTTTGATCTGTCAAACTATATCTTAATCCTCCCACATAGGTAATTTATTTATACCATCTAAAGATCGTTTCTAATGACTGGCGATCCTGCTGATATGATCTGCCAAATATTTCGACTGTACGTGATCGCTTCTATGTCTGGAGATTAGTTAGACACCCTGTTTACTATTTCTCTAATTCTGACCGAAGTTTTTTTTTTTTTTTTTTAATGTTTCTCTAATAGCGTTTCCCTCTTCGAAGTAGCTTTAATACAGCACACACGGTATACAGAGAGTGTGTAGAACCTCGATTTTTTGTCACGCTAACGTCGTTTTTCCAGTCCACGAATTCTCACAAGAAACGTACACCGCCAGCTAAGTCACGTGACAGTTTACTGGCCATGCTAAACCCTGCATGTCACTGCACTAGATGCAGGACGCTTGATAACCCAACAGACAAGTCAACGAGAAAATGAAATCAAGAAGTTCCCCTCCTCCTAACTCCCACCACCACTAAGGCGTAGATTCCTGATTATATAATTAGGTCAGTGAAATTCGTGACGGTTTGCCCCACGCAAGAATCCCCACGACTGTACTTTCTGATAACACTGTAACTATGACAGGGAAACTGATAGTGGCTGTCTCACCAACCATGATTGTGAGTACGAATGAGAAAAGTATTGCAACGAGCCTTCCTATGAAAATTTAGCGCACGAGTTGAAGGTATGAACTAGCGGTCGAGTCAGTAACCAGGTAAGGTAACTCGTCTGAAACTATAAAAAAAAAAATATATCATGCGGCCCTGCAGGTGAAAGAAATCAAGTGACCGTACGCGATATATTAAGAGTGGTGGGTAGGTTTACTCGTTATTTCGTCACAAACGTTTTAAACATTTCTTGACTGCGCCCAAGATTTTTCAGAAAAAATATTACAGTTAAGAAGATTACTTATACTACCCCGCAAAAACTCTACTAATTAGTCAGTGAAAATAAATATTACATTTACCATTATTTAAACTACCCCGTAACACCCCCCCCCAACCCTGTAATCGGTCAGTGAAAAGTAATATTACAGTTAGATTACTTCATCTATCCCGTAAAAACATCAGTAACTAGTGTGAGAAAAAAATACAGTTAAATTACTTACTATGGGCCCTACTTAAAATTCCACTAAACTGCGGAGGGAAAAATCACAGTTAATATTACTTAGGCCTACTTTACTAAACTACACGTAGAAATTCCACTAACCTGTACGCAGAGCTAACATTATTATTAAAAACCACGTGTGTTAACTGACTAGTTTTTAAAAATAAAATTCACGACTTTTGCACAAGAATTTCAGGTGTAGCAAATTGTTACCTGTTGTGACGTATTGCTAAGAGAGGAAAATAATATACATATAGCGACAGCGATATTTCTTACGCACAAAATAAGTTTTAAAATGAACGTACGTTCCTAGCAAGAGGGCGCACCTAAAATATTTCGCATCCGTGAAGGATTTTTGGGCATCTTAGGCAGAACTCCTCGTCGCCCCCCCCCCCCCACTTATTATGCTACAGCTCTTGTAGGAAATGAAGATTGAAATATGTGACTAATAGTTAAACCAACCGGTCAGCAATTGCTTCAGTCATCATCAGTATGTAAATCCTCCACTTCACGCGTGGGTTATTTCCTTTGGTTCTCCTTTGTATTGGCTTTTTAAATATTCTACTCAAGTCTTGCGATCTTACTGAATTTGTCTGACTTGAGAGTTTTCACATAAACACACACATAAACACACACACACACACACACACACACACACACACACACACACACACACACACATGAATACAAGTCAGCATTAAGTCCCTTGAACAAGCTGTATGTAGACTCATCAGTGGTAATACTTGGATTAGTTTTCTAATGAGAGGGTTTCTTTTATGCTTCTTCTAATAGCAACTTTAGACTACATGAACCTAATTTTGTCATCCAAATGAACTTCAAATTAAAAAAAGTAAACATAAAAAGAGAAATGGCAAATATAAAATTGAGACGGTGAAGCTGAAGAAAAATTCCAGTGAGAAAATAAACATGATTGTACTTACCACTAATATAATACACTTGCTCCAAGTTCACTTGTTGTAACAAACTTTTCACTACTGAGTATAGGTTCGAATCTGTAGCTGCGTGCGAAAGGTCCGTGGTATTTTGATCATACACAACCACTCTACAGTACCGACCACACGTCAACATTTCTCTCTGCTCTGAGCAAGGCACAATATTTTCCAAGGCTACAAAACCACCGGACCGCCGCTTCAAAATCGGCGGACAGTGAACATTCACGGCGTTGACTATGTGACCCAAGTTGTAACTCATGAAAGGTCGACAGTCAATAACTAGCGTGGCCTGGCTGTCTCCACACGACAACCAGGTCGCCAAGCTATCGGGGCTGACGCCAGCCGTTCCTTCCATTGCTACGTTCGTTGTTAGCTGTTTCACTTCTGGCACAAAAGTGGGAAAGGCACAAGGCGAAGCAGTGAACTTCATTCAATAAAATTTCCTCTGCGTGCTCGCGCAAGAGTATGTATTCGTATGCATTGCTAGCGTCGATAGCTTTTACTACAACGCCACGCAAGGCACGTGGGTTCTTATACCCCACCTAATGAATGAAAGGTCGACGTGCTGTTTCCGCCAGGCCCACATTCCTCGTCGCTCATTGGCTTAGTTATAAATGGTTTTGCGGATGCGCAGTAAGATTCCGACACAATATAGTTCTACAAATTTATTGACGCTTATAACATTAATTTAAGAAGTAAAAAAATTATTGTTCGCGTTTTATAGTATACTTCATCGGTTTAGTCATGATATTCACGATTTTGGGTCTGTTTAACTTCGTTGTTTCTAATTGTCATTATTATACTGGCGTTCGGCGGAATCAACTTAACCATATAAAGTAAGATTGGTCACATGACGTCTTAAAACTCCGCCTTTTTTGGTTCTTATTTGGCAATGTCCCGCTTCACATGTACGGAAGTAAACACCGGGACGACCGAGACACGCCCAATGAGCCAATTAGCTTTGTTTGCAGTGGCAACTTCAAGGACAAAAAGCTTATAGTCAGGTTACCTACGCAAGTCAATGACAGACGCCTCGCTGGTCTGGTTTTCGTTGCCAGCCAACTTCTGAAGTTGTTCCCTTGTGCTCGGAACATCGCCAGAGACCAATCTACAACAGAACTCCAAAATATACTTACATATGACTGAGTCAGTAACATCATTTATTTCAAACCTGCCGTTAAAATCGTTGTTGACCTACTTTGACTAAGCAGCACAGAAGGCGTGTAATGACGTAGCTTGTGAGTGTCAAACTGTTGCGGGTTTTTCTCAGTTTAGCGTAGTCGGATAGCGAAGTGTCATCAGCCTAAATGAGGGGAAACCCAGAGAACAGCTTGTGTTTATGAAATCTGACTGATGACTTGCGTGACTAGATTCAGCCGCTAAAGCATCTCGATGGCCTAATGACAGATGACTAACAAGAATGATCCACATTCGGCGCTCGAACATACGTTAAGATCTCTCTATGAAGTGGAAGGGGGAATGATTGACAAACGTGTAAAGTAAACATACGACTGGATCACTCAGTCAGAACGGCATCTGGTTTGTGAACCGTGTATCATCTCGTTTTACCACCATTGAATCAAAATGTGTCTTCTGTGAAATCGTTCGATGTCACCTAATTCGCCCAAAGGATTGTATGAGCAGAAATATACATTCTTGGTACTATCCAGTTATTTGAACACTATGAGTGGCGTCTTTAAATTCGTTGCCTAGGTGGCAGATTATTCGTTGGTTAGAAGTGTAAACCTCCGAAGCTGTGTGCACATTTTGGGTAAAATCTTGATGTCTCAAGAGGCCTGGGTTCAAATCCTTACGATTCCTAATCGCTGTCTTGCTCGTGCTGCGACACGTAAGAAGAGTCTCACATGTAGAATGCTGCTTTCGATGACGTCATATGATGTTGAAGAAAATTCTGTTCTGCTGGTTTGTGTAAGTTGTTGCCTAATGTCAGGTCTGACTAGTTATAGTTGGTCTAGTCTGTAAGATGGCACGAACATAAGATTCATCATGTGTGCTGTAGCTTGCGCGAACTCACTAGATTTAGGAGTTAGGAAGTATTCAATAAGAATTCATCGTCTTTCGATGCCAGATTACACATAAAAGCTTCCTGTGGGACTGCAACATTGCATCGACATCTGCTAACAATCTCTTTACGGTCGTCTGCTCTCCGTACATGTGGCTCTAGAGTCTAGAGTCTAGACCTATATTTTCTCTTGTAAAAATACACATCATGTACGCGTGGACACACACACACACACACACACCTTAGCCTTCCGAGGAATTAGTGAGACCTACACGCAGCTTTATTAAACTCTACAGAAATGCATTCCTGAAGTCTTTCTGTTCAGGAGTGTACCGCGAAGTCTAATCTGTTTTATTTCTTAATCCTTTAGCATTTAGTCTTTGTGACGGAATCATGTTCGATGGTGAGGGTTTTAGTTTAGTGGTGTGAGGACTTTGCTTTGATTTAATGGCATGAGGGCTTTTTGGTTTTTATGGTTTTGGTTTTTGGTTTGCTTTAGTTTAGGGGTGTAAGGGTTTGTGTTTAATGAGAGCTTTTTGGTTTAGTGCCTTGAGGATTTCGGTTTAATGGTATAAGGGCCTTTTGGTTTACTGGTGTAAAGGCTTAGATTTGGTAGTTTGTGGACTTTAGTGGTGTGAGGATTTTGATTTTGGGGTGAGGAATTTGGTGTGGTACTGTGAGGGCTATGGTTTAGAAGTATGAGATTTTTGGTTTAGTGATGTTAGGGACTACAAAAGTACATCAAATCTAGCACTGCATATGGCTTTCATGAGCTAAATTTGCTTCTTACTCAGCAATAAATAGGATTGACGGCAATAAATAGGATTTACGCGTGCGCGCGCATCCATATGTTCGTGAGTGTGTGTGTGTGTGTGTGCGCGCGGGCGCGCCCGCGCACTACGCTAAAATATTCAAACAGTCCTAACTTTAATGAGATAATTTTACTTCTTAGATAAGCACTGACTGCCAACAATGTCTGCAGCTTCGAGCGCTATTTTAAAGTATTTCAGACATTCAGTGATTTAATGAGATACACTTACTTACGAGACAAGAATTGATTTACATTGAGTAGTTTGTGTGTGTGTGTGTGTGTGTGTGTGTGTGTGTGTGTGTGTGTGTGTGTGTGTGTGTGTGTGTGTGTGTGTGTGTGTGTGTGTGTGTGTGTGTGTGTGATGACTTTAGAATAGTTAATTAAAGAAACACTCATTGCTTCCGTGAGTTAAATTTACTTCTCAGCTCAGCGCGAAATCACGGTCTGTGTGTGCGTGCACGCGTGTTTCCTGAAGGTAATCGATCACAGTATACTTGAGGCAAACGGCGTATCTTATATATAGATATGTAGTAATCTAATAAGCAAATTTTGTGACTGTATACATAATTTGGGAGCCGAAGACAGGATATGTGCGCGGGCGTTTGTGTGTGGTGCGCGGGCGTTTGTGTGTGCGCGCGTTTTATATGCGTACGCATGAGTGCGTGTGTACGTGTGTTTGTGGATGGAGAGATTTTTTGTTTTAAAAAGAAGGAAGGATCATAATATATGGTAACGTTACAGTTCAAAATCGAATAAGTTTTATGATAATATAATCACGCTGAGATACAATGTGGACAAAGTCCAGTACTGCTGCTACGAAAAAGAACTTGTTCTTAGGTATAATTATGACATTATAACATGCATTTATTTAGTAAACAGCGTTGACAATCATGGCTGCCAAATTCAAACATTCATGACCTCAGTGAACACAGCAAGGTCTGATGTTAGACTAAGGCCGATAACTCTTGCCCCACACTCATCTCAGACCAATGAATATTAGACATCGAGCACTGCACATAGATTTTAGAAATGAACCACCACCACCAATATAATAGCAAATATTAATCATCGATATACCCCCGCAAGAAAGGGTTACCCGCCACCTACCATTGCAGGTATAACCTCGAGAGGAGAAATCACTGTCTGAATAATTTTACTTTTTTTAAGCCCGCCATCCGCCATTGTCTCATGCGCCAGCAAGGTATCAAATACGCATGTCAGCTGGAAATTAAGTCATTTATTAAAAGCGTAGTTTCACTTGAAGGATCCGCGGCTGGTTCATAAAGGGCATCAACAGTAACTGCTATTTCTATCTTATTCGGGCTCCTGTGTGCTTGAGAGTGGTCGAACCTTATAGACTTTTGCATTCAAAGCCTTGCATGAATAGCATTTTGCTATGGCAACAATGTCACTAAATTTCATACGATCTATTGTTAAGAGTTCTTGAGCAGAACTGGTTTAGCACACCACCATGTTAGCTGAAGTTGGGGGTTGGTGGAGGGGCGAGATGGGGTGGGAATGGGTATCAGTAAAGCAAGTATGGCCATTGACCTAAACCTGAAAACGTAGCGCAAGACCCGCGATTAGCAGACACAACCAGAGTCCCTTGGGTAGGGGACACATCACGCCTGTGGTTAGGGGAAAACGCTAGTCCTGCGGTTAGGGGACGCAGCACGTTCTGTGGTTAGGGAAAAGCTAAGTATTGTGGTTAGGGGAAACACCATATCCTGTGGGTAGCAGACATCAAGTCCTATGCTTCCTAAGGGAGTTAAAGGGTTTGGCTGTAGCAGACAGCTCTTGTCTACTCTCTACGTGTACGAATACAGTCCAGAACCAACATAGAGTAGTCCTATTAAGGACAACCAACCAACCAACCAAGCTGACAGTTTTACTGTAGTACTAATTGAAGTTTATATTTGCATTATTATTTATGATCTAACAATCCAAATATTCACCATGAGTGCCGTAGTATTAAAGCCAGTGTTGGTGGACACACTAGGCTGACAACTTGTACTAACAGAAGTGTATGTTTGTAGTATGAACAAAAATATATGGTTGTAGTATGAACAGAAATGTATGAATTACGAATAGAAATGTATGGTTGTAGTATGAACAGAAAAGTATGGTTAACAGAAAAGTATGGCTGTAGTACGAACAGAAATGTATGGTTGTAATATGAACAGAAATGAATGGTTGTAGTACGAACAAAAATGTATGGTTGTAGTGCTAACAGAAATGTTTGATTGTAGTTTTAACAGGGATGTTTGGTTGTAATAGTGCAGAAAAAAAATGGATGATTCTAACAGGAATGTTTGATTGTAGTAGTAACAGAAACATGTCTGTTGTAGTAACAGAAATTTATTGTTTTACTATTAAGAGAAATGTATGTTTATAATACTAATAGAAATGTATGGTGTTAGAACTTACAGAAATGTATAGGTGCAGTACTAACAACAAAAAATACCCCTACCGTATCGTTGCAGTACAACGGAAACATGTGATTGTAGAAAGGCTTCACTACTAAGAGGCAGGCCTAATCCTTACCTCTGTGTGATGACACCGAATCGAGAAACCGGCCAAGAAACGTGTATTGCGCCGAACCATTAAAAAAAAAAAAAAAACTGGGACAATAAGCAATGTCGTTGTACGTACTATTGAAAACAATCTGGCTTTGATGAAAAGACCGTGTCATGCTGACGTCATGCGAAACAGTTGCTGACTTAATTAAGACTATGATTCATTTGTTGCAAAGTGAAAATATCTAATAAAGGCCACGTCATTGGTATGGAAAAACAACAAAAATTATCTTATATCTAGGTCAAGACCTCCGTTCCACGCCGGAAGCTGTTTAGGCCTTGACGAAAACCATACCTAACTTTTGTCCACGAAACTATTATTGTCGATTTTTAAGCGCTTCTTAGTTCAAGGTGGTTGGCTTAATGCATTACGACAGATGTAATTGTAGTAGGAAAAATATCTATATTAAGAACGCTGCATGGAAAGCAATTGTAGTACAAATAATAGCTATTTTAAGACAACTGCATGCAAAGTAATACCTCGAAGCAATGTGGTTAGCGATGGAGCTCGTCAATCTCGAAGCTGAGAAACAGTGTTCAACTGGGAAATCGTAACTAAAGTGTGTGGGGTGTGTAGGGAGGGGGGTATTTATTCCCCATACTACTTCCTATATGAGAATCCAGCGCCCAGATCTCGTAGCCGCGTAGACCTCCTTAGCACAGATTTCACAACCGAAATCCACACACACACACACACACACACACACACACACACACACACACACACACACACAATCTCTCTCTCTCTCTGAAAAAAGCATTGCTATAATACAATTTTTAATAGTACTCTTTGTTATACCGGTCTTCGAGCAAATACTTTTAAAATTACTATAGAGCATTTGACATCAAAATCAAATGGCCATGTGTAAAGTATGAGCATTAAATATATATGTTATCATTTTCAATAGATCTTTCAAACTTAAAAAAAAAATAATAATAATTACACTGGCGACTAGAAGTCACACCCGCTATTCATGTTTGCTGTTTCGCGAAAGTCTTTTAACTGAGTGAATGGAAAGTGCCATGATTAAAATTGCTATTCACGATTGCCACCTGTCATTGCTAAGCAATGTCAGTTTTGACATGAGAAATGTGACTCTGTACTTATCGAGGGTTTCATGTAGTGCAATTGCTTGTATTACACCTCCAACCCCTCCTTCATTCAGAGAGACAAAAATATGGTGGCCAAACAGGTGTGTGTGTAAGTGGGGGGGGGGGGGCGACAAGAGTTTGCAACAACTGGTTAGATACAACCGGCTAGCAACAACTGGCTTACAAGTTGTTGATGACAAGTGGTGCGTGACATAACTGGCGGGCGACATTAGGATTGCGACATTAGCTGACTCGGTTGTTGTTTTCTCGGGATTTGACCTGGATTTACATAGTTTGTTAGACAAGGTTTTTAGTTGGTTTGAGCAGAAAATTTTATCAAAAATGATACGCAGTCATAGTGGAAAAGAAATGTTTCGTGACGAATATAATTTTATTTACACATTGAATGGGTACTGGACATGTAGAGATAACTCTAATCAATTCTTTCGGCTCTCATATGTTCAGGAAACTATGTTCTGATATCCCTGCCTAGTTGGGAAAAGATATACATTTCGTTTGAAGACATTGACAGCTCTATGGGAATTGGGGTTAAATTATTTACAAGCTCAGCCGACAGTATACTTGGAAAAGTGTGGGGTGGGGTGGGGGTAAGGGGAGTAGTGCTTGCAATTCAATCAAAATGATTCGATACATTAAGTTGAATAGTAGTATCAGCATCAGACCATAGATATTTACTCAAAACGTTGACTAAAATACAACAAAGGAATAATAGCAATCAAATTATATGTCTTACACCATTTTATCAAAACTAATACATTTTCTAGCTATGTTAAGTTTATAATTTTTATATTCTATTACACGACACAGTGTCGATATTTTTCGCCCCTTTATAAGAAGTTATTTTCAGGTGTGTCGTGGTGTGTGTGTGTGTGTGTGTGTGTGTGTGTGTGTGTGTGTGTGTGTGTGTGTGTGTGTGTGTGTGTGTGTGTATGTGTGTGTGTGTGTATGTGTGTGTGTATGTGTGTGTGTGTGTGTGTTGCAATATTACTAAAGTTCAAATTTATACTTTAAAATCCCATTAAATTAAAACCTAAACAATTATTTCATCGTCACGCCACAATTAATTTATCTAAAATTAATAAAACGCCTAATTTTTAGGGTGACATTTCCCAGATAACATTTTAACAATGGGCTTTATATTTTAAGCGAATAATACTTTTTTATTTTTTTTATTTTATAAGTCTGTGTCTTCAAAGCTCAGCAAATCCATTTCATACTGATTAACGTACGTTTATTCAGCACAGACTTAGAATCGAACTGTTTTAGTAGCAGATGTCCTGTGAGCTAATTTAGAATCAAACTGTTTGAGAAGCAGATGTCCTGTGAACTTGGTGAGATTTGGAAAGACCCATACTTGCCGAATGAGGCAGGCATCTAACTAAAGTCAGCTGTGAGCTAGCTTGGAATCAAACTGTTTGAGAAGGACACGAACTCTGTAAATTGCAAGAGTTCGTTAAGGTTATTCCACACCGATAAGCCAAGCGTCTTAAAATTTAGTTGAGAATAATTTTTTTAAATTTTAAAATATTTTTAAAATAATAAAATCAGCTGAGAATCAAACTCTTGGAGGAGAAATGCACAGAGTATCCGCGAGAGTTCAATACAGTCATTTGTACCTGTACAATCGTGGACGTCGGTAAGGCCAACTTACAAACAAAACCCGTATGTAGATGTGGTGAGATGGGGGGGGGGGAGGGAGGCGTGATATAGCATGCATCTTTTGACTAAGCTGCAAGAGTAGACTCATTCTGCTGAAATAAAACATGCTCTGTCTATTATTATGAGTTAACTCAGTCCAGCTTGTGCAGGTCAGCCACGAACGCCTTATGACATTTCAAGTGCCACTTGCTAATTGCATATGGCGTGAATCAACCAGGTCAATTCCTGACTGATCTGTCTTGAACGTGACGTCAGCAGAGCGCCTATTTCGAACTACACGTACACTTTTTCAGAAGGTCAGTGCATCTATCTCATCCCGATCCATCAAGCGTTTGAAGGTCACAGTGACCCATTCATATGAAAACTTATTCCAATGCAAATTATTTTGTACTGCATAAGATATAATAATTTTGTTTTAAGATATTTGTTCTCATTCAAAGCAGAAGGATGATTAGGTAGACATCTTGACCGCTGTCAGAAAGGAAACATCTTCCTTTTTATAAATACACTGTCATTAATGAAAGGAAATGATGGGGGGGGGGGGTACTTTTACTGTGTGCTAAGGGGGGGGGATAATAAAGATCAGAGGATATAATATATATGTGATGGGTGGTTACAATGATTAGCTACCCAACCCATAATCTATTTAATTCCCCCCCCCCCCCCCATCCGTACAGATCTTCATAATTTTTGCAGACGGAGAAAACTCGGTCAAACCTCTGAGATATTACCCGTTAAATAATTTATTCTATCTGCCCCCCCCCCCCCCCCCGAGTGTTACCGGTTCAGAACTGCTATCACTCGCTGCAAGTTCGAACACTTCTAGAAAGTATAGGAATCTGGCCCACACACACTCTCCTTCAACTTAGGGGGACACTTCCAAAAATATGCTATTGTCTGACTTAACACAATTAAATTTTAGCCCCCACCCCCTAAACATACATATATCCTTTGCCTAAAATACAGAAGTGGAAGTGTAATTAACAAATAAAATTATTGAACACAATGAATAAAATTAAGTAAGAAGTAATTTGTATACAGTAAATAGTAATCACAAAAGCAGACAAAATGGAAAAGTAGTCTCTTCACCCTATGGTTAGGGATTAAATTAAAAGAATCTACTACTAAATCTGTTGTATTATGATTAAATAGTTATAGTTCCTTGAATGTTTATGATGAAATGTAGTTCAATATATAGTCTCCAGTCTCTCTGCTGTTCGTAACATGGATATTTGATCAAACTCCTTATCAATTACTAATAATTATTAATATGAAGAAAATAAAAAATAGAAGAGTTACATCACAAGAGATATTTTAAGGGTTTCTAGATTTCAGAAGCCATTCACCTGATGTAAGATGCGTAGATGGAGTTGTCTCACTTGGCGTGTCAACAGTGTATATCATGTATCAATGCAGCTCTTGACAGGTGGACAGCTGGACTATAGCGTTTCATCAGGAGCTAAACTGATGCATGACTGGTGGCATAGTAGTGAGTCTTGATTAAAGTCTTTAATGAAGCTTAATGCAACTGATGGCTGGAAGAACCAGAATGTAGAAATGCAGGCTGTAGAATGTTACATTGCAGTCTGGACAATGAAGAGAAGAAATGGCTGTAGATCATTGAGTTGAAATAGCTGGAAAAATGAAATATGACTGCAGGTCATTAAAATAGAAACAGACTGGAAAGACAAAAGTAAGTAGACTTCAGACTGCAGGTCATTAAAATAAAAACAGGCTGGAAAGACAAAGTAAGTAGACTTCAGACTGCAGGTCATTAAAATAGAAACAGACTGGAAAGACAAAGTAAGTAGACCTCAGACTGCATGTCATTAAAATAGAAACAGCCTGAAAAGACAAAGTAAGTAGACTTCAGATTGCATGTCATTAAAATAGAAACAGCCTGGAAAGACAAAGGCATTGAAGCACTGTGGAAAACAAGTGATGCAGGTGTATAGGAAATAACTAGGCCTCCCACCCCTTATCTCTCTCTCTCAGATACATTCATGCACACATCGTATCAATAAACCAATACAATTTTTTACCACAACAAATAAGCAAAAATAAATTGCTAGATTTCCTAAAAGAGGAGAAAAAATACACAGTATCTTTCACATGGAGCTGAAATGAAAATCTCTATACATGATAAATACACAATTTCTGCAAGAGAAGTTTCTCCTCCTAAATTTCCTGAAAAATGGAAAATACAATTATACAACTTAATAAATTTGGGCTTGTTTATATACCTACGTACCTAACTTCCATTGTTAAATCAGGAAGAAAAGTTTAATTGGCTCGACTGGCAAATGTAAGGGCCTCAAGACATATTTCTATTATTTCTAAATTTTTTAAGTGGGGAGACATCTGTTCTTTTGAAAGGATATTCTTTCAGACTGACACTCATAGGAATTCTCGTAGACAATGCTGGCTAGTTCTGGGCCTGTGTTTCAAGTTTCAATAACTTATAAGTCTTGATTTTTATTCACACAGGATGAGAGACATGGTTGCAGGCAATTGGTGTCTGCTCAAGCATGACTGAAGCCTATAGAGTGCACATCTGGTGGCCCTGCTAAGTAGTGCCAAATATACAATCATATAGATATCAATAGAGTGGACTGTCCAACCCTTGACACTGTAACAGTTATTTTGTATCCTTACAAGAAATGTCAAAAATGAGAGTGATGGTCATTTAATTAAATATCTAAAAAAAAATGTATAAAAATTAATTATTAATTATACTATTTGGATTTTGGGTTACTGTATATATTTTTTAAAGGCATACTTTTTTGGCAAGAGGAATGACTCGTTATAGATCTAGACTGGAGTCAGAAACAAAACATATAATCCCTTCCTGTAAGTGCAGTGTAGTTGATTGGGGTTGGGGGAAAGATAACTTAATTTCACTGTGTGCAAAAAGGGATAATAAAAATTGGAGGAAAGTACATATATTTAGATTTGAGATTTTTGCTGTCAGTACTAGCCCTCCCAATGTAGTTAGTCCACTGTCTGACTCCTCTCATTAGAGAATAATTTATAAGTGTACTAATATATATACCTGTTTACGTTACCATAGTTACTGCTCACTTGTGAAATGAAATTGTGTCCCTATCTCAACACAGTCACTTAGATGTGGCGGGAAAAGAGTTTTATGTTTTAAATAGTGGGTGTTTGGCATAAGATTTATAAAATTAAATTAAAATATACATAAGCAAAAATGTTTAATTATAAAGGAAACATTTTAAAAAATCATCTATTTTACAATGTTCACGTAGGAAAGGCAGTGTTTTAAAAGTTTTTTCTGAAGAATGTACACTTGCTTACTTCTACGTGTTTGGCTGATAAGCAATGCGGCACACCATCAGCTGCAGGCTATCTTAGAATTACACAATTTGAGAATGACGTAGCCCTTCACCCATCAGTTCAGTAAGGTCATTTCTGGCTCATCAATAGTACATCTTTCGTTAGATGCAAGCCATGTTAGAATTTAACTACCTGTATTTGAGAGTTATATAGACCTTCAGTGTTGTGTGCTTCAGTTCAGTAAGGTCATGGATAAATAAAGAACAGTACTGTATATCTCTTGTCAACTTCTCCTAATTGCGTGTTAGAATTTTACTATTTGAGGATGATATAGTCCTTCAGTGTTGGGTAGTTCAGTTCAGTAAGATCAAGGATAACTAATTATCTGTGTCTCTATTGTCAACTTCTGCTAGCTGCGAGCCGTGTTGATGGCTTGAGTTCAGTACGGTCATGGATAAATAATTAATCAGCCGCGTATCTGTTGTCAGCTGTGGGCCAGTTTAGCATCTTGCTGTTTGAAAATGTGTCCTATATATATTTTCAAAGGTTTGTCAGGTCCTGTTTGATCTGCTTATTATGTCACAGACAACTGAATTCAGAACCGTGCTAGCCACAACTTTCCCGACTTTACTTAAAATATATGTCAAGGTAGGTGACATTTGTAAATCTTGCTGGTTTTGTGAATTTCTTACTGAGAAAATATATTTGCTTCGAGCTGCTCGTTAGAAGTTAGTCACTTTTAGAACCTAACATAAACATTATACTTTGAAAGTAAGATTGGATCAACAAAAAGCTGGATACTGTATTAGTACTCGACGCATCTTAACTATCTTTCTTTTATGACCAAGATATAACTGTCAATGGTTGGATATTTATCAGCACACATAAACACTCCGTGGAGAATTTTTTAACCGCAAAGCTGACACCAATGACTTTTGAGGTCTGTCTCCAATGACATTCGATAGAGGGCGAAGGCTACATTACATTGACAGTCACATAGTTAGATTGGAAAGGTTCATAGCAAAATTGATTTAATGCCTTTTAAATATTTTCTCCAATTGTTTGTACATCCATGCTTTGCAGTGTTTTCCAGTGTTTTATTTATGGCTTATAGCTTAAGAAAGCAATAATAAATTCGATCGATTAGTTGTAAGATTAGAGCGTGAACAATGAAAGCCGGGAATTGACCACAAAAGTCTATTTTTATAATAGCTAATGCAGCACACCATCAGCTGCAGGCTATCTTAGAATCACACAATTTGAGAATGACGTAGCACTTTTTACTATTTTCTCACCTGTAGGATTCCCAGAAGAAATCTTTAGAGGAACTCAACTCACAAGCGAGTTATTAAAAGATTTTGAAGGTAAATAGGTTTAAACTAAAAGATTTTGAAGGTAAACAGGTTTAAACTACTCCTCACCATCCAATGTGTATCAGAAAATCTGAATGCTACTCTTACCAAGTCCTTGAGAAAACTGCGTGGAAAGATCACGTGTTTGGGATTTGTATTTGCCAGCACTTTTGTTTGCGTTGCACAAAGTACCACAAGATTCGACCAAAGTTTTGCCCTTCAAACTTTTATATGGTAGAACCCATGTCTATATTACAAGAATATTAGACAGAGAATGGGCTAGCAGAATTCGGAAAAAGTACGGATCAGCACATGATCAAATTTGCAAACCGTATTGATACTTCTTATCAAAGAGCAGTCAAGAATGTACATGAAAGAAAGCATGTCTGCACACCCATAAAATGAAAGCACACAACATTGAAATTGATATGCAGGTGTTGTTACCTTTGCACCAAAAACAAGATGTATCATGGCAAGGACCCAATGAAGCTGGCGAAAAATTGAGTGGGTGCAATTTCCAAATTCAGATCAGACCTAGAGCAAACATTTTTCGCGCTAATCTGATAAAAGCATATAAAAAAGCACCCAGATAACATGGTCAGTATTATTGTAATAGAGGATAATGCTACCTCGGTTTCTGATGCTGAATCCATACCACACCCAGGTTTAACAGACATTGAAACTGTTAATGATGTTATTTTAAATCTGGAACTCTCAGACTCTGATGTTCAATAGTTCTCAACAGAGCATGATAAACGAAACTCACAACATTTTTACTGATAAACCCAGAAAAACAAGTTGGTGTGAATTTACAGTCACACTGCAGGATCATTATCCAATCCGATCGAAACGTATGTTTTAAACAATGCTCAACAGGATGCTGTAAAACAGAAAATCGACTCTGTGTTAGCCTAGGTATGATTGGGAAGGTGGAGTCTCCATATAGCTCTCTATGTTAGCCTAGGTATGATTGGGAAGGCGGAGTCTCCATATAGCTCTCTATGTTAGCCTAGATATGATTGGGAAGGTGGAGTCTCCATATAGCTCTCTATGTTAGCCTAGATATGATTGGGAAGGTGGTGTCTCCATATAGCTCTCTATGTTAGCCTAGATATGATTGGGAAGATGGAGTCTCCATATAGCTCTCTATGTTAGCCTAGGTATGATTGGGAAGGTGGAGTCTCCGTATAGCTCTCCTATTGTCCTAGTTAAAAAGAAGGATGTCACACACCTATTTTGTGTGGACTACAAACAGCTGAACAATGTCAATGGACATGGAAAATAAAGAACATTCCTCCTGATGTGCTTGATAGCATCTGTGAAATTCAGGACGATTCTCTATGGTATGCTCAGAGAGTGCATCAAAGCTTCCAGAACAGTTGTGTAATATGCTTCTAGAAGGGACAAGTCAGACTTCGCATAAATAAGAAAGACTTGTTACAACCTTGTGATTGAGAAACACATGCCAGCAATACCTGCCATCTTTGAACAGGTTATGTGCATTAACTTTAATTATTTCTCTGAAACTCTGTTCTCATTTCTGTGATGTTATCTGTTATCTTGATTATGTATAAACTGAACAATTATCCAGCATTAATTGAACAATGTTGTAAGTGATTTAAATATCAATGCTCTTTGATTTTTTTCAATATCTTGTATATTTGGTTGTTTAATAAATTTATTGTTAAATTTATTGATCTTCTTACACATATTGATAATCTTATGATGGAGAAGAAAGTAGGTGGATGAAGGCTCGTTAAATATACGGATTTAAAGACGGATTTGTCTCGTTAAAGACGGATTTGTCTTCTCCTCTAATAAGAAGTTTTCCACCTACGGAAATATTGTGTGACGGTAAATGTTTTCTTGAATGTCGTGAAAGAGAGAAAAACATTTACAGCGCCCGAATATCCACCAAGTGAGAAAGACGAATGGTGTCTTCTGGAGAATTATTAATAACATAAATTAAGATTCTCATTACTTGTAGTTAGTTATGAGTGATTAATTAATTAATTAATAATAATAATAATAATCAATAACTAGTGAAGCATAGGCATCACACAACTAAACAGAAATAATAATTATGCTTATTTTTATCCCAAGCCACATACACACATATCACACACACTCACACACACACACTTTCCTAACCATCACTTGCTTTCAAGACTTCAAACATATTACTCCCCCCAATCCCCACCCTCCAACTCACGAAGATTAAGTTCATGAAGTTCAACTGACCCCGGATGTGATCGAGGACATAGTGTAGCACACAGAAGCAATAAATTAACTTTCTTGATAACAAAACAATAAATGTCATTGACTGGCTGGCGCATGAATAATTTACCAGGTTAATTAAGACTGAATGGCGTGTCCATGAGGTAATTGTTGTCTTAACTTGTAAATGTTTCTGTGTATATGCGTTATTCAGGTCTTTGCGTGTGTTTGTGGAATCAATAAATGCGTGTGCGCGTGTTGTTTGTACGCACTTCTTGTAGTCAATAAATGTGTGTGTGCGCGCCTATGAGTGCTTGTCGTCTTTAACCTATCTGGATATTTTACGAAATATTCTCACACTCTCATGGCTGCTACGCTTATCTTAAGCAAGGGATATATTGGCCAATCAACGTCTCCTTATTATCGCAATTATACACTAGATTGAAACCAATGACTTCATAATTAGAGCATCAACACGCATTCATGTCCAACAGAAAATACTGTACTTTGCACTGGCAATATTGTTAGTAATCTTTTGTTTTCTTTACAGCTTAGTCCCAACCCCCTTTTCCGCGTCACATAGTGGTGATTAGTTGCCTTTGAAAGGAAAGTTAATACCGTTATTTGGCGAAAGAAGCCACGGCAGTTTTAATTCAGAAGGGAGCTAATACGATTATACAACGCTGGGAGCCAAGACAGTCATAAACTGATTTGCATTAACACTAAGTGGCGCTCTGGGCTAATGCAGTGCCATTGTGTAAGGGAGGCAAATATATGAGCCATATAAAACTTAGTAATATTGGTAATAATAACTTTCGCTTTCTATATATACAGTTCATTTTATATTTAAAAGAATCCTACCATCTAATATGGTTTTAGGAGTATGTGAAAGTTGAGCCTTCTTTGGTACTGACAGCAGATACGTCAAATTCTGTTTCAATTATGCAGCGTTCACACAAGCCTGTTATCCGTCGAGACGGGTACTATTTGAACTTACACAACGTCATCCTATTGCAACCTATTACCATTAATAATCATTTGGGCTTTGGCAACAGCGATATACTACTCTTTACAAATTTATCCCAACTCATTAGCTACATGCTAGCATACGATTCAAAAAAGTCAATAAAATATTTATAAATGGATAACAATGATTTTCTTTTACAAACAGTTTAGATTCTCAGTCAATATATTTCACAGCAATACTTATTAAACAATCATTTTCTCCTGTTTAGCTCCACCGGCTTCAAATGGTTTAACAGGCGTGAATATGGTGAATACGTGTGCTTATGCCATCTTGACATTTCTACAAAAATGAAATCACCACTAATGCCACTTAGCTTCTGTGAGAAAAATACATTTTCTCCATTTGCATGTCAAACCACGCACCATGTGATGCGATGAAATGCCATGTCACTATTCTCTTGTGTCCTTGACATGTGTAAACATGATCGAAGCACTAGTGAAGATGGGGGTGATAGAAATGAAGATAACAGGAAATTGAAAAGTGATGAAGTATCATGACCTGGCACTGGAATGCCGCAGAACTAAACTGGAAGGAGTGAAGACTTTTGAAGAGACGTAGACACAGACGTGAATCATTCCATGTAGGCAGTTAATTAGACCTCCCACCCACCCACCCACCCACTCCCCTCTCTCTCAGGCATATTCACGCGCATTTTGTACCCTGTGAACTAATATAGAGTTCAGATACATGAAACATGTAAAATACAGTCAATGAATTTTCCTAAAATCGGTGAAAATAATACAGTTAACAATCTTCTACAATAGAGAGTTCTAAGTATGAAATTTAACTAAAGAATATTTCTCAAAAAAGAAATTACAATTGGAGAATTTCTTAATTTGGAAAATTCGGCCAAATAAAACATCTTAGTAGCAGAATGCAATTAAAGAGTGTATCTAAGTATAAAAACTCAACTGTATTTAAGGTATTAACAATGTTTTAAGTATTTAAGCAGAAAATCGTTAATATTATAAAAGTCTCAAATAGCAACTGATGAAGAATTTAGTAATTACTGAAATTAATTTGTATTTTCATACAGAGTTTAACTGTTTTATAAAGTAAAATCAAGAAAAAGAAAAAGATCTTGTGAAGGCAAGAGAACCATTTTTGTTGTAAGTGTTTGCACAGACTGCATATAGAAGCTCCACTCATCCTTCCGGTGCGCAATAAATAACAAAAACAGCACTGGTAACTCGTATCTTCAAATTAGTCATTCCTGACAAGGAAACTCCTCTTTAAAACACATATGTACGCACTCGTCCTCACACTCACAGATATACAGAATACACAAACACATTCGAACCCCATGCGAGCGCGCACACGCATACAGTCACATTTTACGCAGACGCAGCATGTTTTCGCACAAATGCTTACAAATTGTGTAAGCACGAGCGTGAGCAAAATATTCGCACAGACACACAGTCACATACTCACGCCCACACGTGCTCTTTTGTAAGTCAATGGTTTCTCTGTTCCTGTGCTGAAATATTTTTAACATCTCTAAAATTTGTAATAGACTTTTGATGCCCTAGATGGCCTAGAATTATCGTTCTTATTCTAATTGAAGTTCAGCGAGTGCAAGTATTAAAATAAAATATCTAACAGATTATTTCTTAAGTGACTTTTCTTTCTTTAAAGTGTTTTTTTTTTTTTTTATCTAATTGAGTTTTGTGCAGAAGATACACAAACATGTAGGACCTACACACACACACACACACACACACACACACACACACACACACACACACACACACACACACACACACACACACACACACACACACACACACACAATTTGATATACGCACATCACTTGCGCAGTCAGACACACATACACGTACATATGCACATGCACACACACTGGAAGTTTAAGAAGACCTGCGAAATAAGACTTTTCCCAGCACTCATCGTCCCTCCACCCCCGCCAGTTCACCAGTTTTCATTCCTTTTTCGTTCTTCCTCCCATTCATTATTCACCCACGAATCGAACTCCACTCTGATTCACCCACCCCTCCCCGGTCGTGGCTCCTTGTACCCGAAATCCGAAAGTATATGTGTGCTCCTGAATACACCCACACTTAGCAAACAATGTAATCACGTGTTTTGTTGAGGACTACCTTCCTCTTCTCGCCGTAAATGGCTCATTATTCTGTCCCCTATAATAATATTGACATGCGTTCCTAATTCCAGAACCCAATGATACCCAATAAATTCAGTTTAAAAGTTTTTTTAAGTTTTCTTTTTCCCTTTTGCACTTTCTGTAGGACGATTACCTTCACATCAGCGCTTTGAATAACTGCTCCATAAAAGAACTGCTTGTTTCAAGGTCAAAATGCGTCACCGCTATCAGTGTACCACGTACACGTACTTAATAACAGACTAGTGTGGTTTACGTGCACAGCCATACTCCGATTCTGAGAGAAGTCTGGATCTTTATTTTTATATTTTTATTTAGTTAGGATTATTTGTTTGGTTGTTGTTGTTGGGGTTTATATGAGCGGGGGGGGGGGGGGGTGTTGGTGCACAACTACTGTTTACATCAGTCAAAGCCAAACACTGACATTTGCACTTTAAAACAAGAATTCCAAGAATTCGAAAAGTGCTTGGTAATGGAGCCCACTTAAACCTGGATGATTATAAGGCATATTAAATATAGACTGCGAAGTAGAATTTTTATATCAATCTTAATTCGTTTTATTAATCTTCTATAATCAGCAATAATTTAGACCATACAAATTTTCTGGAATGTTGTTGCTGCTGCTGGACGATAGGTTTTTGATTTTTTATTCTTCAGAGTTTCTCATGTGAACTAGAACTTGCATCGCCTAAGTGTAAATGAACCATTTCAAAGCAATTCCGATCTATTAATAGTAAAGAATATAGAATCCCATGTGGAAGAGTAAATTTGTCTATCCCTATTTATAAATTTAATTGTTGTATAAATTGTTAAATTGTCACAGTAACCCAACCTTGGGCACTCCTTATGGTGGTATTTTTGAAAGTGTCTGAATTGAAATAAACACCAAAGTTGAGAATATGCTAGAAATTCCTGATATAATGCAGACTAATTTAAACTGGGTGAGTAGTCTTCTTATCCAATGGTTATGATTTATGAGAACGTAACCAGGCAATTGGCTGAGATCCAAAAGTTTACCTCCTGTAGAAAATTATATTCTCTGCTCACTTGAATTTGAAGTGGCAAAGAAGTCTGGTCTTGAAAGGCAACCATTAGCTTGATGGTGAGTTAACTGACTGATTGAAAGAGAATAGACTTAGAAATATTTTGTGTAATTTGCTATTGATATGTTATACTTGTGTTTTGATAAGATGTATTATGTGAGTAGACTATTATTTCTACAAATGTTTGAACTAAGATGCTCGAGTGTAGTACGCTAACACTTACCATTATTTTGATATGCTTTATTTATTATGCTGTGTGCATGTATCAGGCTAATAAATACTGTTGCAGGAAATTTTAAGTTGAAACTTGTATGTAAGAAAGAATGGAGTTATAAAGTGATAGGCTGGAAACTTAGTGTTGTTCCCTGATTGTGTTTTTCAGGTGAAGCAGCCTTTTCTTTTCTCATGTTATATGAATCTACTGGTTCACTGATTGTAAACACAACAACCGGGGAGGCTCAGATTCGTCTGCCACGGCATGTGTATGTATAAAGGAATACTCTACACTCCTTTGATGTATCCTGGCAAAGTATGTTATAATACATGGGGCAATTTCTGGTACAGTGACGTTACTAGAAATAGCTACAATTGTTTTGCTTTAAGGAAATGACATGTCGAAAGAGTGCCATAAGTTGGCTTGGAGAGAATAACAGTGTGCTAGTGTTTATGTGTGCAGAGAGAGAGACTCATGGAGTTGGCAATGGACAATAAACTTGTGAGGTGAACTGCTTAATTCCGGTTATGTAAAGACTATTATCGCTATCTCTAATAACTCCTTTTCTGTTCTCTGATAAGAACTATCCTGTGGTTTGTATTGACACTATTATTAAATTGTATTAGCATAAGACATTGTTTAAAAAGAGAAATTATTCGAATTTGGTTTCAAGGAAATATTGATTTCAAGTAATCTATTTTCATTGTATTTGTCATATATGTATTTGATTGTTGATTTAATAAATTTATTGTTACATTTATTGACCGTCTTACACATATTGATAAAATTATGTTGGAGAAGAAAGTGGCTGGATGGGGGCTCGCTAAATATAGATTAAAAACGGGTTTGTCTTCTCCTTTAGTAAGAAGTTTTCTATCTAGGCCTAGGGGAATATTGTGTGACGGTAAATATTGTCATAAATGTTACATAAGAGAGAAAATGTTTACAATGCCCACACATCCGCTAAATGAAAGTGGTGTCTGCTAAATTAAGATTATTATCATTTGTAATTAGTTATGAATGCTTAATTAAATAATAATCATAAACATTAACTAGTGGCGTTGGCGTCACACCCCGCATGCAACAATTACTTTTAAAAATATTCTAATTAGACCAATTCTACTTTCAAGTTTACTGATACATTCTTTCACTTTCAAACTTGCTGACGTAACCGTTTACCCTCAAGTTTACTAACACAAATCTGTTTACTCTCAAGTTTACTAACACAAAACAGTTTACTCTCAAGTTTACTAACACAAATCTGTTTACTCTCAAGTTTGCTAACATAAAATTGTTTACTCAATTTACTAACACAAATCTGTTTACGCTCAAGTTTGCTAACTTAAAACTGTTTACTCTCAAGTTTACTAATACATGTATAAAACCGTTTACTCTCATGTTTTCTAACATAAAACTGTTTACTCTCAAGTTTACTGACAAAAAAACATTCACTCTCAAGTTTACTGACACAAACTGTTTACTGTCCAGTTTGCTAATATAAAACCGTTTGCTCTCATGTTTTCTAACATAAAACTGTTTACTCTCAAGTTTACTGACAAAAAAAACATTCACTCTCAAGTTTACTGACACAAAACTGTTTACTGTCAAGTTTGCTAACACAAAACCGTTTACTCTCATGTTTTGCTGACATAAACCTTTTACTCTCAAGTTTACTTACATAAAACCGTTTACTTTCAAGTTTGCTAACATAAATCCGTTTACCTTCAAGTTTACTGACATAAATCCGTTTACTTTCAAGCCTGCAGATATAACCGTTAATGTTTAACCTTACTGACACGTTCTTTTATTTTCAATTTTCAGAAACGATCATTCTCCAAGTTTAAGGACATCACTGTCTCAGTTAAATGGACCCTTCAACTTTAAAGTTACTATGCAAACATTTTTTTAATGTTCCCGCGATAAGATTTTTTTCAAGTTTTTTTTCACGGAAAATGTTCCTTAAATAAACCATCCTATTATTTAATTTGCAAATTCCAAGACGACAGATAATATTTCTTTCAAATTTCAAGAACAGATAATTCTTCTTTAAAATTCTAAGACTGACAGAAAATTCTTTTTTCATATTCCAAGAGGGCAGATAATTCTTTTTTTTTTTTTATTTCCAAAGAGATAACTCTACTCTCAGGTTTATAGAAAAAACAATTTTACTTTCAAGCTTCATAACGATAAATCTTTCGAATTTTAAGCCGTATAATTGTCAAGTTTCAACTTTCAAGACAAGCAATAATTATACTTTTTAACAATAATTATATGTATCCACTTATCCGCCATACCTTTCCCTTGAACACGTGGATTTGAAGGTTTTCTTTCTAAAGGAAAAAAGAAAAATATATACAACAGTAACCATAGTAATATTAATAATTTTAGTATAATTATTACTACTACCATTATTATATACATAGATTGTAATATGGGATAGATAGATAGATAGATAGATAGATAGATAGATAGATAGATAGATAGATAGATAGATAGATAGATAGATAGATAGATAGATAGATAGATAGATAGATAGATAGATAGATAGATAGATAGATAGATAGATAGATAGATAGATAGACAGATAGATAGATAGGTATACAAAAGCAGTGACAGAATAGCTGTATATCAATTATTTCAATATTAGGTTATTCCTTGGTTCCATTTTGCTTGTCTACTGTTCATTTTTGCTTTTTAAAATTATAGAATTAGCTTATTCATGAAATGTATCTCGATACTTAAATCATTCATCTGACTTCTTATATAGAACACATTACTAAATGGTGCACACTCCTCAAATGGTTCACAGCTTTTGTCCTGCACACACGTTTAGGCCCAGAATAGCGAGAAAGAAATGAAGAGAAAGATTTGCATTTAATCCGAAAGCTAACACACTCCCATAAAATACCGATTTAAGTTAAACCAACACTACCGACAAAGCTCTACCCCGACAAACAACCATCAAAAGTTTGCATATAAATACTTTTATGTCTTCACACACTCATTAATTTATTTACTCTGTAGTTTTAAAAAAAGAAAAGAAAAAATAAGAAGGAAGAAAATGCAGCCGGAGTTAGTTCGCAACTATTATTAACAATGAGACGTGTCTAGTAGGAGATTACAAGATTGAAATTTATGAACATCACCCTGGATGGGCAATAAACTTTGCTAAGCAAGTCTTTACAATTTTCTTTCCACGGACTAGCAAATAAATATCTTGTATGGACTGGTAAACTATTCTCTTTCATGGACTAACCAACTAATCTCTTCTATGGACTGGCAATCTAATTTATCCCACGAAGTGGCAAACTAATCTCTTTCTGTGGACTGGTAAACTAATGTCTTCCACGGATTGGCAAAATAATCTCTTCTATGGACTGGTAAACTAGTGTTTTCTATGGACTGGCACACTAATCTCTTCTATGGACTGGCAAAGTAATCTCTTCTATGGACTGGCAAACTAATTTCTTTTATGGATTGGCAAACTAATCTCTTCTATGGACTGGCAAACTAATCTCTTTTATGGAGTGGCAAACTAATCTCTTTTATGGAGTGGCAAATTAATCTCTTCTATGGACTGGCAAACTAATTTCTCCATCGGATTGGCAAACTAGCCTCTGTCGTGGATTGGCACACTAACTTCTTACATTTCCTTCAGCGAAATGGCAAAACTATTTCCTGTGTGGACTGGCAAACTGCTTTCTCACAAGTTTTTCCTTCCTGCCGACGAGTAAAATAGGAGTAGGCCTACTTTGTAGTTAAAGAGAAAGCCTAAAATATCCTTGCTATATGCGATTTTTAGCAGGTGCGCAGTTTTAATTCGGTTAATGTTTGAGTGGGGATCAATTCTAAGTATCAGGGAGTGTGTCTTGATTACTCTAGAGTCTAGACTCTAGAGTGTCGCCCAACACCAGTCAGCCAGGATATGTTTATTTGCGGTGATAGTGATGATGGTTGCTAATCAGTATAGAATGCGGATTTGTTAATCCGAATGTTGGTAAGATGGTTGTTAATCAGTATAGAATGCCGATTTGTTAATCCGAGTGTTGGTAAGATGGTTGCTAATCAGTATAGAATGCCGATTTTTTAATCCGAATGCTGTTAAACTGTTGGTAATCAGTATAAAATGCCGATTGTTAATAAGAGTGTCGGTATTGTCGTGATAAGATGAATTTCTACATTGACAATAAGTACAACTAGTCCATATGCGGGCTAGTCCATAGTCCATATAAGAAAAAAAGCAGGAAGACAGATTTACGGGTGTCGATAAACAGCGATCGGTCATCAACCTGAGGAAGGTAATTATATTTTAATCAAAAGCTAAATCTCAGTGCATAAAAATTAAAGCAGATAGTGAATGAATAATAATATATGCTTCGATAAAGAAATTATGACGGTAAGATTTTCAATTACTGACTCTCAGAACTTGACTTCCAATGTTCAGCCTTTGTCTTGTGTTTGTTCTGCATACAACACACTGCGACATTAATTGCCATTGTACCGTGCCAGTTTCTGGCAATACGGACTTTAAGTCTAATAGTCCTTGTCTGGCGTTTGCGTCTGCTTGCCACCATAATGTGGTGTTAATTTACTTTGTGCCGCGCCTGTTGCACGCTAATTCTGACTTTCTTTACAAATCATGCCAGTAAATAACACTTGAATACAGATATGTGCTTCGTCTGAGTTATTTCGCAACAAGTCTAGTCAGTATCAGTAATAATAAATATCTTCACGCTTGGAGTGTCGCGATAAAGTGAGTAATAATATTGAATCTTCGTTTCAGTTTGCTCGCAAGGAGTGGCGGTCAGTTAACAAACAGGTAGTAGGGGTAGAAATGAATACACCTTGGTTAGGATGAAATGCGTGAAAATGACTCAAACGTTGTTGGTACTGGGGTGCGTCCCTGTGAGTGTCGGATATGATATTATGCAAGGTTTGATGTGGAACTGGATGAGTTTGATTGGAGACGTATTGCGATATATCAAGCTAGTCAATAGTACATCAGGTGACATACTTGTCATTAAATATTTATAAAACAAATATTTCTTACTGTTTATGGAACATAATATATGAAGTCGTCTAATTTGTGTGAGCTTTGATATGATTATAATTATATTATTAATATAATAATTAATATATATATAATTATATGATTATAATAGTGTAAAAGGTTATCTCTATAACCTACGGCAGCATGTAAGCTCTAGAAAGAGTGTACACTTGACAAATCCTCTGGCTTGCTTGAAACTCCGCGTACGTTATGGGGTTTAATAATCCATGACGTCAACTAATTTCCTTGACCTTTGATATAATTATAAGAGTGTAAAGGTGATCTGTATAATCTAACGTTTTGTGTTTGCTCCATACAGCGTGCATTAGACAGATCCATTGCATTAATCGACGATGTCTTCGATATTTCAAAGGGCGGCCAATCTATTGTCTAATCTGCTGTTTGCTGTATAAACTCCGCTTAAACGTTGCATTTTTGCTTCTTTTAAGTGAATATCTGTTTATGCGTGCATGCATGTATGTTTCATGTGTATGTGTGCGCGCATGTGTATGAATCGTGTTTGTTTTTATTAAATATGTTGTGTGTGTGTGTGTGTGTGTGTGTGTGTGTGTGTGTGTGTGTGTGTGTGTGTGTGTGTGTGTGTGTGTGTGTGTGTGTGTGTGTGTGTGTGTGTTAGTGAGAGAAAGACCAATGGAGAACTGGGCTGGGGGCGGACTAATGCAAATGATTTTGTATGCATAATTAGTTGTTAATAGGATAACGTGTCCAATTCATGCAATATTACACAGATTCATCTGTCACTATAATTAATATCTAAACTGAGATAATTAATTTGAGGAAATTGAGTCTGTCAACCAGTTTGTCATCAGCATAGGTGTAACGTTAAAGTTAACCTTTAAATCCTCATGCTAAGTCAGGGTCTTTAAACAAATGCTGGAACGTAACAATATAGCTGACCAGAGAGAGACGCGGCGGGCTGCTTTACAAATCCGACGTCACTATATAACCGACGAGAGAGAGAGAAAGAGGGAAAGAGAGAGAGACGCGGCAGATTGCCCCATAAATCCCATGTCATTATATAACTGATGAGAGAGAGAGAGAGACGTAGTGGGTTGCTCCGCAAATTCCACGTCATTTTATAACTGATACAAGTGACGAGAGAGAGACGTGGCGGGTTGCTCCACAAATCGCACATCATTATATAACTGATGAGAGAGAGGGAGAGAGAGATGCAGTGGGTTGCTCCACAAATCCCATGTCATTATATAACTGATACAACTGACGAGAGAGAGAGAGAGAGAGAGAGAGACGCGGCGGGTTGCTCTACAAATCCCACGTCATTAAATAATTGACAACAGAGAAATGGATTGCAGCTGAAATGGTTAATGTGCAAGATTTAATGTTGTAACAAGTGGTGGCGTTAAGTGAATTGGGGGAAACTAATTATTGAAAAGGAATTTATTTATTATTTTAATGTCATTAAATTTTTAAAAAATCCAAATGTAACACTCTACTCATAAAAGAACTACATCATTAGTGCAGCATAAACACACACAAACACATGCACACAAAACGCACATTTAGCACTCACAGACATATACATACACCTTATTTACGCTACTAAGTATTCGCTCAATATTTAAACATACTTTTGAAATCAAAGTTTACTTGATCTATTCATCCCAATTGTCACAGTCTGATAAAAATGTCCGACTTGGTGACCTACTTGTTTGTTTACTTCAAATATTGAGATTTGAAAACCCTTTGTTCAAAGCTCTCTCCTATCGAGAAGCTTCCAGAACAGGTCAAGACGTTATGTAACTTTAGGCCCATTGTCTAGGTTCTAGAACCAACTACATACCACGCGATCCATCACGTGATACACTTTATGCTTTCCTATATATATCGGTAACCGCTCCCGTCTCTTCACTGCGAGATACAATTAGCTACATCCACTGGCTACTCGGGTCACACGGCAGCCGACAGACAGATGAGAATCACACTTCGACTTCTCATAAAGGTACCATTTTATCTGATTGTGTTCTGTATATCTTAACCATGTATGTATTTGTGCTATGTATTATATTATCCACTATATATTTGAGCACGGTTCAGAGAAATGACTGAAAACCTATAAGTTATGGAATATAAATTTATTGTAACTCTTTTCCATTGTAACTTTAATTTATATTGTTTTAATTCACTAGAGCCAGAATGCCTGCGCTCGACATGAATTCCTCATGTAATTCAATTATCGCGTGTAATTTTAGTTGTAAATTGTGAAGCGCTTTGCTGTTTGAATTACCCCTTTTTGTATGAACATTAATTTAACGTTGTAACTATTTTTATGATTCATACCTCATGCTGTTAAATGAAACATGGTGAGAAGATTACGTTTTTCTAAATCTAAATTGTAAACGACGCGAGGTCGAATTTCTAATTCAGAGCATTAAACTGGAACGTGCTTAAATAAGGACATATTAAGCAGAGACTATATTGGGGTGCATTTTGCTTTACCCAGGTCGGCTTCCTTTTATTCTTCTCCTTGGGCTTGGTTTTGCTTTGCCTTGCCTTGCCGTGAATTGGACAAGTTGTCTTCATCCGAAGACCTGTTTGAACTGGTTTGAATTCTGGATAGAGTTCACTCATTTCTGAGAGTCCACGCCACTGTAAGCGACGTTGAAGTAGACGTACGTGGGTCTAAAGACTCAAGTTCACTAGCGACATAAAGGACACCTTTACCTGTGTGCCACGTGCATCTCCGCTAGAGTGACACTGTGAGATAGACCGGGGCGGACTGAAGAAACCAGGCGAATACAGACTTTACAGCTGAGTATTACTCAGTGAAGTTCAATTATCAAAAGAGAACAATTTGGCTACCTTTCTTTTGTAAACTTTAAGCACTTACGTGCCTGAATCAAGAGATAGACTTTTCGCGCTCGTATTTGATTATTGTTAACTTGTTAAAACTTTATTAAATCTTATTTTAATTGTTAAACCTCTTCGTAGTTAATTTTTATGCATAATAGACCTATAGATTTATTCTTAGATTGAATGGGGGCGGATGAGCTGAATGACAATGACGAATGCATATTAATTTAGAGGAACTTAACGACTTCAATCTAGCTAACGTTCGCAATTTATCAGTTTGCAAATTTGTCGTCTGCACTACCAGACACACTTTTAACTAGTCAAATGATAAGTTGAGCAACCAGTCTGCATAGGATATGAGAGAAGGAATTAATTATCTTTAAGGTCCTTAATTATTCTAGGCAGGGTCTTTAAATAAATACTGGAAACGTAACACCAATCACTTTTAAATGTATCCAATAGTTAATACAAATTCCCGAAAAGAATGTATTGTGTAGTAAAAGGCCACTCACTTTTAAATGTGTCCAATAATTAATACAAATGTATTGTGTAGTAACAGGCAACTCATCGAAACAGTCAGACACGCGCGCACACGCACACACACACACACACACACACACACACACACACACACACACCTATATACATTTGCTCAGAAATACAGACGATATTCTCACAGAAGCACAAACATGACTTTCGAATTCACGTAATAAAACGGTTCATGAAGCTTTAACGCAAAACTAACATTTTTAGTGGTGAGGAAATACAGACTGAAGATTGTCTGCGACTAAAAGAAAGCTCTATCTCTCTGACAAGTCTCATTTGTAGCAGAATGATGTGGTATATCATTACGCTGTTTAAAATGTGGGCAAGTTCCCTAAACACAGGTATTCACATGTGGAAGATAAGAACCTCATCGTAAGTTACTAAGTGGACTGCATTTATATCCAATCCGGCTCACGCTTAGTGAGTATCAGCTCAGGATATCAACACCGGTGTTGGGGGAGGGGTGGGATAGGGGGAAATACAGAAAGACACGCTTGTATGCACTTACCGACTTTTACACGTAAAGAAAGATACAAAATGCGAACTAACAGACATATTACTTTTGCATAGCTTACCAGTTATACATATCTGTTATATACATAATTTGTGAATAATACTCCAAATGTTTCAGTACTTATTTATTTTAGTTCTCTTGCTCGGAAAACCATAATTTTCATAACTCAAATGTACCTTTAAATGTATGTGGTAAATGCAACAGTAAATAAACATGCAAACTGTAAACAAAGAATAAATACTCAGTATAATTTAATTTTTTTATTAATAATTATTTTAATCATGGAAAATGTACAAAAATAATACATTTTTTGTAACTTGTAGCCAGGCTGCCACTGCCTATTAATACTTTTAACAAAGGCTATTAGTAGATAGTTGTACTTCACAATATAAATTTGTTTTTATATTGAGACTGTTCATAAAGAGATTAGGATTTTAAAAATTCAACAATAGTGCCACAGTTCAATTACTGTTGCACTAAACTGTAAAATAAATCCTCTTACTGAGTTTACAGTTTAATCTTATAAATATTGTTATATTATTTTTTCAAGCTCATCAGTGTGAACTAGCCTCCTGCGCAAGCCACAAGACCACTACCAATTCTGCTGACAAAGCCACAAGACCACTACCAATTCTGCTGACAAAGCCACAAGACCACTACCAATTCTGCTGACAAAGCCACAAGACCACTACCAATTCTGCTGACAAAGCCACAAGACCACTACCAATTCTGCTGACAAAGCCACAAGACCACTACCAATTCTGCTGACAAAGCCACAAGACCACTACCAATTCTGCTGACAAAGCCACAAGACCACTACTAATTCTGCTGACAAAGCCACAAGACCACTACCAATTCTGCTGACAAAGCCACAAGACCACTACCAATTCTGCTGACAAAGCCACAAGACCACTACCAATTCTGCTGACAAAGCCACAAGACCACTACCAATTCTGCTGACAAAGGGCTGATGAAGAAGGATCTAAACTGATAAAAGATTTATCAAAACCATTGGTATATCCATCCTCGGCATCATCGATTGCTTCATTATCACCATCATTACTTATGTCACAAAAGAGAAAAAGAAACTCATTAGTGGGTGATTTACATGCAGCATATCTTGAAAAAGAAATAAAATTGAACTGAAATGAAAGACTTAAAGATGGAAAATTTAGAATTAAAAAATCAGAAATTAAAGCTACAAATTACCATTTTACAAAGTAATAGTTGATAAATATTTAGTCTAATATGATTTTAAAATATCATTTTATACCTCTCATTTCAATTTTTTAAAAACAATAAAATCATTTTATTTCTTCTTTATGTAATTTTAATTTATTTTGCTTTATGTTAACCTTTTATTTGTGGGATTTTTTTGTTGATTATATCTTTGTAAATTATTTTTACTGCACAATTTCAGAATTATTTAAAAAATATAGTTTGAAAAGTTATAAGTTCTTACACTAGTGGATTAACGATAGTTTTTATTTTATTAGCTATTTAATCCGCCTGTCAACAAGGTCTTCGTTTTTTTTTGCAGTCGGAGAGACTAGGCCTAGCCCTAGAAACCAATAATTCACTAATTATCCTCTGTTCCTAAGTGTTACTCGTCCAGAGCAAAATATCCTCCTGCAATTAATAATAATGCGAATTTCACTCTTGCGCCCCACGCAGTTTTAGGTGAATAACGCAATTCACCATGAAGGCAATGAAAGCGACGTTTGATGACGTCAATACATCTCTCAACAGTAGCTCTTGGACTTCAAAAGATGTGCTGTACCGCTGTTGTTCGCCTCTTGTCTGTGGATTTAACACCGGTGTCAACAACCAATCACGCAATGGATATTCTCTATCACCAAGTATGAAGTCATCAAATGGACGAGGGTTTGTCTCGAAATTTCACCACACTGAACTTTCTCTAAGCATTCTTGAGATGTGAACAGAGCCAGGGTACTTGAATCACAGTTAAGGATTTTCAGACTTGCATCGCAAACAATTTGTAAATTAATACTGTTTATCCCTTTTCGGTTGACATACTCATGTTCGTTGTTAGCCGGTGTTTGTATAGAAATGTGTGTTCCCGTCCACAGAAGCAATCGTATTAGGAAATCCAGCTATAGCAAAGAATAAACGTTTCTGTTCGTTTACAGGTTGTGGGCTTGGAAAATGAATCCATTGTTTTGCCCTTGAGAAAAGCGCTGTTGATACTCGACTGTCGCGATGTTACATTAATTAAATCTCCTATAACTATTTGGAAAGTTCCTGTTTAAAATCGTAAAGCAAGGAGAATTTGCAAGTCAGGAGATAAAGAACTTTTTCTGTTGTAACTGAGCTGCAAGTCGTTACGCAGTTCGTCAGCTATTTTTAAAATATCAACACGTCGAAAACGAAAGCGCTGAAATATTTCCACATCGTCATACATGTCTTGTGGATTAATACGATTCCGATAAAGACGATTTCTTCTTTGCCTACGTCTGTAAAATTGATGTACGGGTGTCTCCATATTTGTTTATGCTTTAGGTTGCTGCTAGTGAAAGTTAGAGCTTGTAGGGGGCTGCCCCAGTAGTTCTGACCTAATTTAGGAGGCACGCGTCCAGAGTTGCGCTCGTGAAACACTACATAGCGTTTAGAAGTTGACTAAATTAGTTGGCAACCAGTTTAGGTCGAAAATAGGGCTAGTTGGCTGTCGTGAAACCGGGCCCAGTGTACTAAAGCTATTTTTTTCCTCCACAAGAGTGCTGGCTTTTGAGTGCCTTCATTGATGGACACTTCCAAAGCCAGCTGATTCAGAAAATAAATCAATAAGTTCAGTTCACACTTTAGAAGGTGCAGATTGGCGACTGGATGGCAATAACTCACACAATCATTTCCGAATTTTATTGAGAATGACCGATAATAAGTATGAAGTATGCCGTTCTTTGTCTGTGAAGTAGTTGGCCGTGAAGGGAGGTAACACTCTTGTAAATAAAGAGTGTGTTTATTGTTTAATTAGTGAGTATAACCTCCTCAACTGGACGTGAGTGTGTGTGTGTGTGTGTGTGTGTGTGTGTGTGTGTGTGTGTGTATATATACGTGCGCATATATGGTTACAGGTAACTCTGGTCCAGAAGATTTTGCAAGAATAAGTGCCCCCTTTAAGACTTGAGGTGAAGCTGCAGAGGCAAGATGTGGTTTGTACTCGAGTGTAGTTAGCTGTTCTTCAGTTATTGATGTGGAAACAACGCTCTGCTGCCAATTGTAACGTCGTAGTGTTAGTACTCCAGTAACTTGTGCTGTTTTGCATAGCGGTAGATAACAGATTGCTTAGATATTGACGCAAAAGTTATCTGTACCATGAAATATGTTGATTTACATAGCTGTAGATAACAGATTGCTTAGATATTGACGCAAAAGTTACCTGTACCATGATATATGTTGATTTGGATAGCTATAGATAACAGATTGCTTAGATGTTGACGCAAAAGTTACCTTGCAATTTTCACGCTTTTTTTTTTAAAGTACACAAATACGTCCTTGAATCAAGTTAGCAACATTGAAATCTTAATAGAGATAGGCTGGGGGGGAAGGGGGGTAATATTTTATTAACATTCGAATTTTACAATTAACAGATTAAACAGTTTCAATATCTTCATAAATCAGTCTACTCTCTCTCTCTCTCTCTCTCTCTCTCTCTCACACACACACACACACACACACACACACACACACACCACATATTTGTGACAATATAGAACCACATATAGCACGAATAATGAATCGGTTATTTCTTTAATAATTAATTTTATTTTTTCTAATAATTAAATGTTCAGCTAAATTTGTGTAAGTTATTTCTTTCTGACCTTTTATTTTTAACTGAGATAGTATTGTCAGCCGAAGGGATAAATCTTGCCCGGACTCGCATCAATAAATAAAAAAGAAATATGGAAAGAACTAAAATCTAAATACAGCGTACGAAGAAGTCTAGTACAAGCGCATACGTGTGACGTGGCTATTTACGTCACCAGTAATCATATCGGATGTTTTGCTAGATCACAAAGAAGAGGATTAGTTAAAATAAATATATTCTTTTTATCTCCAGTACTCCAACCTTGGCCGTGAACTGTGTCAGTTAAAAGGGCAGGCGGAAATCCCTCCGGCCAGTTGTAGTAAACACGCGTAGGTGTAGAAAGGTAGCCTTGACCATAAGTATACATGAATGAAGGTGTAGGGGTGGGGGTATCTCTGACGGCTGAACACTTCAATGGGAGAACTACTCGGAAGTCAGTGGTAACTTAGTATGTAGTTGTGAATGAGTGAGCATAGGAAGTAACCTTGAACCTGAGGCCAGACTGGCCAGTCTTTAAATAGAGCAGACGAATTAATGACAGGTGATTTTCTCATCGTCAGAACGCATCTCCATTGGTAACTGGAAGCCCGATCTAAATTGTAGAAATAGATCGAGATCTGTATGAATGTATAGACTAAGAAAGGCTTCATTGAGAAAAAGAGTGAATCATGTTGGAAAATCCATGAGCTTTTTACAGATGAGGTTTTGGTCCTTTTTGGCTTTGCTGAGCAAAAAAGGCATTCATCCATCTATTTGTTTATCTATCTGTCGTATTGCATCACATTCTGTTGATTGTTGGCCCTTTTGGTACATTGATGCATCAACCTGTTAGTCTGTACAGATGCTGTACTATGTTTTCTTGAGAACCAGTAGTGTGGTCCCTAATCAACAAGTCAGAAGTACAAAGAGTGCAGGTGATACCCTGAGATTCCACCAGTGTGACTAAGTAGATTAGATACATTGGTCAGGAGTGAAAACTGTTTAGAAACTGTGTGAAAACATTTTAGAAATAGTGAACAGGAAAATGAACTGAGAAAGAGAATTTATGAACTTGTCAGACTTTCTTCAAGGGAACACTAAATATCTAGGGAAGGCTAAAGTTTCTCTCATTAGATGTTGTGGAATTGTAATTGTGAAATTTGTAATTGATTGTTGTTTCCTTTTGTTGTTCATTTTCTTTTAAATAAATATTTTATTAATTTTTCACCTGTCTTGCATCATTTCTTATCATCTGCAAAATTCATTAATTGTAGTCGTTGTACCTGACTATTGTTTTTATTGTTTTTGTCTAAGTGAGGAATTCCTTCCTCGGGGGGGGGGGGGGGGGGGGGGTTGGCTTGAATGAGCTACCGCAAGTGGTTGACCTTAATTGTTGTGTTCGTATTGTTCATCAATTAACGGGCGACGAACAAGTATCATGCAAAAAAAACCTGATAGAATGTTAGTTGGTTGGACAAGCAGTTGACGGTATTGTCTGCCTGTGTTTACATGACTATGCAATCAACTCTACCTAGTGTAGCGAGTCAGATGTGAATTGTATAGACACTTAAGACATGCAGGGGTAGCTGTGCTTTGTCTACAGACAACTTCATACTCTGCACACTTGTATAAACTCAAGAAGTTTCGTGAATAACAAAAAGCATACCTCTTTCCGTCCTGTGTTGACCAAGTCATCAGGCAAAGAATTTGAAGTTGTTGTCTAGTGCAACGTGTGACTTTTAGAATAGAAAATGTGACTTTTAGAATGGAAAATGTCTTTTAGAATGGAAAATGTGACTTTTAGAATGGAAAATGTGTCTTTTAGAATGGAAAAAGTGTCTTTTAGAATGGAAAATGTGTCTTTTAGAATGGAAAATGTGTCCCTAACTTGGAGCTTAACACAATGAAAACATGGCTGGAGGCCATTGCATGTGCTGAATCGCTCACAGCCTTTGTTCCAAACAGAACAATAAATGGAAACATATGAACATATTTACACACAAGGCATGTAATTAAATTCTACTCGTTGGCATGATAGTCCTGGTTTTCCGTAGGCTCCAGCTGGCAATATGTACAAAATCAGAGCTTTGAAGCTTTCTTCTTCATCTTCATTTTCTTCCTCCTGGTCTGTATTACTGCAAAATTACTTCTCTTCCTTTCCACCTGCAATCTTCCTTCACAACTGTGTCACAACTAGGGCTAAGTTTTTTCTAAAATGCTGCACGGGTACCCGTTCGAAAATTAACATAATCTCCATCTCAACTCGCGATCTCTACACAAAGCTACTTAACCATTAAGCATGCGCTCTATTTCACACAGTAGACAATGGTATTTGCATCTGGTGACTTACTATTAGTTATGATCTTCATTTGTATAATGAAACTTTTATTTTTAATATTATCAATCATTACATAAACTAAAGTAAACTAAAACTAAATAAAATGTCAACAACAATAACGTATTTAAAAATAGGGCATCAAGTTCAATCGCCCTTCGCCGATAGAATTTCATCGCACAGACTGCATTTCGCCGTGTCACACTATCCAATCGCTTGGCGTGACAGCACACAGACGATTTTTTCCCCATATACCCATTGGCACCACTTGTCACAACCATGTCGTATGTCTCTCAGTCAAAATTTTCTGTAGAGCCTGACTCTCACAAGCCATTATCTGTTTGCCCATTTGATACATTTGACACATCAGAGCAAAGTGACAATCTAGTAACTTAATTAGAGTCCCGATCATAGTCACACTTTTAGCTAATGTTTATTCATTAATAAATAGCTGTCACTAGAAAACCACAGATTAGCTCATTTTATTCATATCTTCTAAATAACCAGGTTTGTTATCTTATATCATTCAGAGTTATTCTGTGGTCCAATCCTGAAATATGGACTCTGTAATTTTAATTAATGCAAAAAAGAGCAGGGTGCATTTACGCTAACTACCATTTATCGTAACTACCCACTCCACCAGACTTCACACACAGAAAGAGGGCTAACTACCATTTATCCTGACTACCCACTCCACCAGACTTCACAGACAGAAAGAAGGCTAACTACCATTTATCCTGACTACCCACTCCACCAGACTTCACAGACAGAAAGAAGGCTAACTACCATTTATCCTGACTACCCACTCCACCAGACTTCACAGACAGAAAGAAGGCTAACTACCATTTATCCTGACTACCCACTCCACCAGACTTCACAGACAGAAAGAAGGCTAACTTCAATGGTTTTGTCGACATTACTGTGATACGATATGTTCTAATGACTAAGGAACTCCTCTTTACTGTTATCCTTTCATTGGTTTCTTTATCTTGCCTACTTTGAAATTTAATTAATTAATTATGATCAGTAGAAGCAAACCTACCATTATGAAGTCTTTGCTGTAATCGATTAAACTTAAAGGTAAACGAAAGAAAAGCAAAACATAAAACAACAAAATGAATAATTTAGAAAAAAAAATCCAACTTCTCCTAAAGTACAGGATGAGTGTAGGTGGTGTGTAAGATAAGAATATATACTACGCTTAAAAAAAATCCGTACTGTCTTCATTTCCTTGATAAATTTGTCTCTTTCGTTTTGTGAACGACACCTGTCAACAAGCATAGGTTTCTTCCTGTTCCAGTGGGACAATCCCTACGGCGTAAGGAATCAGCCATTACTCAAGTGGCAGCCTTGACCTAAATAGAAGTGTCGTCGTACATAAATAAACTGCTAAGAACGACTAATCTAAAACAAGGCAACATGGCGAACGTAAACAGCGTGTAACTCGTTATCTGTCGCGTCACTACAACGCGGGATTAACGCGGCACGACCGGTTTTCCCGTTCTCCACAAAAAGGGGCGGTTATCGTGGGTTTTGTTTTCCGTCTCAGTGTTGGGTTTGAAACGCCTACCCACTTTAGTATTACGACCAAGTGTGGCTGTATCGCTCAGACCGACCGTCATCTGTACGTGCCGTCAGGACTAATCCCTCTGTTTTCAACGCTGTTAATTGAGAAAATTGAGTTCGACGTCACATAAGCAGATCCTAACAAGTAGGCTTGTTTCCTCAATAAATATGTTAACTTAAAGCGAAATGCATACACGGTGCTTTCCTTGTCGCCATAATGACATTTGTTGCCGTTTTGTTGAGTTTTTGTGTGGGTGTGTGTCCATGGGTGTTATGCATCAGTAAACAAGTAGAGACTTATGCACATGCTTCTACACACATGCAAATTTGTACATACGTATTATCGGAAAGAACCATAAATTATACAGGCAAGCAGACAGCCCAAGAGAAAATGCGGATAGATAGATAGATAGATAGATAGATAGATAGATAGATAGATAGATAGATAGATAGATAGATAGATAGATAGATAGATAGATAGTATTTTAATCCTGACCTTTAATTTATTACACGGTTAACTAACTCAACTTTACGATCGATCTGAGTAGTATATCGACATTTTTATAAGCGAATTAGACGCCAATTGGAATGAAAGGATAATTAAAGATCTCCTTATTTTCTACGTTCTACTCATTACAGGAAGTAAGTGAGTAAGTAATTAAGTAAGTTAAAGTAATTACAGCATAAATAAACTCCCAATAGCTTGAAACAACCAAACGTGAAAAAATTTACAGTCATCAAAAAAGAGCGGTTCGACAGCGACATTTCGCCAATTTTGTTCATAATTACAACCATATAAAAATGTCCATGGCAAATTCGAAATTAGTCAGATATATTTCTTTTTGTTTTTGTTTTTCACAGTTCTGACCATTTTAATTGGAAATTGAAGTGTATATAATCACAGAAATTAGCGGGTGATTGAAAGTGTGTGCCTTTCTCAACCACTCTTTCAAATCCGCTTTCCTAAATATATATAAACAATTAAACAATTGTTCACAATGTAGATCTAATAGCAACACCTATTCCTGTCTGCTAATGTCAAGAACGTGCCTAAGATAGATTGGCCAAAAGCGTTAAACTATATCGCTGATGAACGTCAAAATGAATTACGAACATACCAGTATTCCCTGGAGCTTGATATCTAGGTCACTGGAAGTGGCATTACAAGTTATCGACCTCTTATCAACATCGTGCGTGACCTTATGCTAAGAGCAGCGTTCAAAAGGGTCGCAGGTCTGTTAGTCACTTCCGGTTCAGCTTTATCTACTCAAAAACAGGAAGTCGACAATAGCTTAAGCTTCAGAATCTCAAAGGGAACAGTAAATAATGTCGTGTGTAGGTTTTTGGACAGCGTAAATATAATATTGTCACTCGATACCCGAATGAAGCTACTTGATCGACTGCTGGTAAGGATTTTTTTCACCTGTTCTAATAAATGGGTTGTGACTGTAGACTCAGATGGAACCGATCAGCAGGAGTGGGATAATAAATAAAACTGAATTACATGTATTGTACACTATGTTGCTAGTCGTATAAGAGTCTATTTTGCGAAAGTATATGTCGTACGCGCAAGCTCTGTTATCTTTCTTACACTTCATTATTGAAGTCCCAAGTACCTGCCTGATCTCACATATGTGTACATTCCTCTAGAAGCTTGCGTTCATCATCAAACATCAGCATTGTCAGCATTCTGAAGGCAAAATATTAATCATACGGTCTACATTCATTTGTTCATCAGGGTCCATCTAAGTGCAATTTTCTGCTTTTCGATATGAGATTCAGAAATACTTTGATCCATTTCAAGAGGGCTCTTAAAGACATATTTTTCAGCAGCAAAGAGCACAACTCTCTTCTGTGTCGTTGTTTGCTCAAATTTGTACATTTGTAAATTCATTTGATCTCTGTTTCCCTCTGAGAAATTACAGTTCTTTTCCTATGGTTTCTTGTTTTGCATGTGAGTTCGTTTCTTATTTTATGTCATATTTAGTTTTCTTACATGCTTAAATGTCCTGTGTGAATGACCTTGGGTATATAATTATATTATGTACAATCACTGCCAACCACATTTACTGCAGTAACGCCTTTTCAAACAATTTGGTAAATAGACATTTACTGCAGTAACGCCTTTTCAAACAATTTGGTAAATAGACATTTACTGCAGTAACGCCTTTTCAAACAATTTGGTAAATAGACATTTACTGCGGTAACGCCTTTTCAAACAATTTGATAAATAGACATTTACTGCGGTAACGCCTTTTCAAACAATTTGGTAAATAGACATTTACTGCAGTAACGCCTTTTCAAACGAGATAAACCTCGTGCTTTGCACAGCAAATAACAACTAACGTTCTTGATGTTTGCCCAATGGTCTCTATCTGAACAGGCCTAGTCATACAATGGTCTCTTGCCGAAAGATACTAGGTATATGTTTATTTTCAGTAGCCTCAATATATTTATAATGACCAAAGTTTGTAGTGGCCCATAGTGATCCAATAATGTAGTGATCTCTATATGTAGCAGTCCGCAAATGTAGTGATCTCTATATGTAGTGGTCCACAAATGTAGTGATCTCTATATGTAGTGGTCCACAAATGTAATGATCTCTATATGTAGTGGTCCGCAAATGTGTCGAGTGGTCTCCGAAGTGTGCTACTTTACTGTGGTCTACAGATATAGTATCCGACGATTGTAGTCGACTGTATGCTTTCAATTTTTATGTTTATTGTCGACTCTGTGAATAGTGACCAGTTATAGTGAGCTGTCATAATGGGCTATTGGTTGTGGTAGTTTATGAAATGGCTTAGTGACATGTCATGATGGACTGTTGGTTGAAGTAGTTTACAAAGAGGCTTAGCGAGCTGTCATAATGGGTTGTTGGTTGGGATAGTTTACGAAGTGACTTAGCGAGTTACCATAATTGGCAGTTGGTTGGGATAGTTTTGAAAGTGGTTTAGTGAGCACTCATAATGGGCTGTTGGTTGGGATAGTTTACTAAGTGACTTAACGAGTTACCATAATGAGCTGTTTGTATGGGTAGTTTACAAAGTGGCTTAGTGAAGCTGTCATAATGGGCTGTTGGTTGGGATAGTTTACAAACTGATTTAGCGAGCTGTCATAAGGGGCTATTGTTTGGGATAGTTTACAAAGTGGTTTAGTGAGCTGTCATAATGGGGTGCTGGTTGGAATCGTTTACAAAGTGGTTTAGCGAACTATCATAATGGGCTTTTGGTTGGGATAGTTTACGAAGTGACTTAGCGAGTTGCCATAATGGGCTGTAGGTTGCGGTAGTTTACGAAGTGACTTAGAGAGTTGCCATAATGGGCTGTTGGTTGCGGTAGTTTACGAAGTGGAACTCGTAGTCTATAGTGGCTCTGCGTTTAATTGTCGAAGTTTTAGGGGAAGTTTGTGTTCGAATAGCACCGCACTACTGATGTGAAAAACAAAGTCAGGTCATAAGAAACAAAATTTTAACAAGTTTTTGTTTGGATTGCAATTTTATATTTTTTTAAATGTATAAATATTATTTCTGTTAAATAATAAAGAAACAATGATATTATTTCAGATCATAAGGACTGTATTGTATTGCTAAAACACTTCTTCAGACAATGATCGAATCCTCTTAAGGAAAACCCAGCCACCCACTCCTTTCGAATATACAATAACGTGGCATGTGCCAAGTCTTGTTGCTGAAATTTCCGGCCATCATGATTCCTGTTCTCCGGTGTTCATAATGAATATTCATCAGCCGAAATGTAGTTAGTGGCTCACAAGCGTCTGTGTTATGACAATCCTTCAGAATAAATTTCTTTCATTGACTATTTCCTACAACTAAACTAGCAACATAGAGAATTTATTAATATTAAAGTATATTTCACTACCTACAATATTTTAATGCTAGATATCATACAGTCAAGTACCAGCTTTGCCACATTTTTTTAAATGTAGAAATTCTTATTATTTTACACGAAAATGAACTAGTCCAAAAGATGGAATAAAATTTGAATATAACTGAAAAAGGATACTTGTATTGATTTTGCCAGGATCAGTTAATGATAGCTATTATCAGTTAGTTTCTTTCTTTCTTTCTTTCTTTCTTTCTTTCTTGCTTGCTTGCTTGGCACCACACACACCAAAAAACCACATATACACAAACATACATATAACACATTTAGCTCGATTAAATGAAGCAAATCAAACACACACTCACTCCGATTGGTCGGTTTGTGCTGTACTGTGCTGCGTCATATTACGAGAAGTCAAGCTGAAAGTATTTCTCTTTTTTACTTTTATTAATTGTTTTGCGCTGGCGTCGACGTTTGTGTGACCAGTGGGCGAGGAAACCACTGTAATTGGATATGCGCGAAAGCTGTAGCGTGTCACCTGATTTTTATCACTGGAAAAGGGAGAGACTTGCTTCGATTTCAAGACACCTACTGACACCCACTGTCCCTCCCCCCTCCCCCGACAAGCATTCAGAGCCAAGGAAGTATCCTTGTAGAACTAGCTACGAAATAAAACAAACAATCCAGGGTACAGTTCTACTGTGTCATTTCCTTGTTTGCGTTAGATCAAATATGGATAAGAATAGAACTCACGCATTCATTAGAAAGATAGGAGATTTCGATTTTCCATGGCTAAACAAACGCGACTTAGAAAAGTTTGTTGTTTCGACTGACTGGAATACACAACAAAGATTATGTTCACTTTGCTGAGAGAATATTTTTGGGTACACTTCATTAAACTGATTTAGTGTGATGATTGTTTGATTCACGCTGACTATAATAAAGATTCTTGGATAATTTATTAAACTAATTACGACGTTTATTTGCTGTAAACTAGAATAAAGAGTCATACGTGCATTGATTGAATAAAATTTGTTAGACGAGAGTTTTGTTTTAACGTAGTCTACAATAAAGAATCTTGATTGCAATTTACTTAACTCATACCGATGATGTTGCCTGACGTAGGACTGGAATAAAGAATCTTGAGTACAATTTATTTAACTAATATCGATGACTTTGCTTGACGTAGTCTAGAATAAAGAATCTTGAACACAATTTACTTAACTCATACCGATGACGTTGCTTGACGTAATCTAGAATAAAGAATCTTGACTACAATTTACTTAACTCATACCGATGACGTTGCTTGACGTAGTCTAGAATAAAGAATCTTGACTACAATTTACTTAACTCATACCGATGACGTTGCTTGACGTGACCTAGAATAACGAATCTTGAGTACAATTTACTTAACTCATGCCGATGGCATTGCTTGACGTAGGTCTGGATGCAGTGGAGTGGGCAGTACTGTTGAAAATGTATTTTATTTTGTTTTACAAATAAATATTTATCTTGCTGCTCTTCAGCTACCTCTCAATGTGAATTAGGGACCGGGAAATGGAGTTGGTGATAGTGGAGAAGAGGGACGCGTGTTTTTGATTCTGGTAATCCTTTTTTGTTGGTGACGGTCGTGTTGCATGAATAGTTCAACGCTCGGAAAAGGTGGGGAGGTTCCGTGTTGGCAATTACATGTGCTTCGTACGAGAAGTAGTACAGCCTCGCTTTCGTATGTTGTTTCTGCTGCTGAGCAAAGCGGTTCCTAAGTTTACGTTTTATTATTCGTTTTAATATAGCTTGTTTGATCGATTGCAGAGCAACGAATGTTTCTTGCTAAGCGTGATCGTTTTCATACGACGTTCTGCAGATAAACAAACTAAAAAATAATTTAAAAATAAAGGAATAACTGATATCTCACTCTCTTAGAGCGTTTCTCCTTCACAATATCACGCAGACAAAAAAAATGTTAGCAATATATTCTCTAAACACGTGCGTATAGAGAACATTAAAGATAAAATGCAACCATATCGGATACAACTCCGAAATTTCTGACAGTAAGCTATCATTAGAAGATAACCTTATTTCATTAGCAATAACAGCTCTGGCACCAGAATTACAATATCTTTCATGTTTTGGATTCCAAAGCATCTCTCGATGTCTGTACAACGTGATAATTTTTTCCCGTTTCGTCTCTATAAATCCTTGAAGCGGCCATTGAGTTGTTGGGGAAAACTGCCATCTTGAAATGACGACTAATCACGTGATAAAAGCAACCTGCGATTGGTGTGCTTGATAATTATATATAAAATTACTTTCTAAAAGTGTTCGTACTTACAAGGGATGATGGGAGTTCTGAACCTGTAACACTCAGAGACCGATAGAATAAAGTATTTAATGGATATAGTCTCTGAGGTTTAACTGAGTTTTCCCACCTGCAAATTTACAAAGACCTGTACGGGTGGCATTAGACAGATTAGGGATTGGGAAGCTAGTCATTTAAACCACCCATTCACATCGACAGTCACATCATTTAATTGCAAATATTTAAAACAAAATTTATTTTTAGAACTCTTTTAATTTTCTCCAGTTGTTATGTACATGCACGCTCTGCACACTGCTTTCCAGTGATTCTAATCGTTGTTTGTCGATTAAGAAAACAATATTAAATTAGAGTGAACCATTGTTTTATTATAGCGTAAACAGTGAAAGCCGGAAAATGATAAAATCTATTTTTATAACAGTTATGGCAGTATGCTTGCTATTTGACCTACATGTTCAGGAAAGTCGTGGATAGCGAATGTACCCAAATGACCCGGGTTGAAACAAACTGACAAATATTTGCTTCTCCGCTAAGCAGTATAACATACTGGTTCTGCGATGATTCGAGGAGAATTTTGAGTCATTCGTCAGTGTGTGCAAATGCAGACGAATCGCGACCTATTTACTGTCACACAACATTCTTGCACTTGTGTTGCCCGTAGCCAGATAAAGAGTTCAATATTATATTTAATGGGTTAAAGTAGAATGATCTGTGCTAAATAAAATGTGATCCACGCTATTTAACGTAATATCTCTACAAAGATAAGTTCCAGTTTTGTTTTGTTTTTAGTCGGGTGTTGAGTGGTGGTGGTGGAAGGGGAGACGGAACTCTTTCGGACTAGAACTTCCTACAAGTCTCGTACAGCTCTCGATCACGTGGTCCGCTCGGAAATGGTGAAGCTATCTGAATATAAAGATTTAAAAGTTTCATCATTGAATTGGTTTATTAATACTTCTCAAGAACTTACCAGTGAAATTTAGACACTTTGTTGAATAATTTATTTGTGTATAGTTTTAAAGAAGAGTCCAGTTTCAGTTAGCATTGTACCTTTAAATTTTTTATTTTGTGAATAGACATTTTTGCTTTATTTTGCTTGTTGCTTTGGGGTTTTGGTATTTTTTTGGTTGTTGTTTATATTTTGTTTGCTAAAGTTTTAATCGCGATATGCACAAAGAAGGAAGCACATTTATGGAAATCCCTGGAATTTTTATTTGTTTAGTATGTCAATGATTTCTTTCTTTCTTCTACCTTTTCCACCTAAGATTAAGTGGTATTTTAGTGCCAAGGTACCTTCCACCTAATGTTTAGATCCCAAGCAACGTCAGGTGCATACATGTACGACCAATTTATGAAGTCTTCTTTATCAATAATTTATGAAGTCTTCTTTATCAATAATTTATGAAGTCTTCTTTATCAATAATTTATGAAGTCTTCTTTATCAATAATTTATGAAGTCTTCTTTATCAATAATTTATGAAGTCTTCTTTATCAATAAGTTTACATTCATGGTTTGAATGCAGTTGCTTTCTTCCGAATTGGACACCCTGTGAGGTAATGGTAGATTTTTCTAGACAGGGCATATGGCCGGGGAGAGGAGGGGAGCGTTGACGGGTGGGGAACGGATAAGTAGGCTATAAACTTGATAACAATGAAAAATACAAATATGAAGGTGTACTTGCCCGTTGCAAGGGAAAGTCGTCACATGATTTGAAATGACAAATAAACACACGATTGTTGGATAAATAATTCAGGCAATTAATATAAATCAAAGTATTGCAACAAGTGAACACGTTTAAGGCAGTATACTTGAACGAACTGCTTTGACGTCACTAGGAAGAAAATCTAATAGTCTACAGGTACGTTTGTCAATGTGTATAGATTATTCGTAAATATAGCACCCTTTGTGCGTAATTTTCGTACGCAAACAGGAAAGCCAGTTCAAAGGCGCTGGTATGTTTACAGTATTTATATGCAAAATACATTTTCTAAAACTGGTAAACGCTGGGACTTTGGGACACATAATCAGCGAATGATTGTTAGGATCTGTGACTCATTTGATTAAGAAATGGAAGTCATATGAAAAGACCCACTTAAACAAAAACAAATAAGAAAAAACGTTGTGGCTTGGCTCGATAAAAGACCCACCACCAACGGCTACATCCCATTATCGAATTATCAGCTCCCTATCTGCTATTTCCTATAATCCCCCTATGTAATGCTCCCTATCTGCTATTTCCTATAATCCCCCTTTGTAATACTCCCTAGGAAATATTATCTGTTCTCTAAATGTTGCTCCTTACACTTCCCAGGACATACTATCTGATGATAGTCCCCACGTTTCCTGACACTCATATACTCTCTCTGGGATGCTCCCTGCACTCCCAGCTGGATTCTTCTTTTGTGACGCCGTCTATTTATCCTAGATGATATTCGGTATGAAGGACTCATTCTTCCTGTCTGGCACTGCCTATAATCCATGTGCACTCCTTCTCTGAAACTCCCTTAACCCCGCCCACCCCCGTGCTTTGTCCCCAATATGCTTGTTTTATGTCTTCCCTGTGGGGATACTCCCTACACTCTCTGCTGGCGTAAGGTGCTCAAGGGCTAGTAGCCTACGCGAGCCGAGTGACGTCGCGTCACTAACTGTTCTCAGAGACTGACGTCACAGGCAGCTCTCTGGCTGGTAAACAGGACACAACGTACGTCATTTTTGCTGTCTCCTGTCAGTGGCTGCTTGACTTTCTTGAATAATAATAGCACGTTTCTTACAAACTGGCTTTCCTCTCCTCAGATTAAGCTAACTCAAGAATTTAAATGGGAGAACAATGTCTACGTTTAGTGTGTACTAGTTGCTTCCATTGCTTGCTAAATGTGGCCAGTCCCACAGGGTTCTTTAGCAGGAACTCTTAGAGAGGGAATTTCGCTGGGTGCATGCATATCGACTGTCTGGTACGCTATGCATTTTGCTAATGCTGTAACTCCCGGTGTCGTAGAGCAAGTATCCGGTTCTTTACGCGTGCTGGTAGTAAAGAAAGGAGGTGATCCCAAAGGGTGTTGCATACCGAGTAATCTGGTACGCTATGCATCTTGGTAGTAAGCAAGGGACCTATCCCATTGAGTGTCTGATACACTACACAACCTATGCTGGAGTGACATGTTTGTTTCTAAGAATATATAACAAAAAAACACTAACAAAGTACAAATATATAGCGCTCGAAACTAGTTCATACTTCTTTTATTGTGTGTGCATAATATCAAAACCCGACAATGGATTATAAAAAGGCAATAAATGAACATAAAGTTCAGTGCTCCAACCCAGGAGAAAACTAAAAGAAGTGGGGGGGGGGGGGGGGGGAAAGGGCACAGCACTCCTGCAACATCCAAGAAGTGATAGAATAAGTAGAAATATTGAACATTTCATTCTCTCTCTCTCTCTCTCTCTCTCTCTCTCTCTCTCTCTCTCTCTCTCTCTCTCTCTCTCTCTCTCTCTCTCTCTCTCTCTCAGGTGTGTGCGTGGGTATAAGAAAAATGTTATAAAAAGACTTAAAACCCTAACGTGGCCGACCACATGTCTACTCCAGCAGTGTCAGGTGTTACAAGTATTTGACAATTAAAGGAAACTTTGAACATTAACAATTACAAAATTGCTCCGAGACCCCCAATCCTGACCTGACGTAAAGACGGTGACAAAAGTTAAAAGAAAAACGCAAATACTTATAAACTTAGCGATGGACGAAAACTTTACAGAAATGAGCAACCGTGGTAGAAAGAAATATAAAATCACAATGACCTCAAGAACAATCTGACTATTAACTGAATGAGAGTTTTTGTACATTCATTTTTTTAAACTTGCCGAGCTGCGACTGTGTAGACTGACAGGGTGACATGACAATAGTAAAATTGCAACACTCTTCACTTGTTTTTTTTAAAAATAACTGTTGTATGTATTAACTACAGCAAAAATAGTTTTGTGAAAGATTTGTAAGATAAAGAGTCATTGCTGTAAGTATTTAAATGTGTCTGTATTATTCATTAAGTAAGTATGCACGAACAGGAAGCAGCCACAGTGGATAAAAATATCAAAATTGAAATATTCTCCAATGTCAGTTTCGCATTAACATAATCTCTGAAAATATAGGAAAGGTTTAACAGGAAAACTGGTCAGAAACTTTAATACAAATGAAAAGGTCCTATCATGACTTAGAATAATTGCTTAAAATTGCAACATTGGAAAAATATAAAGTACTCTCTTCTCTCAAGACGCGGTAAAATTAGTGATCTAACTAGGTGGAGACTATATATAGGAACCTAGGTTCTGGTTTTCTGGAATATTCCGTGTTTCCTTGTCTAGTGTTAATGTGTAATGATGCCAGTCAAAAGGAGGAAAGCAAGAAATGAGCATATGGAGACCCATTAATTAGGGCGATATGTTGTACTACACGTCATTTTTATGTCCGTTTAAAAAAAAAAAACCCTTTCTAGAAAGTCAAGGAAGAGGAGAGGGCCAGACAACAAATGAAGTCATCAAGACCACTTATTCTTCTTAGTGTGTTGCATAAGGGAAAATGTACAAACCGAACCGCATGCAGCGTTAAAGGAAAATTTCAATATATATGAATAAATGTATAGTACTTTTTGTGTGTGCTTAAGAAAGAAAGAAAGAAAGGAAGGAAGAACACAATTGGCTGATGCAAGCTGATGCAATCATCTTCAAACTGAAATAGGTCACGCCGTCAAAAAACTAACGACGCGTATCCAGTAAGCAGATCCGCCGTCACAGTGAAAAGACTTTAGGCTTTTCTGTCACGTTGTCTGCCAAGCCTTCAGCTGTTGACAGCGTGAAATCACTGCATGTGCCAATCCCTTGCTTTACCATACGCCAACACTATAAACCCGAAACACGTTGTCACGAGTCGGAGACCGCTTGCCCAATTAATATATAATAGGTGATACAGAGACACTTCGCTTTCACGCAGTGCCGGCACTCAACAACCAGACTTGTGTAAATGAATACACTTACTGAGTGTTTATTAAGTAGTTTGTATTAACGTCAGGAGTAAACAATAGTACCTAAAAGGCACGCTGTGTCTCATTTAATCATTTAACAGTATCTAAGACACACATGATATTTTAGATTTCAGTGTCTATAGAAGCACGTAACATCTCTTAGTATATAGGAGGCGCATTTCTGCATAGATTGTGTGTGTGTGTGTGTGTGTGTGTGTGTGTGTGTGTGTGTGTGTGTGTGTGTGTGTGTGTGTGTGTACGTTTGTGTGTGTTTGAGAGAGAGAAGGAGAGAGACACAGGGTTTCACGTCCGCTTCCCGCTTTCACTGAGAGAGAGATTGTTTGATGAAGGATAGAGTGATGTATGTGGATTTGAGTGAATTGTTTTATATACAAATTTTACTTGGCCGACAAAGTGACATCTTTCGTCCTAATCATTACCAAGCACACGGGACCATATTTATTGTCTCATCCAGCGGACAAGACAAAACATCGAGCATCTTGCTTTAGGACCGGGGGAAAATCCTTATTTGTCTAGTTCTTTCCTGACTTTACAGTGAAGAGGGTCACCGGCACGAATATCAATATATTGTTACCAAGCTCGATAACAGTGAAAACTTACATTTTTGCAGATTTCTTGCTTGGATCGAAGTGGTGGTGGGAGTTTAGTAGGGGCACCCCCTCCAAGGAAGTGTCAGTGTTCATTGAATGTGATAAAATTTCTGTTGTTTGAGAAATATTTGTACTCACACTCTCACTTGGACCTGGGATTTAGAGAGAGAGATAGTGTGTGTGTGTGTGCGTGCGTGCGTGCGTGCGTGTGTGCGTGCATGTGTGTGTATTGAGACGGGGGAAAATGAGATACCAAAGGAAAAGTCCTGTCATATTCACTGCTTTGTCGGTTGAAACAGTGCTGTTTTTCAAATGAGAAACATTGAACCATCTTCAAAAACTTTAGGTGACCTTTGGCCCTCATCTGTCACTCGGGGACTATAGTTTCTAAGGCGTTCATGATAACAAGCTGTTGAAAATAACAGGTAGAGCAAGAGAAAATCAGAAGGCCTGGAGGGCGGTGGAGAGATAAGTGATATAAATATTAATTAGTCATGTTCCAGCAACTATTGATTTGGGGAAAACAATAAATGAGGCATTTTGATTAGTCACTACTCAGCCTCCACTAAAATAAAAAATGTAAATATGTGTGTGTCACCACTCCCTATGAAGGGACGGGGTTTATGAACAAAGACACGTCACTTCTCCGCTGTCATAACTTTATTCAGCCCGTTTAGTAGTTTGTCAGTACTACGTAGGTTTTTTGTTGCTCGTCATAGTGTCCGTCCGACATGAATACACCATGGCTTTTTGTTGGGCTCTTTTATTATGCATTCAAGGGTTACGTATGTTGACGTGTTTGTATGCGTGATTGTTTGTGGAGTGGAGAATGTCAACAATATAGGACAGTACAATGCAGACACCGCACTCACCCTTTCAAAACAATAGTAGACAAATTACTATTTTTTTTTATGAATATGATTAATTTTATTACTCTGTGGGTTCTCTTTCATGCAGTGACTATAATCTCTCATTCTACAAGCCATTCGGTCATAAAACATGTTCTCTAGGGATGGGAGTAATTTTTCTAAGTGATGAATGATGAAAATAATAATAATTTTTTAAAAGTAGAGAAAAGAAGTAAATAAAATGTGCAGCAATTTCCACTATAAAACAGCTACAGCAAAGCACAAAATTATTTCTAAAAATGTCAAACAAACAAGAGTCTTGGAGCTATTTAGCTCCTCCACAACTGAATAAAAATAGATAATAATTCAAATCCTAAGTTCCTGCCTAGCCCTACTTATTCATAGTTAACCCTATGTGCACTGATGTTTTTAATGATAGATTAAATCTTTGATTACTCAATCTTTTATTTTTGTACCCTTCAAAATTCAAATCGGGTGTGTCTGATGAAAATCAATGATGGTACAATCGGTCATGCAGGAAAGAAACAGAAAAACAACTGAAGTATGGCCGCAGTTCAAAAGTAGTCATTGTCGTCTCTGTCTCTTGCAGGGTTTACTCATGCTTGGGCCTTCTCCCTCTTGACATGCTTCTGGTATTGAATGATCAGCTCTCTGCTTGATCCAAAAAGATTGACCATAGGTTGGGTCGAGCGGGTTCTCAGACTTCCGCTAAATCGGTGAAAAGTTGATGTCATGTTTCACCATCAGAGGAGTGTCATCATGGCGTGATATCACCCTGTCAGTGATCTGTCTGAATGCAATCGGTCCACCCATGGAACAGGTCTGATTGAAGGCTACTGGCTGTCCACAGGCAAAATGTCCTGTCTGACTGTCTTGCCGATGCACGGTAATTGATTAATTAAGTGATTATTGAATGTCGCCAGTACAGTGGGGGTGATCTCTTACCAGATAATTTCACTGCATTCAGATACCCTGTCACAACTATATGGGTACTTAACATGGTGACGTAAATGAATAAGTGATGCTGTCCACGTAACACAACGAAAATATTTCTGGATCTCCTCGACTCTCAGTTTCAAGTCTCATAATGACTATGTTGTTTGAGTAAAAAATTAAAACTGCATTTTTAATTTCTGTTTTAGGTCCTTAACCTAATCTTTAATCTGATGTTAAAAAATCATGAAGAATTTACTAAGCCAGCAGTAAATGCCATTCTGCAAGGCCTCTGCCAAGCAGCGAGCGTGAATCTTAAAGTCTCTTCTATTTTTTACCCCTCTCTTATTACACTCTCCAGTGCCCCCTAGTGGGTTAAAAGAAAAAACTGACCCATTGGCTAATAAACTTTGTATCAAATAAAACATGGGTTTTATAAATAATTGTCCTGCTCCTAGCAAGTGCTGGTCAGTGAGACTAAACACTAATTAAATGTTAATAAAAATGACACCTCAGAGTCTCCTCTTTCATACAATTAAGTCCTCCATTCCCTGTCTCATTGACCCTGGGGCGTGACCTGCCTCCCCATCGTAGGTTGCCACTTAATAGGTTCATGAGGTTTTCTTGCCTTACCTATCCCTTCAGGCACGTAAACAAAAAACTAATTACCATACCTCCAGTGCACTCCAGTAGTTCAAACTACTGCTATAGTTCTAACATGTTAAATTCGTAAACAGTATATGTAAATACAAATAATGCATTTAGTTGAGGTATTTCATACTTAAATTCTAAAACAAGAGTTTCAAAATAACATAATCCTTTTCAACTACTTTCGCTCAAAAGTATACAACAAATAATGATGAATGAAAGGAGCGCTTCTAGGATTCATGTAAATCTTTTTATCAAAAGTTCGTGTTTCATAGAAACTAATAGTACCCTTAGCATTAGAGTATACACATATTTAATAAAACAGTCTTATTAATAACAATTACAGTGCAGCTTTCAAATTACGATCAAGTATGAAGATATGTATTGTAAGCGTGTTAGTTCTCGAAACAGGCACTTAGAAAACATTCAGCTTTACCGTGACTGGCGTGACACTAATGTGTAAAAACAGGCACTTAGAAAACATTCAGCTTTACCGTGACTGGCGTGACACTAATGTGTAAAAACAGGCACTTAGAAAGCATTCACTTTTTACCGTGTCTGGCGTGACACTAATGTGTAATTACAGACGTGGTCGCCACCGAAGCAATTATCAGAATACAACACGGGGGGGGGGGGGGGGGGGAACCACAAGCGACAAAAATCTAATTAAAAAAAAAAAAACCTCTGGCGAGTCCACTGCCCGATTTTTGTGACAATGTGCATGCTTCTGTTCTGTTTTAGAGCTAAAACAATTTGCTCAAACTAACACTCATGTGGCAGTATTGAAGCAAGCATGCTATTTATTACACGTTTAAAATCTTTACAAAATATTACAAATAATACCCAGAGAAAGCAGTAGAAAGCAAACATATTTGCAAATATCATAACCGATGTCGTATGTACTTTGAATGCATTTCATCCAAAGCTATGAAAGGATTCTAATGTGATATACAATATGAAACAGAAAGAATTCCAAACGATGACACAACATGAAACAGAAAGAATTCCAAACGATGACACATAAGATGAAGAAGAGTAAGGATTCCAATCTATGACACTCAACATGAAGCAGAGTAAGGATTCCAGTCTATGACACACAACATGAAGCAGAGTAAGGATTCCAGTCTATGACACACAACATGAAGCAGAGTATGGATTCCAATCCTTGACGTGCACAAGAACATCCGGTAGACAAAGGAGGTGCACGGAAAATGGTTCCTGCAAATTCCGGTTGTGGAACATTTGAAGAAAAAGGAAATAAACTGGAGAAGGAACAACAAAGCCACTTAGGCGTCGCTGCTGCCAAAGTAGCATGATAGAGTCACTTTAAATAATGAGACTTGGACAACTTAAAGAATTGAGCATTTACTTTTTTTCCAGTGATTGTTGCATTTTGCTAATTACCACTTCCAGCATAAGTTGTGATCTAACTGCTGTAACGCGTGGTGATACAACACCGAACTAGTTTGAAGAGATGAAACTTTTAATTCTGTGTGAGCTAGTGACGTAGAGTACAGAGGCGCCTCCCCCACCACACCCCTTTCAGCGTGCGGTCAATATACAACCAAAGACAGACAGACAGAAAGATGCTTCAGCAATGAATTAAACTCCGTACAGACCAGTGGTTACCAAACTTTCTCTTTTCACGTCGCCCTTAGTGTATTAGGATTTTTTCCACGTCGCCCTTATACACTGTATCCAAATAAAGATTTTAAAAAGACAAATATAGACGTTGATATAAATATTTATCAAAATCCTATACATTATATACTGTTGTTGAGGCCCTTTGTTCCACGGGGAATCCAAGGAGATAAGTCAAGTAAGTCAAGTATACAGTGTATAATAAACTCGTACAATAATGCAGAGAAATACTTGAGCAGGTGAAACTCTGAAAAGTGTGTGACGGTAAATGCTTGACGGTAAATTGTGTGACGGTAAATGTTTGACGGTAAATTCTGTGACGGTAAATGTTTGTCATTAATGTGGTGGAAGAAAGAAAACGTTTACAGCATCCGCATATCCACCAAGTGAGAGACAACAAGTGTTATCTGCTGGAGAATTAAGATTCTCATCACTTGTAATTAGTTATGGATGTTTAATTAAATAATAATGACCATGACCATTAACTAGGTGGTGCTGGCGTCACAATATCATTATGAGAAGCACGGAAATACAATGTACTTACATCAGCTTGCCATTTTCTCCAACAAGAGGGCATCGGGATGACATCATTTCCAGAATGGTAAGAGGCCTTTTTCGGGATTTGAGGTTTGTTTATTAATTTGTTCTTTCTTTGTTTCAGATTTTTGCTTCGTGGATTTGAATTTTTGTTTTGTTTAGTGGTGTTTACTTTTTTATAATTGGTGTTGGTTTTTTTGTTTATTTTGTTTTGCAGCTATCTTTTGTTTTTTTAATTTTATTTTTTTAGGCTCTGATTTATTTTTGTTGATTTACCTTGTAGCTTTAACTGCTGTGTTTTGTTATTGATTTGTTTCTAAAACGTATTTTAGGGCGGAATGCTTCGTTCGTTTCTATTTCGTTGCCGTTGATATACTTCATATCGTTGTTATTTGTGTGTGGGGTGGTGGTGGTGGTGGTGGTGGGGTTAGTTTGTGGATGGCGTGTTTTTCTACCTTTATCTTTTGGTGTTTCTCCGTTTTGTTATTTGTTGATTGTTCTTCGGGCTAAGAAGAGTTCAGAGCGATCCCGGGTTACGGCAACGTCAGGGCACGGCATGAGAAGGTTTGCTGTTGTATCAACCGAGCAAACTCTGACCGACAACCGACTTTGAACGATGACGGAATTGCTTTGAAAATGATAATGATGATGATTTCGAAGACGAAGACTGCGACAATAATGATGTGTTTGGTGGTGGTGGTGTCGGCGGCGAGAGAGGAAAAAAATGCATAATACTCACTCTAAGGAGAAATTAAGGTTAAGGGTTATTAGCATATTTTCCGCACAACGAACAAGTCTAATATTATTTCAGCGCGCGAGCCAACGTAAGGCTTCGTTTGACGTCTGGAAATCGACCGTTTGAAATGCCCTTTTCATTTATTAAATACAGTGGTCTAAATGCTACACAGTGACGTCACTAGCAAAGGAAACATGACGTATGCTCCCGTTCTCTGAGTCTTTAGGACAGTACATGACAGTAATGACGCTGTATGCAAGTCCTTCACCTTATAGTACGACACAGTTCAAATGCGTCAGCTTTCCAGATAAACAATAACAGCAACCCACCCCTATCCACCCACCACCACCACCACCAAACAGATATATATATATAATTGCTATTGCAACACGCATAACCGCGTGACTAAATTATATGTTTTAGATCTGATCGTAGAACATTTCTTATCATCAACATCATCTTCGTCGTTATCTTCACATTATTGTGATGTAGGTAGGTGAGCGCGACAGTCACTGTGAGTAGCGTGTACCATAGTCACTCCTCTCGCAACAAGCTGCATTCGTTAGGAGCCAGGCCTCACATTGTTTTTGTTTGTTTATTTATTTATTTATTTTTTTTTTTGGGGGGGGAGTGGTCGTTACTAGGATGATAGACAAACAGGAAGACGGCTCGCGATGAGCCATGCTCAATCGTTCCTAAACAGGTCCAGACAGTGAACGCAACGAACAAACTGACTTAAATAACACTAAAGGTAGATTGAGATTACTGGTTACTGCTAGGTGTTTCTTAAAGACAAAAGATTGTTTGTAACTTACGCAAGAGACATAAAGTGTGTCCGTGTGGGCAACACTTAATAACATGTCACTTGTATTAGATAGCACTAGTTGATATTACAGTCTATGATATCAATATCTCAACTCATAGCTGAATACGCGCATTGGTAAATACTAGGGTTCGTGTGAATCCACACTCTCCAAAAATTTGTTGATATTCAAGTCCACACTCTCCAAGTATTTGGTGATATTGAAGTCCACACTTTCCTAGTATTTGTTGATATTCAAATCCCGCACGCTCCAAAAATTTGTGGATATTCAAATTCACACTCTGCAAATATTTGTTGGTATTCAAGTCCTCATTCTCCAAGTATTTGTTGATATTCTAGTTCACACACTCCAAAAATTTGTGGATATTCAAATCCCACTCTCTCCAAATATTTGTTGGTATTCAAGTCCACACTCTCCAAGTATTTGTTGATATTCAAGACAACATTGTCTAAGTATTTGTTGATATTCAAGTCCATACTCTCCAAGTATTTGTTGATATTCAAGACAACATTATCTAAGTATTTGTTGATATTCAAGTCCATACTCTCCAAGTATTTGTTGATATTCAAGTCCATACTCTCCAAGTATTTGTTGATATTCAAGTCCATACTCTCCAAGTATTTGTTGATATTCAAGACAACATTGTCTAAGTATTTGTTGATATTCAAGTCAACTTTGTCCAAGTGTTTGATGATATTCAAGTCCATATTCTTAAAGTATTCGTTGATATTCAAGTCCAAACGCTCCAAGTGTTTGTTGATATTCAAGTCCAATTTTCCATGTAATAGTGATATTCCATAGTAATACTTCACCTTAAAGAGACAGAGAGCTGTGCTCTAGCAAAGAAAGTCTTCACAGATAAGATTTCTGGCTGAAGAGAAGTGACAAACAGCTTAGTCTAGAATAGTAGGAAGGCGACAAAGTGCTTAGCTCTTAGGACTCAATTTTCAGAATTTATAATATTGAATCAGAATCATCAAACTTAGGGGCAGGGGGCAGATGTTCACATCTGCATGGGATAAAGACGACCCCGCTCTCCACAAATCCCCGACTGCCTTGCAGGTTAGGTTTTGGATAACCAAAGGCTAGGGTGCAGATACAGTACCTGATTGGGCATATGAACTTCCTCACTAAGGTCGCCACCCAGGCTGGAGGAGTCCCAAGGACTCAATGGCCATGTATTCAGGTGAGCACTGGGCAGATGTTCACATCTGCATGGATATAGACGACCCCGCTCCACGAGCCCCCTTCTGCCTTGCAGGTTAGGTTTTGGATAACCAAAGGCTAGGGTGCTGACACAGTACCTGATTGGGCATATGAACTTCCTCACTGAGGTCGCTGCCCAGGGCAGAGTTTATATTATAAAAGGACTAAACAGCCATGTGTCCAGGACTAAGGCAAGCCAGTAGTAATGTGCAGTTTCAGCTGTGGTCAACATCAGTATACAAGTGTTACATCGGAAGTAAACACATTTCTGATCATTTAACGATCGAGCGCTTAAATCCGTCCGGGGCGATACTAGGAAATGGTTTAGTCAAAGCTAACCCTTATTTTTTGTACTCGGTAGATTTCTGAAAGTTTGATTTATAAAAAAAAAAAGAAGTCACTGTTTTATTATTAAACTTTTGTGAAATCCGTGCAACTTTGTGAACAAAGGCCGGAGAAGGAAAGGGGAGATAAGACATGACGCACAGTTTGCAAGAACGTGAAGTACAGTCGAAGTGATTAATAAAATGTTGGCATATTTGCCAACTGTTTCCGCACGGACCAGACGTGTTCACGGAATTTAGAGCCGGAAACACAGTGAACTAACTATAGTCCTTCACAGCCTCCCCCATTACTCCCCTACACTCTCTTATCCACTCACCATCATCCCATCACCCGGCACACACATTCATGATGACACAACATGAAAACTTCAGGTTTGCATGAATACAAACGTATACACAGCATCACACTCTACCCATACAATGATACAAGCGATCTGCCAATGCTTGCGCACTCGTGCTAGCCACTACCGCTTGCTTGTCTACTGAAAATCTAGCCTCTTTCGTAATAAAACAGTGACTTCTTTTTTTTATATAAATCAAACTTTCAGAAATCTACCGAGTACAAAAAATAAGGGTTAGCTTTGACTAAACCATTTCCTAGTATCGCCCCGGACGGATTTAAGCGCTCGATCGTTAAATGATCAGAAATGTGTTTACTTCCGATGTAACACTTGTATACTGATGTTGAAGTTCCTTCTCACTCGACTGACGAAGGCTTAACTGACTAAAAATAATCGCTGACGCTTGCTTATCATCTTCATTGATTTCACAAACGGAGAGAGAGAGGGAGATAGAAGGGACAAATTGACAAAGTTGGGGGAGGGATGTTTTAGGGTGGTTTTCATACCCTGCATCTTTTCTCATCCACAACCCCTTCCTCGTTGGAGGCCGTCCAATTTTTCCTGTTCTCGTTGACCAACGGGAGTTAGGCGCGCGCGATCTTCTGTAAGTGGTGGGTGGTGGTGGTGCAAGAGATCTTTCATCTTCTCGATGTTCTCAGTCTTGGTCTGCTTCTGGGGGGATCCCCACAGCCTCGCGGTGAGGTGAAGGGCGGGAGGGCTGGCGGAAGGGGGTGAAACTGGCAGCACCAGTTTGGCGCACAACCTCAGCCGCCTTCCGTTCTCTTCCGTAAACGTGCGGGACTCCTTTATTTCAACACATCGCCTTTAGACAACAAGTGGTCATGTTCACATGTACGTTGATTTTACTGCAAATGAGAGTCAAACCCTGACCTCCTGAGGGCAGGCTAGAGGCCTACTCTGCGTAATCTGTCCATGTTCGCTGTTTTGAGTAAGGGAAGAAAATAGAAAGAGCGGGAGAAGAGAAAAGGAGAGAGGAGGAGAGAATCAGAAAGGAAGGATGGAGAGAGAGATGGAGAGGGGACGAGAGGGAATTCAATAAGCGCAATACGAAATGACACGTGTGTAATACATGCCAAAATAGGACAAGTGTCGCACAAATGGTGGGACACCATTGCTTCTCGCTCAAGTGACCGAGATTCGATCCCAATTAAGATGATGGGGTGGGGTGGGGGAAAGCAACTTAGGGTGATCCTTTACCACTTCATAGCCCTGGTGGTGAACTCTGGTATCTAATTCTCTCGGAGGATTTCGTGTGCTAAAAAATATATTTGGCATTTTGAAAGAAAAATATAAAGTCGACCTCTAGTCCTGTCTCAGACTCTTCATCTCCCTTCTAGAACACAAAGTTCCATATTGCTCCCGTCTGCAAAATCAGCGAAATCTGGAAGCGAACGTGAAGTTCGAAAGTAAACGGACACAACACGAAACAGCTGATCACGTCACTCGTCCCGCCTTTGTGCTGACCAAAGGGAGGCAACCAATTATAATTCCGCGCCCCACACCCTCTTTCGTTGCCATTAACGCTGTGTCCTCCTCGAAAATCCAGCATTTGCTTCTCACTTCCATACATTTTCACTTTCGTCCTCAGCCGTTCCCACCGTGTCGTCCTGTTTTCTGAGTGTCGTGTTTCAATCTGTCAGAAACTAGACCACTTCAGTGTCTGAAAGAAGTATATTCAGTTTACGCCAGCTACAACTTTTGGAGACGACATACAATGCCCGACATCTATTTTTGCTCACTTTGAGGTATACAGACAGAGAAAGGGAGAGATGGGAGATGGCGTGAGAAATGATCTATGTCATGGGTAGATAACTCAGACATTTACTACCTAATCTGAGTATTTGACAAATTAAAAAGAAATGAAAAGTTCTTCAAAAACAATTGCCCATACCTTACAAACTTTCTTACATTTTCGTTTTTACTTGAAAAAGTAAATAAAGAGAAGTCAACCACCACCACCACCCACCCACACACACATCTTATCTTTACCTTCTCGGCACATCACTACTCTTGCTTGTACAAAAAGGATACGTCACCACGAAGACTAAGGCTGCATTAAGGAAGTGGCATGTGACCTCGTTGACCTTGTTTTGTCTCGCTCCCCACGCGCGCTGTGTTGCAAGCGCCGGGATTCTTACTAATGTTTGACCTCACGACCTGAATATGACTTCCACCCGCCCACGCTGGTAAACTCACAGGTCCGGGAGGTGGGGTAGGTGGGACGGGTTTGTTTACAGTTATATTCTTATTATACTTGCAGTACAGATTTCAGTTTTGCACCAGCCTTGATCACATGGCTTGTTAATTAATTAATTGATGCTAAGAGGGGTGATCGTATTAATACTACTGAGAACAATGTCGATATTGACTCAGTTTGCAAATAGTTTTGGTGATATTTAATAATAATATTGCATAATCATTCTGTAAAGTGTTCTCTACCATAGTGATGTTGACGAAATTGGAAACTGTTAATAGCACGCTAATGAACAGTATGATGTTCTTTCTGACGAAATCGATGTAAATGACTAATAGCATTATCTTGTTTAGGAAAGTGTAGCTGATGCCTGTAAAATATTAATAGTAGTTGCTAGACAATTGTGATGATGATACTGTAAAATATCAAATAGGTTGCGACACTACATGTACCCAACATATCCGGGACGAGGTGGTAGAATCATAACGGGTGAGGTGAAATGTTATTATTTTTTTAAAACTTCGTTCTGTACTCTGTTTATTCGTCCGCTAAGAAAGTAAAACGTGTTTGTTTTTATTTTTTTAACAATTACTTCTCAGTCCTTGACTGAAGTTTTGGACTGAGCTGCCTGAAAACCTAAGTTTTCGGACAAGAACACATTAGAGGCTTAGAGAGGTCTATCTCAGTGAGGCAGGTAAACCTCTTTTTCTATCTCCAAAAGGCGAGCTGGTGAAAAGAAAATCGCTATAACTTGAAAAGTAATTAATAGTATCAACCTGATAAAGGTGACTATTGTGATTCAAAATATGAAAGACATGACACCGACGATAATGTTAACGATGAATGACGATGACGGCGACGACGATGATGATATAGTACTGTGGTGGTTGTAGTCCAACATAAAAGAGGAAACTGCAGTTCCACAGGCGGACAGTATACAAAAGAACAACAGCAGGAAATGTTATATTGGTGCACATACAAACATACACTATACTAATACGTCACACCTTGTCACTCAGTCACGTCATCAACAGCAACAAGTGTTCAATTGGCATGTGTGTGTGCACACTAAATTATACTCTCTAATAGGTCGCACCATGCTACTCAGTCATACTGTGACGTCATCACGAACAACAAATGTTCAATTAGCGTACGTATGCGAACTAGTAATTATACTCTCTCTCTCTTTAATACGTCGCATCCTGCCACTCAGCCAGGCTAGTCATGCTGTGATGTCATCAACAGAACAAATGATAAAATGACCTGTGTGTGAAATCTAAAGTATACTCTCTAATAATACATCTCACCGTGCCACTCAGCCGGACTAGTCATGCTGTGACGTCATCAACAGAACAAATGTTCATTTGACTTGTGTGTGAAATCTAAATTATACTCTCTAATAATACATCTCACCGTGCCACTCAGCCAGACTAGTCATGCTGTGACGTCATCAACAGCAATGCATGTTTTGTTGACATACGAACTAATTATACTGATACTCTCACCAGTACTCGCACCCTTGCCACCCAGCCGGGCTAGTCATGCTGTGACGTCATCAACAGCAATACATGTTTTAATGACATACGAACTAATTATAATGATACTCTCTCCAGTACTCGCACCCTTTCCACCCAGCCAGGATAGTCGAATATTTCACTTCCTCGTCAACAGCAACGAAAGAATTTTAAATATTGTAAGCAAAAATATGAATCCAAAAATACACGCCCTTGATCCACAGTGGAATTTGTTTATTTTATTTATTTTACTGATTTTGTTTTTTCAAGAAGGCAAGTTTTGTATGTTGTGTTCTTTTTTCTTGAAGGGGGGGGGGGAGTAGGGGAGATGTGCGAAGTAACGATCCAGTCTTATACATGACGTCAAAGTCCTTCCCCAGCACTTCATTAAATTACAGACTGACAGGAGGCTCACGTCTTTAGATAGGTTCCAAATTATCTCCCCTCCCTGATTGTATCGATAAATCTAACGCGTGTTGTGACTGCACGTACTTCCTTTCACTTTTTAAATTTCCTTTTCAATTTAAAGTGTCTGTTGACATTTTAAAAGGTGAAATAATCAAGTAAGAAATAAACTAGCAAGTAATAGTTCATGTAAAGTTGTTTTGTTTGTTGTCATGTTCATTCAATTTCATGAGTTATTAATTTTTTTCAATGAATGTTGTTTTCGTTAATTACCATCGATACTGAGTGTCAAGCTCTCAGTTCTAAGACCACAATCTACAGCTTTCCTCACAAGTACAAGTTTTACAATGAGCTTTGGTACTTAACTCTATTGCTATATATTGGCGCGTTCTTTCGAATTGTTGACACTTTAAATTGTGAAGCATTCACACTACTCAAGTTCGCCGTATTCGTGTCTCACGGGAGTTAACTGCTGTTAAAAATGTTCGATTTATGGGATACAACATATTAAGGCAGACAAATGTGATAAATCGGTATTCATAAACTGGGGAAATGAAGATAACTCTTCTTTGTTTGGTTAAAATAGGAAACAGAAAAGAAGAAATGTAGTTTGTTGGCAAGTAATTGTCTATTTTACCAATCCCTCCTTTTCCAAGCACCCACACGTAGTAGAAAAGCACAAGTTGACTATCTGCACTGATTTGGGGGCACAGATCATATGTCCTTGACATCTGGTCACACTTGCAACTGCCTTATATTTTTAAGTACTTTGCATTCAAAATCTTGGAACAGATTACAACTAAGTCAACGCTTCAAAGACGTTCTCACGAAGTCCGGTCTTCCCAGAACATAAACTGGCGATGCTTTTGGTCCACGTCTAACTGAGGATATACAGATGTAACACTCATGCTACAGTGCTGTGCAATCTCTCACTACTATACTGAGGTTAAGTACAAATTCTTTCATCACTGTAAAAATATTTAAATTGTTAGGAATATTTTGTTAAATTATTTTCTAAGATATCAACGAGTGTATCTTGGGTGGGGTGTGTGTGTGGGGGTTTGTTTAACTTCCCTTAAAAGTATCCCATTGCTGTCTTCTTGTTCTGTTGTGAATGTAAATTCTAACACTTTCCTTATATTAATTTATCCATTTTTTTTTTAAAAAGACAAATACTATTGTTTAATTATTAGTAGTAGCTGTATAGTTATGTAGATATTTGACTACACATCAATAGAGTGTAGTGTATTCTTGCACTTACACTCCGTTCCCGGCTTTACCAGGGTTGGCCATAGTGGTTTACAAATATTAAACCAGGAGGTTCATATAGCATGTGAAGGCACACTTTGTCTCTGAATAAAAACATAATCAGGGGACAAGAGCTAAGTTTTCCAGTTTATCATTTTATAACTCCTTTCTGTCTTACATTCCAGTCTCAACTTAAAGTTTCCTGCAATGATATTTATTAGCCTGATAAAGCACGTGGCAAAATAAATACAGCATATCAAACAATGTCAAGTTTCTAGGAAACTATATATGAGCAGCTTACGTCGAACATTTGTAGAAATAAAAGTCAACTCACCTAGTACATTTCCACTTAAAACTCGAGTATAACTTATCAATAGTAAAAGAGCATGAAATATTTCTAAATCCATTCTCTCTCAGTCAGTCAGCTAACTCACCATCAAGCTAAGTGCTGCCTTTCAAAACCAGACTTCTTTTCTGCCACTTTAAATTCAAAGTGATTAGACAGTAGGTTTCTCAACAGCAAGTAAACTTTTCAATCCTCGCCTATTGGCTGGTCTCATTCTCGTAAATCATAAACATTGGATAATAAAAACTACTCTCTTGTTTGCATTACATCAACAAATCTAGAATATTCCTGCCTTGAACGTTTACTTCAACTCAGACACTTTCAAATAATAACATAATAAGGAGTGCCCAAGGTCGGGTTACTTTGTCAATTTAGCAATTTATATAATGATTTAATTTCAAAATACGAGAGGCAAATTTACTCCGCCATACTTTTTCCTTTCTTTCTTTCTTTCTTTCTTTCTTTCTAGCAAAATTATGCTGAAGACAGGAATTCCTGAAATACGAATATCTTTTTATTTTGTCTTGACATGCAAGGAACTGCACATTCACCAATAATAACATAAATAGATCTGTGTTGCATAGCAACCCTTCTGTTAACAATAAAGCGCCCTATAATTCTAGGACAAACGCACAAGAACAGACTGAAATTCTCTATTGCACACTCTCTTTCAAATTCAAGCTACAATTTTGCACTTTAATTTTTTTTTAATGTGTGTTTAGTTTTTTTTAATTCAGTTTTGGATTGTCTTACTTGAGGAGATGGAATGATTGATCTACATCGAAGTGCTTAAAAACTGAAGAAGATATTTTAAAATATAGTCTATTCTTAGTCGATGGTGAGCTGGTTGAGTCTCAAGATCTAGCTGCTGGACTCGGTAGCGGATGATTAGAGTTTTAAGTCCAACTTTGTCAATGGCAGTTCCATTTTTCCAAACCCACACACCCACTCCCTGGCTCTGAAATGGAGTTGCATCCACTTCCTGACTGAATTGTCGAGCTTGCCCCCCCCCCCCGCCTCTCCCCACCCCCCTGTTGGCTCTAGATTTATAACCTGCGCCCCATTAACTGTCTCTGGATTTACAACCTGCACACCATGCCCTGGCTCTGAATTTTCGAGCATGCTCCACTGCCTGGCTCTGAATTATTTAGCTGTGACCCACTCTCTGGCTCTGAATTATTAACCTGTTCCCAACTCTCTGGCTCCGAATTATTAACCTGTTCCCCGACAACTAAACTTTGAGGGCTACTAATTTAAAATGAAGTGCTCATTAAAAATGTAAAATCTCTAAATTCATATTTAAACATTTTGTTTTTGAAAACGTGTAGGACATGTAAATGGCTATATTGTTTTTTTTTGTTTCGTTAATAGTTATTTTGTGTTGTGTTCATAAAACAAGATCTCTTAGCTGTCAGTTGTTGGCTGGATAAAACAAGATTTCGTTGCTGTCAGTTGTTGGCTGGATAACCTGTGGGTTGCGTTGGGGAGTACATTTCACTTTTATACCGGCCATTGCATTGAACAAAACATTGCGACATGGATGCCAGTTAAGAATCTGATATCCTGTCTAGGCAATGTCTTAGAAATACGTAATAGGGTGTAATATAGCCGACTAAGAGTTGTCTTAGAAATAAGTAGTAGTGTGTAATTAGCCGACTAAGAGTTGTCTTAGAAATAAGTAGTAGTGTGTAATATAACCGGCTAAGACTTGTCTTAGAAATAAATAGTAGTGTGTAATATAGCCGGCTAAGAGTTGTCTTAGAAATAAATAGTAGTGTGTAATATAGCCGGCTAAGAGTTGTCTTAGAAATAAGTAGTGGTGTGTAATATAACCAACTAAGAGTTGTCTTAGAAATAAGTAGTAGTGTGTAATATAGCCGACTAAGAGTTGTCTTAGAAATAAGTAGTAGTGTGTAATATAGCCGACTAAGAGTTGTCTTAAAAATAAATAGTAGCCTAGTACAGCAGGTAAAGGATAGAACTTTGTTAAAGATGTTAGATTTTTTTCTGAGAGAGTTTTGGTTGTGAAGGCAGGAGGATTTGTGAATGCAAATTTTTTTATTGTTGTCTTTGCTGTCTTTTCGTTATTTTAGTCATTTAATATCTTATTGAAAACTGATATTGTTTTAGTCAATTTGTTCTCCTGTAAATTTTTCAATGTCTTGTTTTACAATGAAATGATTAGTTGCAAACTGAATCAGTTTTTTGTTGTACATCATTATATTTAAAAAGTCATCCAGATGATTGTATTTTAAAAAACATTGAAACGATTTATTGTTAACCATTTGATATTTTATGGTCAGTCTAATTTTGCTGTAAATCACATATTTTACAGAAGTCAACATTATTTTTCTTTCTTTTTGTACATCGAGCGAATATATTAACGCTGTACAATAATTGGTAACTGTCAATATTTAATCATTTGTCATGATCTATTGTATAAATGTCGATAGAATTATTATAATTAGATATTTATTCCACAACCTTACGTGTCCTTGTTCCACTGCGTTTTCATTCTTGAAAACATCAAGAAAACAATAGTTTTAAAAGAAATCATTTTTGCACAAGTTTCATTTGTAAATGTGCAAAGATAAAAGGCCAAAATAACAACAGAAAAGAGACTACTCAGCATTTCAAACAATAAATAGAAAAACAACACTTCCCACTAGCTACTTACTAAACGTGGAAGGAAATTGTTCGCCGGCCACTAAGTACATTTAGTGCCAGAGTGTCAAAGACCTATTCCTGCAGTCAAGTGGGCTCGCTTCGTTTTTCTAACTCTTGCCGCCCGCCAGTCGCCACGCACCAGCCAGCTAGCACAATTCCTGCAAGTTGGCCGACTAATCTGGCGACACATGTCTTTGGACTTTTGGAAGCAGGCTTCCATGCGTGGGTCTGAAGTAGACTTGATCATCGTTAGTGCGCACGCCTCCACAAGAGACACCCCCACCCATCCACCCACCTCCGTAAAGTGTGCCCCTTCCCTTGAGAACATAATTGCATCTTGGTGAAACATACTTAGACCCACGTACGTATCTTGACCTAGCGATTCAGTGTTTCAAATGTGTGTCAAGGGGAGAGAATTTTGTGATTCCAAAAACTGGTGTTGCTAATAGCACGAGTCAAAGTTTGGGCGACTGAATTGATAAATATATTGGCACACTTTGTAAGTATATATTTTATTTTCAGATGTCTCTGCAAGAACCTTTTGCAGATTTGATTGGCATGAATCTCCCGTGCGACACCTTACATGTGTGTACATGGGACAAAGTAAGTAGAAAAGTTCCTGCGATAATATGAATACTTGATCGCTTCCGGGCCAGTGAATCACTCTATAAATAACTTGATCGCTCTCTGGGCCAGTGAATCACTGTAACTTGATCGCTCCTTGGGCCAGTGAATCACTCTGTAAATAATTTGATCGCTCTCTGGGCCAGCGAATCACTGTAAATAACTTATCGCTCCCTGGACGTGATCACACTATAGAATACTTGATCACTCCCTGGGCTTTAGACACTCTGAAGTGTCTTTTTCACTACAGTTTAAAAAGACAACATTCTCTTACTGATCAGAGAGAATGTTGTCTTTTTAACAGGCTGACAGGACAAAGATTAAATACAAACAGGCTGACAGGACATATGTTAACTAGAAACAGGCTGATAGGATATAGATTGACTAGAAACAGGCTGACAGGATGAAGATTAACTACAAACAGCTGACAGGATATAGACTGACTAGAAACAGGTTGACATGACAAAAGATTAACTACAAACAGGCTGACAAGACAAAGATTAACCAGAAATAGACTGACAGGACAAAGATTAACTACAAACAGGCTGACAGGATATTGGTTGACATGCTGACAGGACAAAGATTAACTACAAATAGGCTGGCAGGATAAAGGTTAACTAGAGACAGGCTGACAGAATATTGGTTGACTAGAAACAACTGACAGAATATTGGTTGACTAGAAATAGGCTGACAGAATATTGGTTGACTAGAAACAGACTGACAAAATATTGACTCTAGATTGACGAAAAAGGCTGACAAAATATAGATTGACTAAAACCAATCTGAGGTAATTGACATAATTCATATGTTTCGACAACAGCATGTATGATCATTATGTTTGAATAGTTTGTTACTTTCTTGCTTGCGTGTTTTCTGTTATTTGTTAGTTGTATTGCTTGTTTACTTTTTGTTTGCATATTATTTGTGATTTTTTTTCCTCATTTGATTTGTTTGTGTGTTTGATTGCTTGTTTCTTTCACTCTTCTTAAATGTTTCTTTCTTTCTTTTTTGTTTTCTTGAGTTTTCTTTATTCTTTTCGTTTTGGTATGTTTTGTTTTAAGTGTTCGCTTGTTTGTTTCTAGGATAGTTATTTCTTTAATTATCTTTGTGTGTCGCTAACGCCACCTAGTTAATGGTTATGATTATTATTTTATATATATTTGTTACATGTATAACTAATTACAAGTGAAGAGAATCATAATTTATGCAATTACTAATTCTCCAGAAGACACCACTCGTCTCTCTCAGCGGATATGTGGGCGCTGTAAACGTTTCCTCTCTTCCACAATTTTAAAGACAAATATTTACCGTCACAAAATATTTCCGTATGTGGAAAACCTCTTACTAAAGGAAAAGATAAATCCGTCTTTAATCTATATTTAGCGAGCTCCTATCCACCCACTGTCTCTCCAACATATGACTATCAATATGTGTAAAAATGTCAATAAATTTAACAATAAATTTCTTAAATCAACAATCAATTATACAACATATAAATATAATCAAAAGAGCATTGACATTTACATTGCTTCACAACAATGTTCAATTAACACTGGACAATCATTCAGTTTATCCTAGCATAGACATAATCAGTCAATCAACATAAAATACATAATCAGGTTCATAGATATCACCATGGAAATAAGAGATTCAGAGAAATAATTAAAGTCAATGCACAAAACCTTTTCAATGATGGCAGCTGACACCAGCACATGTTCACAATCATGTGATTTGTAACAAGTCAGTGTCTTTCTGTTTAGGCCATGGCTCCATGTGTCCCTTCTAGGCACTTTAAACAACCATTCCAGAATCATCGATGAGCTCATCAAGCAACCATAGAGGATCGTCCTGAATTTCACACGTGCTATCAAGCACATCAGGAGGAATGTTCTCGAATTTTTGTGTGCATTTACCTAACACGCCATGAGAAACATTCAAAATAATCTTCATGAATTCTCGAGACAAATTCAAGCCACCAATTCCGCCATATTGGCTCTTGAACATAATTCACAGGAATCAACTTACAGCAACACGTTGTACTGATAAGTTGACGACAATGCTGGATTCACACAGCAACATGACCAAGCAGAGTAGAGAGGCCACCATAGCATGAAGTGACAAAAGAAAAAGACATGCTTTATCTGCAAAAGTCAAATTAAGGCAGCACTAAATTTCAGGCATATTTCTCTCTTACTAAAATTCTCAACTTACAAATCCTGCAACAATTTCGGTAGCTGGATGCACACAGCATAAAAAATATAGCACTAATCAAAATTCACAAGTATAATGTATAGTATAGTCAAATTAATGAACATAGAAATAATGGTTCAGTTACATAAAGCATTCTCTAATTCAATCATAGATCAATGCAAACATTAAAAAATATTTTAAGTCTATTCTTTTATTTTTATCAGTCAGTTAACTAACCATAAGCTAATGATCGCCTTCATGACAGGACTCAAGTTTTTTCGAAGTGAATAGAATAAAGTATTTCTTCAACAACAACAACAAAAAAGAACTTCTGGTCCATCCCCATTGGTTGAGGTTGTTATGAACAGTGTGAGACTATTAGTTAAAAACACTACTCATCCAGTTGGAACTGGTTTCGATTACATCAGCAATTTCTACCCTAACTGAGTTCTTTACTTCCAACTTTGACAATTAAAAATTATCAGCATAAGGAGTGCCCAAGGTCGAGTCACTTTGACAATTTAACAATTTATATAACAAAGTAAGTTTAAAAATAGTGATAGGCAAATTTACTCAGCCACACTTCGGTCAAATTTTTTGTTTAATTTGCTTTTTATTTCCTTCTTTGTTTGTTTGAAAACTGAATTATAGTTTCACGACCCCATACAAATGTCTATGATTCCGAAAACTGTTCCAAGCTTGAGTTTATGAAAATCACTTCTAGTGAGGCGAAATTCAATAGCTAAGGTAGAAGAAGGGAAAGTGGGATATTTTTGTCCTTTCTTCTTTCTATTATGATATTGTACAGTTAGGTGAAATTATTTAGTAGTCCACTGGCCAGTGTGCAATTTGTCGTAATGGAGTCGATAATCTTGAGAGGCGTTTTCTTTCAAATCTCACAAGATCGATTGTTTCAATGCCAAGTGGGCGTGTGTAAATCCCCATAACCACCCACCAGCCTGCTAGGATCGACTTCGAATTTTCTCACCACAAGATCTATGATTCGAACCTATGGGACATCAGAACTGAGCAGGAGATAATGCTCTATATTTACGGCACCGTTTACACACACACACACACACACACACACACACACACACACACACACACACACACACACACACACACACACGACATAATTCCGTCTGTGATAATTAGGACCTTCTAAGTTACTAATTTAGGCACAGCAGATCAAATATCAAACGGTCTATAAACCCAATTTAGATAGTGCCTGTGACCTAATTTGTTATTTTCCCCACCATCGGGTTCCGTTTATTTGCGAACTCACTCTCAGATGGATGAGGTAATGAGTACCGCCTGACCTGTAAGCAAGAAAACCACCCTCCAATCCCATCCCCCCCACCACACACACACATATACCACGTGATCCTGTTGTTGTTTTTGTATGCGTATGCAAGCAGTCTTCTTTGGTTCTTCGGGAGACTGTGCGGTACGATAGAAGTCGTTCTTTCAATCGCCTACTAGGAAGCTCGTTCTAATTTTGACTGAGGGAAGACGGTTCTCGCAAACTTTCGATGGTTCGACAAATTAATGATGCAAATTACATATACGACGCGACGATATCGCTCGGGTCTCATCAGCAGTCGCTACTTCTGGCGCGTGGTAAATTCATTTGTGCATGTCCAAAGACACAGAGTTAATGTGAGAAATGATTTAGTGCATGTCCAAAGACACAGAGTTAATGTGAGAAATGATTTAGTGCATGTTCAAAGACACAGAGTTAATGTGAGAAATGATTTAGTGTATGTCCAAAGACACAGAGTTAATGTTTGAAATGATTTAGTGCATGTCCAAAGACACAGAGTTAATGTATGAAATGATTTAGTGCATGTCGAAAGACACAGAGTTAATGTTTGAAATGATTTAGTGCATGTCCAAAGACACAGAGTTAATGTATGAAATGATTTAGTGCATGTCGAAAGACACAGAGTTAATGTATGAAATGATTTAGTGCCATTTGAAATATGAAAATATTGTAACACTTGTAAACCTACCAACTGAGAAACAAGTATTGTCCGTGAATTGTTTTTATTCTGCTCTTTTATTCATGGTTATACTTTGTTTCAATGTTATGACTCTTGGATTTGTGCTGTTAACTTAGATAAGTGTTGTTCTCTGATTAGTGCTACCACTTTGTTTTGCAAACACAAACTCAGATGAATGGTTTATTGGTACAGCTGTTTTAGAAGTATAAAAATGTTTTATTGTCATTATTTTTATTATATTATTATTTTTATTCAATTTATTGTAAAGCTTGTTATTTGTATATCTCATATGTTTATTGAACATGAGATCCACGAATACTCTCAGTAAGAAAATATACTTTTTAAAAATGCTTTGTTGTTACTTGTGTGTGGGGGGTGGGGTGGTGTGTGTGTGTGTGTGTAAAATGTTCTGTACAATAAAACTTCATAATAATTTCTAAGCAAATACTTCCTTATTCTGTAAGTTATTTTTTAATACTATTTCTCGGCAGCATGCATGTTAATTAGTATTGCATTGTTTAATGTTGCAATAGATTGAGTGGAACACAATACCACCATTGATTATCTATATTCAGTCCTACTCTTAACATCATACTCTCCTTGAGACATGTGAAACTGTGTTAACTAACGGATCCAACATGCAGTTCAGAGAGAAGAGATAAATCCCCACCCATCCCGTTCATTTTATTTTTCCTTTTTGTACTATTCGATGGGATTTGCATGGTAGTGGGGTTAACCCCTGTTTTGTTGCCAGCCAAACATGATTACTATTATAGCGCCTTATTAAATAGGCATAATTGATTCCTGCAATCGATTCACTTCCTGCCTAGCTGCTGAAGTCAGTACCATAAGACTGCAACGAAGACAGAAGCGACGTAACTAGGATGGTGACGTAACAAAGACCTAGAGTGACGTACCCAGCTCTCAGGACGAAGCAGACGTGAATGATGGGATACTAGCATGGCAAATACTCACGAATGGCATCAGAGGATCGAAGAGGATTAGTTTCGTACTGTGAGTACAGACATAGCGTTGGATTGGTTGGATTGAGTCCTGAAAGAAGTTGTGACATACAAAATGCAAATAATGTAAATAATTAATTAAATATTTTAATTCTTAAATATTTTGTATAAATTTTATCCAAGTGAAATGATTTCTACTTGTTACATAGAGTTGTAAACAATATAATCCCTAAACTAATTGAAAGAGGAACCGCCTGTGCTATGGCTAGTGATTATATAATTGGAATGGTTGGAATGTCACAGCCGCACACTATATAATTGGAATGGTTGGAATGTCACAGCCGCACACTTTAGCCACACTTCAATAGAGACAATTGCCATCAGTCATGGTATTCCACTTCATAAATAGGATTGAAACTTTCACGGCGTCCTACATCTGAATAAAAGGCCAGGGCCGGCTGACCATACCTAATGAGTCTATTGTTAGCGAAAATGAAAGATTTCACTGAGAAGGCCAAGAAATGCTTCAAACCAGTTGTGAAGACTTAGTTCTGCATACAGTGAAGTCTGAGATAATGACCAATTCTATGTCCAGTGTCATGACCAGTTCAGTGTCAAATCAAGATGTACATTGCTACCAAGATGGTGGTGACAAGTTCTGTTTAACCATTTGATATTCCACTGTTGGGCTGAGATGAGTTCTCTTCAGTCCACCACACTGAGTGTCTGCATCAGAAGATATGCTATATCGAGCTCAAGTGTCGAATTTCATTCTTAAGTTGTTTTGAAGTCTACATTGGAAGCCACAGTTGTAACTTGTAACTGATGTCTGCACTTCCACGCTTTCCAGTTTTGATGGAAGGAGAACAAGGCAGAAGATGCTCTGACATAACCGGTCATCTATCTGCAAATCCGTAATTATTCCAGTGACGAGATAATTGTGACTTTGTACAAGATTTGAGACAGAGAGGACCAAACAATTCAATACATGTGATTCAGTCATTCTGTGCATCATTAATGACCTGATCCACTGCCAATCTGCATCTGTAATCACTATGCACCCTGGCAGCTTCAGTGATGAATCCACACTGACGAACACAAAATTCAGGTGAATTTGTGTCCAGCTCTCAAAATCATTGTTGTAACATTTTTCTCTGATTACTGTTTTTACTATTTCTTATTATTTGTTAACTTAAATATAGTAGTACAAAATTTAGAAATCTTATTTAAAGACTTTTGTGGAGATGGACATGAACAACTTGGAGATCTTATGAACTGGAATTTGAATGACATTTTCTTGATAGAATATTTAAATTGTTAATTATCAAAACCTAATGTGTATTTATAACTTTGTGATTTGCTTTTGTAGATATTGTATAAATAATTTTGTTTATTATTTAAATATACATAATTAATAAAATTGTTGATTTTACTTTCCCACTTTGGATAAATTAATTAAAATGAAGTTGGAGGTTGAGGGGTGGGGACAGCCAAGTCCAATTAATCTTTTAACAAGTCAGTCACGCATATTTGGGGAGAGTACCTCTCAAGCTGGTAAAGGGAACATGTGGGGACAGGAGGGGAAATGCCATAATACCTAGCATAAATATTAACTTGCAGGAAGGTATTTCACTCTGGACGAGTAACACCTAGAAGAAGAGAACAATTAGTGCATTGTTGATTCTAGGACTTGATTTAGTCTCCCTGACTTGATGAAGACCCGTCGACTAGTGAATTAACTATATTAATAAAATATAATTAATTATTAATTCACTGGGGTAAACGTTTCACCAGGTTGTCACAGAAGTCATTCAGTGATTATAGTAGGTCAAGTTAAGTCATTCAGTGATTGTAATAAATAGGTCATGTTAAGTCATTCATTGATTGTATTGGGTCACGTTAAGTCATTCAGCGATTGTAGTAGGTTAAGTCATTCAGTGATTGTAGTAGCTCACGTTAAATCATTCAGTGATTGTAGTAGGTCAAGTTAAGTCATTCAGTGATTGTAGTAGGTCAAGTTAAGTCATTCAGTGATTGTAGTAGGTCAAGTTAAGTGATATTCAACGATAGTAGAAAAAACAAAAATCTGCTGTTATTGTGACATTTCTGAAGTAATTGTTTGAAATTAATCACTTGCCGCACTATTAAGAAATGCTGCATATACACATGCGGTCCTGTTTATTACGTTAAACCGCAGTTTCGTAAATGGTCTTCATTATTCAACTTCCGCTCATAAAACACCTGGGTCCTCCATTTTACTAGAAATTATATCACGATAAAGAATTGTTAATGTTTATGATTAGACCAAAGGGATGGAATGAATATTGTGCACATGTGTTCTTTGGAAATAATTAACTATGGCAAAGCTGTAGTCTCCTATTGACAGAACGGCAGCGCCATTTTGTACTTTGGCACAGACCTTCAGACACCAATCACTGATACATTATTTCCTTGCTTCCGTGTTGAGGAGTATTTCTCAAAACGTCAGAAAAATTTCATTGCTTCTTAGGATTGTGAGGGCTTTTAACATTACTTCTGTCAGAGACACTAATAAATAACAATCAACGAAAGAAAGAAAGAAAGAAAGAAAGAAAGAAAGAAAGAAAGAAAGAAAGAAAGAAAGAAAGAAAGAAAGAAAGAAAGAAAGAAAGAAAGAAAGAAAGAAAGAAAGAAGGAAGGAAGGAAAGAAAGAAAGGAGCAAACACGCGAACAAATTAACTGACACACACACGCACACACATACGTGAATGAACAGAAGAACCAACCAACCAATCAACAAACCAAAAGAAACAAACAAACATTCAAACGAACAAATAAACATTCAAACAAACAAATAAACATTCAAACAAACAAATAAATAATCAAACGAACAAATAAACATTCAAACGAACAAATAAACAATCAAACAAACAAATAAACATTCAAAAGAACAAATAAACAAACGAACAAATAAACAATCAAACAAACAAATAAACATTCAAAAGAACAAATAAACAAACGAACAAATAAACAAACGAACAAATAAACATTCAAACGAACAAATATACATTCAAACAAACAAATAAAAAGGAGGAAGAGGAAAAGAAGAAAGGCAAACTACTTTTTTTTCGAATGAAAGTAGATGATATTTTTCATGATTACCAAGAGTTTTTATGACATTTAATCAGAATTTAAAATTTAAAAAAAATTACCTGCTTCTACAGTTCTTCCTTGCAATCAAACCGTGATGTTTACGATCGATTGTAACGTTTGCTTCTAACGTTCGTTATTTGTATTTTTAATTAGTGTTAGTCCAACCTTGCCATAGGCTTGATTTATGCACTGGGATGACAATTGCAGATTGTAAATTAGCAACACTGTGATGATACGAGGGCTAGCCAACTCGTAATTAACTTATTATATGGTTCCAGGGCTAGCCTCCTCGTAATTAATTTATTATATGGTTTGATGGCTTACCTCCTCATAATTAATTTATTATATGGTTCGAGGGCTGATGCTAACATGAATATATATGTTGTATTCTTCTAAGAAGGAAAAATATAGTGATTTTTCATTATAACTTGTGCCTATGTCTCTTTAAGTGTGAGACAAACTGGTCATGTTTAAAATGAGAGAAATTAATATATTGCTTTATGTTTAATACTCAGTGATTATTGAGGCATATTGAATTATTAATCTCTTATGTCTGAAACCATCTTGAATTAATCATTCATGTCTTAAAACTGAAAGTGTTTTTTGCTTATGAATTAATTTTTCATAAGTTTGAAAACTGACTTGGTGGAAGGCTTACTGGAAATGTTTTGTTATTTACTCGTAATAGAGAAGGTGTTAACACGACAGATAACATCTCAAAAAGCAGTGGGTAATGCTTATGCAATTATTTCTATGTTCACTAATTTGATTACATTGTACATTATACTTCTGAATTTTGATCGATGCTATATTTCTTATTCTGCGTGTGTATTGGGCTAAGGAATATTATTGCAGGATTAGTAAGTTGAGAATGTGTGTAAGGGAGAAAAGAGTTTAGAGATGACATATGCCTGGTGTGTGAATCCAGCATTGTCGTCGAACTTATCACTAAACATGTTGCTGTAAATTGATTCCTGTGAATTCTGTTCAAAGAGCCAATATGGCAGAAAATTGTAGCATGAGTTTGGTCTTGAGAATTCACGAAAACTTCTTGAACATTCCTCGTGATGTGCTTTGATAGCGCATGTGAAATTTGGACGATTCTCCACGGTTTGCTTTGTAAGTGCATTGAAGATTCTAAACAGTTGTGTAATGTGCCTAGAAAGGGTATATTGGACCATCACCTACATAAGAAAGACAGTGACTTGTTGCAAACCGATTGATTGTGAACAGGTGCCAGTGACAGCTTCTATCATTGAAAAGGTTATTGACTATAATTATCTCTTTGAAACTCCACTCACTTTTCTAAGAAGTTTCCACCTGCAGAACATTACGCGACAGTAAAACGTCTATCTTATTACTGTGAAAAGAAAGAGTAGAGTTTTACAATACCTTTATAATCTGCCAAGTGAGAGGCATATTGGTCTTGTTATTAATACCTATAAATAAAATTATTATTAATAACTACAATTAAGATTATTAAATATTATTAAAAACTATAAATTAAGATTCTCAATCACCTGGGATTAGTTATGCGTTATTAATTAACAAATGACAATCATAACGAGTGAAGGGTGTCCAGAGTTGTCACAAATACGTTAATTTCCACTAGTACCACAAAGTACGTTATTTATTTTTTTTCCCTCTAACCTAACTAATCAGGATTGCACGGTGACTGGGGGTTCTGAGCTATTTTAACTATTAATTATTTCTATAATTCCAACATTATTTAATAGTCACTCTGAGGTCAAATCTTGTCAATAAGGACTCTTCGTGTCATTTTAGTTGCTGACGTAAGGAGAGAAGTTTACATCAATGCTCACCACTTTCTGTTGTGAACACACTCCACCAGACGTCATGTAGCTGATAATTTGATTTTTTAAAAAACCAAACGTCTATCCACTTACACCACAAAAGTCAACAGTCTAAGCTGGAGTGGAAACCATTACAAAAACTTTCCTGGTATATAACGCTGGCTCTCTCCTTTTCTCTGTGTGTCTATCTTTCTCTCTTCCAGTATGTCTTTCACACGCCAACAAACTAGTGAACACACACACACACACACACACACACTAACAAACAAACATACTCAAATATTCTTTGAACGTCACTGTTGCTTCGTGCGGTCTGTAATGTACTAGTTGTTATTCAGGTAGCGTAATCCTGAATTCTGGAACTCTTTTTAAAAAAAACCTAAAATTCGTCCACCCACCCGTCATTTTCTACCTGCAAACTCTCTGTGTGTGAGTGCGTCTCTTTCTCAGCTCGACAGAGAATCAGATTGATGACAAACTGTCGCTGTAGAAAATTTTTAGATTGTTGTCTCCCACCCCAATATACCCAATGAACCGTTGTGGTAATAACACCTATGTCTGACTTGTGTGTTCTGTTACCATGGTTATTAATGAGTATTAAGAGTAAGCCACTCTCAAATATGTTATCAATGAAAAGCTTTAAAATTCGAGTCTAAATTCAGTCTTCATAAAAAAGACGATTTTTATTTGAAATTGGATTCTTTAATATTTCTTTTTATATGAACATTTTCTGGTGTGTTAGGAAAGTGGCGATACCATCTTCTGTTAATATAGAAATTCTGTACGATTCAATTATTTTCTTGAATGTTTTCTTTTTTTTCTTCTTTTTTTTTAGTTCATGTGGATTTTATTGTTTTGTCAATTCTTCTGCTACTAGCCAAACTACTACAATTATCCATCCATTATTTTCCTCTTCTTTTTCTTTTTATTCCTCCTTCTACTAGCCAAACTCATATTTTTCTTATTTTTCTTTTTATTCCTCCTTCTACTAGCCAAACTCATATTTTTCTTATTTTTCTTTTTATTCCTCCTTCTACTAGCAAAATTTTTCTTCTTTTTCTTTCTATCCTTTATTAACATACTCTTGCTCACCTTCACCCCCTTCCTCCCTCACTACTACCATTATTGCTACATTTCTCTATCCTCTCTTCCTACTACTACTGTTATACTTTTCCGTCCTCTCCTTCTACTGCTATCACTACTTATCCGTCCTCTCCTTCTTCTATCACTACTACAAACATCTATCTTCTCTCTCCTTTGATTATTATTAATATTTAAATGTTCATCTCTCCTACACTTACTACATTTATCCGTCTTTTCTACCTTCCACTCCTCATACTACTACTATTACTAATACTACAGCATCATCTTCGCCTTGTTCTACCCCTTTGTGGTGGTGGTGGCGGCGGCAATAATGGTAGTAGTGATGATGGTAATGACAGCCCTGATGATTATGGTGATGGTAATGGTGACAGAGATGACAGTAGTGGTGATTGTTGTGGTAATAACGATGGCATAGTGGTTTTGTTCATAGAGATGGTAGTCGTGGTGGTAGTGTGATGGTAATGTGATGTGGTAATGTTCGATAATGGTTTTGTTCGATGATGATGGTGATAATGATGATGATGATGACGATGACGACGAGGCCAATTAGAACGGTTAAATATGTTCGAAACGTCCATGAGGTGATTGAAAGCTCTGCCTTCGTTGTCGAAGGAGAGATCCTGTTGTTATGTCAGTCATAAAGACAATGTGCACATGAAATTGCGAACTATTCATTACATATTTTAAATATAAAATCATGTGCCATCTTAAATGCGCCAGTCTCTGATTGTTAAACGGAACAAATCCATACCTGGAATACTAACACACACACACACACACACACCTATATATATATATATATATATATAAACACTAGCACACATACGCGCGCACACATATATATTTATAAACACTAGTACGTACACACACACACACACACACACACACATCTATATATATATATAAACACTAGCACACCTGCACAAACTACCTATAGCTTCTTTAAAAAAGAAATAAATATCCATTTCCTTGTAACTATTAATGTATAATCTATACTTTTCTCTCTACCTATCTGCGTGATTACATGTAATTTTCAATGTGTGTACACGTAGGTTAATTAGACTATTCTGTGCTTAGCCTTTAAGCTTTTTAACTGTTAACATGATCACATTCGCCACAAAAGTAAGTGGGAGAGGCGGGCGACTGAAAGCGTCAGTGACAAGCAAAAATGATGAGCGCGGGGGTGGGGGGAGGGGACAAAGAGTGTTTCGTGTCTAGGAAACGTTCGTTCTTATACTCGAAAGATATTGATTTTGGGCCTCAATGGCGAAGACTAGTTAATGGATTTAACGCTTGACATGACACGATGATTATTTTCAATAACAAAAAATACTTTTAACCCAAAATATTTATTCTTTTCACCGTGATAAACGATAAATGAAAGTAAAACGATAACCAGGAAGAAAGAGTGATTGACAGCAAAGAGTGTAGGAGAGATGTGAAGCGAAAACTCTCGACAGATAAGACAGTAATATAGATGATGCGCAGTATTTTAAGCCCACAGTGGTGAAATTAGGTCAAAAGTGCAATACGAATTATTGATCTTTTCTTTAAATGATGACGTACGCTCTTAAGGCGAAATTATTTTTATATTTTATGCGTAGCTGGATATAAACTAGGATGTCGAGATAACTTTCTCTGCACCGAACACCAGTACGCTAAGCTGGGTTATTTTGCTATATGCGTAGCTGAATAATAACTGGGAGATAAACCTATTCGCTAAGCCGAAGACGCTTTTACGAGGAAACGCCCACATCGGAGTAGGCCGTAATTATGACGTATCCAGCATTTCGTTTTCCTTTTGTTGTAGTCTCTTGGTTTCTGAGATGTTTATTTGTTTGGTTTTGGGTCCGTTGTTTTGTTTGTTTGCTTACTTACTTGTTTTCTTGTCCTTCTGTATTTAAAAATTATTATTATTAACGATTTGATTACAAAAATGAAGACACTATCGACCTGCCATAGCCAAACTGGGAAGTAGGCCATATGTTACCTTCGCTTGCGACTTTGGGATGCGACAGATTACGTGTGTACGCAGTGCATTGTCATGAATAATCGAGCATGGTTCTAACTAATAAGTGAACACGGTCCTGAATCTAGTTCTAAACATGGTTCTAAATAATAAGTGAACACGGTCCCGAATCTAGTTCTAAACATGGTTCTAACTAATAAGTGAACGCGGTCCTGAAATTAGTAGTGAACATGGTTCTGAACTAATTAGTGAATCTAGTTCTAAACTGATAAGTGAGTTTGATTTTGAACTGATAGATGAACATGATTTTGAACTGATAAGTCAAACATGGTTCTGAACTGATAACTGAGCATAATTTTGAAATGGAAAGTGAACGTGGATCTGAACTAAGTAGTGACCCTGTTTCTGAACTGATAAGTGGAAATGGTTTTTAACTGATAAGTGAACATGATTTTGAAGTGAGTAGTGAACATGGTTCTGAAATAATAAGTGAACATTGTTCTGAAAAACTAACTGACATATAATTCTTAAGTGACAGCTAAATATAGTTCCAACCTGATAAGTAAATATTTTTTCTGACCTGGTAGCAATAATAAATGAAGAGAATAGAAGTCAATAAGGTTTTGAAATGAAAAGTCAGTATACTTGTTAAGTGTTATGTCGATAAGGCTCTGAAATAAATGATAAATTTGATTCTGATCTGATAATGGCTCTGTAATGGCAAATGCATACAATTCTGTTCTGAAAGTGAGCATGATTTTAATCTGATAAGTTAATAGTGTTCTGATTTGATAAGTCAGCATGGTCCAGAACTGACAAGAGAATATGATTCTTAAGTGATGAGTCAACAATGTTATGATGGGATAAGTAAATATGTTCTAATAAAGCCTTTCTCAACCTTTTTACACTAAAGGAATCTTGAAATAATTTTCAGGTCTCATGGAACCCCCATAAAATTACAATATCTACTATTTTATACTGATTAAAATTTTTTTAATCACGATCTCTCGGAGAAGCCCTAGCGTCTCTCGTGGAACCTTGGGATTCTGAAGTCAATTAGATATGGTCCACACTGATAAGTGAACAATGGTTCTAATGAGAAAAATAACGCATAATTGTAAATTCACTCCTGACGTACTTCTGAACTCATCAGTGATACGGTTATGAATTCATAAGTGAACACGACTGTGAATTGATAATTGAATATAATTCTAACTAACCCGTAGCCGTTCACTGTTAGTCTACTTTGCTTCAAGAGTCACGCCCAGATGTACAAATCCTGCGATTGTTGCAACCATTCTAGCTTTAAAAAGTGTGTTCTGTTGTTCACAATTCCCTGCACGTCACATCACAACTAACGCCGAGAACTGGAAAGAAATCTGAGTTGTACGTGTTGTTTGAGCAATACGTCTAGCCACCTGTGTACAAGTGTGAACATAGTGACAAAAAGCGTGGAAAGTTTTTTATATCTTATGCACAAAACGTAACGGTGGTCTGGATTAGGCGTATACGTAAGGAAAGAAAGGTTTTTCACACTGGACAAGAAGGGCACTTCACATATTCTCACTATTAAGGACATTGCTATTCATAAATACACAAAGATGAGAACGATTTACTTTTTGTTTTTTTTTTCTACTTACCTAAGGGAAGTAATATTGCACTGGAAACTTTAGGCATTTTATCCGTACATGATAACACAACATGATTGATCAGTGTGAAGATATATTAAAACAAATTATGTATTTTTGATAACCTTTTTTTCATATTATTAACTGTTTCCCTTCATATATGGGTTTTTCCCCGGCCTTGCGTATTTATCGTGAAAGCTTCCGTTAAGGATTAACGCTTAGGCCAGAAAACACTTGTTTACTTGTTCAGGGAATATATACGCCAGTTCAGAGGTGAAGGCCACACCCAAAACCGGATACTAACCACCCATATATGGTCATTTGTTTTCCGTGTGATGACATAGTGCTAAGATGTTAGTTGACCTTTACTTCATTGACAAAATTACCTGAATGGGTTGGCACACGTTAGATGCCTGCAGTGCACCCGACTTACAGGGGTAAAATAAAGAAGTTGCATCCACCGTTATGATTATGACCGTGCCTAAGAATACATAGTGCCGGTCTCCAGTTTACCTTACAACTCTGACCTCGACTGCTAAAGTGCTGTATTTGATGTGGAAATCCAGTCTTGATAAAAAGCGTGGAGTCCAGAACAATCACTGAGCAAGCGAGCGTCCGTGATGAATCTTTATCACAGCCCTGCTTGAACCATGAGGGACTGCCAAGGTTATCACGTGATGTCAGCGTGCATCGGAGGAATGACAACAATACTGTGTTCTGTTGGACAGTAATAAAAAGATAAGCAAGAACAATCAGAAATAGATTCTCATGGTGTTGACAGTAAATTACTTACCAGGTCGCGCGATATCACTCTGTTATTCGCGGAAATCAAATTGTTCATTTTCTTGTTTTCAAATTTAATTTTATTGTTATTAAATTTTATTGTTAATTCTCTTATTGTTATCTCACCATGTTATTACATAAGTGTTTGTAATCGACCATGATTTGCCAACTGGAGGCTAGAGCCAGGAATAAAGGATTATACATATTAATCTATAATAAAGGGGAGATAACATTGTTGGCAAAGAAGTCAACTAACTTATCTGGGTAAGTGTCGTGAACAATCAGGCTGAGATTGAGGCATTTGAGTGGAGATAAGTTAGGCAAGTCCGGCTGTCGCTAATGTAGGAATCATCTAATAAACTAATATTGATAATTAGTGCTTAAATTAGGACAGGGTCGTTAAATGAAAACCGGACAAGTGACAATCAGCATAATTCCTCTGTTTTAACATATATAAAATAAGGGAAATCACGAAATTATAACATATATAACATTTTTTTTAATGCGAACATTTAAACTATTCTAACGTGTGGTATAAAGAGAGTTTTTCATTTATCCATATGACAAGAATTATTTATATTCACAACTCCGAAAACGTGTTACTTCTCTGTTTACATAAATGTAAATATATCTACCTGCTTATTTATTTTTAAAATTTAAATTAAAAAGTAAAGCACAAGTGGAAGCATTAAACTTTTCTAATATTTGTACCAAGATAACTTCTCACTCAAAATAATGAGGACATCTTAGTACTTGTAAATACGTTATATCAAGAACAATCACTATAGCATAAATACGTTATATCAAGAACAATCACTATAAATATAAATACGTTTTATCTAGAACAATCACTCTAAATGTCTGTGGACATCTACTGCATGCATTTATCTTCACGGCAACGAGAGCTAGCGACATAAAGCGCTTAGACATCGCGCGGAGCAACACTCCAATTCGTTCGGGCCTAAGATGCACAGGCAAATAATACTCGTGCACACCCATCTTCCCCAGTCTCCTTCCCTCGTCTGGTGGCTTCACTCAGTTTGTACTTCTCCGTGTGATCCTGTGGAAAGGGTGCAATCTAGTATGCACACAACCGCCCACGCTCTTGTCGGCTCTTGAAGCAAACTAATTAACGATGCTCTAGGAGAAGGCACCGCTGGGCGCCATACTGTTCAAAATTATCTTATTACCGCAAACCAGAGGACAATGGAGTTTTCAGTCACTGGCAAGAATGGATGGCTAACAGGCCTGAGACCAACACATCACCAGGCTTCCTGTTCCAGGGAGGGAAAAAATAGACTAATTATTTGATGGCGGTGGGTTGTGATGGAAATGATGATGTCTGTTTTGTGTTGGGTGGTTGGAGGCAATGGTGGTAGATGTAGTGGAGTATGATGGTGGCTGGAAGTAATGGTGGTAGTGATAGTGGAGTTAGTGGGAGATGGCAGTGGTAATGATGGTGCTGGTGGCCTTGAACGTGATTACGATTGAAGAGGGCGTTGGCGGCTGTAGTTGATGTCATGGATTGTGTAAATGATGGTGTCGGTGGTGCTGGTCATAGGTAGTGATAACACGTTTGTAATGTTGATGATGATTGTAACGATAATGACAACGAGCAGTTACGAAAAGTATGGCAGGTATACCTAGAGTTGATGATAATAATGATGATGGTACCAGTGAAGATGACGACGACGATGATGATGATGACGACGACGAGGACAAGGAGGAGGGAGGAAACAAAGGAAGAAAGCACTGAACACACACGTACACACATACACACACTATCCCTAAATCGCTGCATGACAGCAACATTAAGAAACGTCGGATGACTGAAGAGATTTGACTCCCTTGCTGAATCACGCCCACGTCCATGCCCACGCCAGAGCCTCGTTTCTGCAGTCTGGTGACAAACGTTTCCGGCTATCAAGTCTCTAGATCTGTCAAACATACTGACCTGGGCAGCGCGGACTGCTCGCACTTTTGCGCATCACAAGATATATGGCCAACTAGAGGACGTCACAAATGCTGTTTGATCTTATCGTATGCTATCATTTTAGGATTGGTAGAGTGTAAAACAATAATAAAATAACTCTTTCTTTCTTTCTTTCTTTCTTTCTTTCTTTCTTTCTTTCTTTCTTCTGCGATGGCTCTACTAACTGAATCTCACATGCACAATTTTCCAATAGCTTCGTCTAATAGCTCAAGGATTTCTTCGGCATTGCATTGTTTCTTTTGCTTTGTTTGTTTGTTTGTGTTCTTTGTTCGATCAGTTTGCTTGCTAGAAACACGTTTTAAAAGGACGTCTGGCTGACATGACATTTATTAGAAACAAGCCCATTTCTCACACCATGGCCTAACCAGTGGCTTCATATTATTTTTACATCTTGTGTTTTGACGACTTCTTCAGTTACTATCATTTCTTTTCTGTGTATCAATATTATTACTTCGGGGTTGTCTCTCTTGAAATCTCCCGCAACTTACTGTATCTTACTTTCAGTCTCAGCTGATTGTCAAAATTCCGAATACCATGTGACCAGAGTCCTCAATCAAAAAAGTCAATGAAAGAATAACTTATTTTATTTATATTTTCTGTCTTCTAAATAATCAGAATTGTTGAGTGCACGGTGGCTTAGTGCTTTTATCTATTACGTCATTCATAGTCACTCTATGGTCAATTACTGGAATATGGACTCTGGCTGTAATTTTATGTAAGCAAGAGATAGTTGCATTCATACTAACCCCATTTATCATGACCATCCACTCCACTAGATGTCACACACGTCCATACATTTGCATTTAGTAATTCATTTAGTAGCTTTAAGTTCATTTAGTAGCTTTAAGTTCAGTCATATCGGTAGACTTCTACAAGTCAGGAGTTTTGCATTCAAATATTTCTATACAAGTTAGTAGTTTGCATTCAAATATACCTATACAATTTATTAGTTTTGAGTTCAGATGTGCTTGTTTAAGACAGTACATATGCGTTCAAATATATCTATACAAGTCAGTAGATTTGCATTCAGAGTGCTTGTACAAGACAGTAGTTATGCCTTCAAATATAAATATACAAGACAATAGTTTTGCTTTTTAGACATGTTTGTGTAAGCCAGTAGTTTTGCATTCAAATATTCCAGTGGAAATCAGTAGGTTTGTTTTCAGACATGCCTGTACAAGTCAGTAGTGTTGCATTCAAATATTCCAGTGAAAGTCATTTGTATTGTGTTCAGATATACCTTTACAAGACAGTAGTTACGCGTTCAGATATACCAAGTACTAGCTGGTAGGTTTGTGTTCAGATATGCCAAGTACTAGCTGGTAGGTTTGTGTTCAGATATGCTTATACAAGTCCAGTAATGTTGCGTTCTGATGTGCCTGTACAAGTCAGTAGTCTTGCGTTTAAACACACCAGTGCAAGTCAGTAATTTTGCATTCAGATATCTAAGTAGAAGTCAGTAATTTTGCATTCAGATATCTAAGTAGAAGTCAGTAATTTTGCATTCAGATATCTAAGTACAAGTCAGTAATTTTGCATTCAAATATCTAAGTAAAATTCAATAGTTTTGGATTCAGATATCTAAGTATATAAGTCAGTAGTTTTGCGTTCAAACCAGTAATACGAATCAATCAAGTAGCAACTGGGAAATGGTAGGGGGGTGGAGGAGTATTGAAATAAAGTGATTCCCTTTCCTTATTCAAACATACAAATATACGTTCATACACATCATTAATACACAGCAAATATATACATGCACATATATATACAAAAATAGATGAATGCTATAGATGCATACAATTTTAGGCCACTATAAAACCAAATGTACAAATAAGCATAATCATAGATGTTCTAATCATTATCTCACCTTGAAAAGAATGTCAAAGAAATAAATTTTAAAGTACACATAGCCGACTTCATTCTTGGTGTGGATACACAACAAAGCAGATGTGGCCGGAACATCGCAAACCTGATATTGTGCAATGGAAGCCTTAACAGTTTTGGGGGTTTTTTGTTTTTTATTTTACTCACTTGAAAGAGTCGAGCAGTGAGCAGGTTCATTGATGTTATGTCAGGGCACGGAACAGAGACATCTGTATTAATAAATATCCTTCATTCTCTGGGTCAGGGCAGCCTAAACCTGTCACCGTTACTGAAGCACTTTTAGAATGTTCTCTGTGGAGGGAAAGAAAACGTCGGTATGAAAATTATGTCTCTCTTCCTTTTGTGCACACTGAAAGAATAATGAAACGCATATAATAAACTAATGACGACACGCTTATATTAAACCACTGATTACAGCAACAGCATATCTTGAAAAATATAAGTGATGACGTCATCCGGATTTTAAAGTGGTGACAATCCAGACATATTCCGCTTGCTTCCCGAAGTGACACTACGTTCAACTACTATTAATGAAAAATTAAAATATGTCATGCCAGGTTGTGACGCCATGCTGCATTTCTGTGTGAGGAAATGACCGCTTAAGCCTCAGTGCTACAAGAGTAACTCCCCTTGTTCCAGTCTATCTGCATACGGAAGTTTTCAATGAAGGGTGTCAACCGACCAGATCAAGGCGTCGTGAGCCTGTCGCTGATGTCCATAGTAAAGATCCGACATTCGATTTCCTTTTCATTCAGACTTTCAATACTTTAATGCTGTCCATAAATTTCCAAGTACTGAACGCAGAGCACTTTTCTATTGGCCGCGATCCGCACGAACAAACAAACAAAATGAAACAAAAATTAAAGAAATCAAATAAAACGTATGGTGGGTGGTGTCCTGTTAGCATTAGACAGATCCAGATGACAACCTTTCAAGCTCAGGTGTAGGCGTAAGGGAGAGGGAAACGACAAACGATATTATTTTTTTTTTACTCCCAACTTCCTCTGTTTGGGGGTGGGTGGAATTGACTATTTTTAACCCTGCATATGCATATGCTTCTGTCGTTTGCGTTTGTGTTGGGTGGGGTGGGGTGAGGAGGGGAGGAACAATCACCGGCATTTTATTGTTATTGTGTTATTTTCTCTCCATTTTACATTTTCTGTTATTGTGTTACTTTCACTCATTTACAGGTTACTATGGAAGCATTTTGCTGTCATTCGCTCTATATAGATGACCATTTTACTGTTCTGTTATTTTCTCTCCATTTACAGGTTACTTTGGAAGTATTTTGCTGTCATTCACTCTACATAGATGACTATTTTACTGTTCTGTTATTTTCTCTCCATTTACAGGTTACTTTGGAAGTATTTTGCTGTCATTCGCTCTATATAGATGACTATTTTACTGTTCTGTTATTTTCTCTCCATTTACAGGTTACTTTGGAAGTATTTTGCTGTCATTCGCTCTATATAGATGACTATTTTACTGTTCTGTTATTTTCTCTCCATTTACAGGTTACTTTGGAAGTATTTTGCTGTCATTCACTCTACATAGATGACCATTTTCGGAGGCGGGAGAATCGTGGTAGTGGGATCGATTGCCTCTAACCCCACGTGCCCCCGCGATCCATTACTGATATTTTCTTAACTTTCAGACTGGATTCGGATTTCTAAAATTTCTGTCTGCAATAATATTTTATCTTTTATGGTGTTTTTGTTGTTGAATACTTATGTTAATTTACTTCATAAAGGTGACCAAAAAGTAATTACACTAAAGTCGATAAATATAAAACCAGCACTAGACTCATCTGTAACAGTACATTCTATAGTCCTTTTGCATATAAATATAAAACCAGCTCTAGACTCATCTGTAACAGTACATTCTATAGTCCTTTTGCATATAAATATAAAACCAGCTCTAGACTCATCTGTAACAGTACATTCTATAGTCCTTTTGCATATAAATATAAAACCAGCTCTAGACTCATCTGTAACAGTACATTCTATAGTCCTTTTGCATATAAATATAAAACCAGCTCTAGACTCATCTGTAACAGTACATTCTATAGTCCTTTTGCATATAAATATAAAACCAGCTCTAGACTCATCTGTAACAGTACATTCTATAGTCCTTTTGCATATAAATATAAAACCAGCTCTAGACTCATCTGTAACAGTACATTCTATAGTCCTTTTGCATATAAATATAAAACCAGCTCTAGACTCATCTGTAACAGTACATTCTATAGTCCTTTTGCATATAAATATAAAACCAGCTCTAGACTCATCTGTAACAGTACATTCTATAGTCCTTTTGCATATAAATATAAAACCAGCTCTAGACTCATCTGTAACAGTACATATTATAGTCTTTTAGCATCATATGCAAGCTAATGCATCGAAGTCTGATTACATTAATTCGTCTCTCTTCATGCAAATTGGAATACATCATCTCATCATCAGCAACGACGACGACAACAAGAAAGAAGTTATAAAACGTAATTATGTATGCTATTTTTAGAGACACGGTAAGTGACTTTGCATCCCTGCGTTGATAAGTTAAAGTCTTCCCGGGATTTTTTCGCTTGCAGGCGGGAGAAATCTAATTGGTTCCATCGATATATTGTTTGTTTTTTTTAAAATAAAAGTTCGGTAGTTCATCAGTAAATTTGAATACGGTTGTAAAAAGGAAATGATCAAAACATAACTGTTGTTGCTTTTATGTTGTGTACTTTTAATTTTTTACAAAAAGGTATTGCAAACTGAGTTAGACTGATTAAAACCATGCTTCGAAAATAATTAAATGACACATACAGTGTCAAAGTAATATCCATTAGGCCCGAGAAATGGATTAGACTTTAGAGTTTATTTAAACGTGTGTGTGCGCGCGCGAGAGTGTGTGTGACAGAGAGAGAAAGAGAGAGAGAGACAAAATGCGCGTGTTTGTATATGTGTGTATCTGTATGTGTTTATGGGAGTGTGATAGAGAAAGAGAGAGAGAGACAAAATTTGTGCGTGTGGGTTGCGCCAATATAATCTAGACCACACATATTATGTGCGCTCATTTGTGTATGCAAATCGGTGTGGACTAGGTTTGTTGGGTTAATAATACATGTGATTCAATGTTACTAAACACATATGGCTCATGGTTGGGTGGGGACGTCTTTTCACCCGAACGAAACAAACTGCTAACAAACTACCAAACGAAGCCAAACAAACCAAACTAACTACCAAACGAACCAAACAAACTACCAAACGAAACCAAACCAAACAAACTACCAAACGAAACCAAACAAACCAAACTACCAAACGAACCAAACAAACTACCAAACGAAACCAAACAAACCAAACAAACTACCAAACGAACCAAACAAACCAAACTACCAAACGAACCAAACAAACTACCAAACGAACCAAACAAACCAAACTACCAAACGAACCAAACTACCAAACAAACCAAACTACCAAACGAACCAAACAAACCAAACTACCAAACGAACCAAACTACCAAATGAAACCAAACAAACCAAACAAACTACCAAATGAAACCAGACGTACCAAACTAACTACCAAATGAAACCAGACGTACCAAACAAACTACCAAATGAAACCAGACGTACCAAACTAACTACCAAATGAAACCAGACGTACCAAACTAACTACCAAATGAAACCAGACGTACCAAACTAACTACCAAATGAAACCAGACGTACCAAACTAACTACCAAACGAAACAAACGAAGCTGAGGGCAACCCAACGAACTAATGACTAAACGGACCAAAGTAACTATCGAACAAACGAAATACGCCCCTCATACGAACGTTGTACATTATAGAGTAGTGTCATTGTATGAGTCCAGATGTTTGCATTATGTTATAAGTATTATTATAGTAGTCAATAATCATAAAAATGTATTAATGTCAGTGTGGTTTTTATTTTTATCGTTTAGATGAAATGTTTCTTTCAGTAGCTACGAGTGTATTAATTCGTTTGATCAGTAATCAGGTCGTTCGTTCGACAGTCATTATCTTTGAATTCCATTAGTTATGATGTTCAATGAACATATGACTTGTTATATGGCGAGTCATTTACTGCAATAGAATTGGTAACACACTCAAGATGAATCTTCAACGCCAACTCCCCTAACGTTTAAGTGCAGAACCAAACGGTCCTCCAAACGAAGACAAACGAACTATGTATGACCATTTTAATAAATGTTTATGTTATACTTTTTATTATTATAGCTGTTTTTATTCCAATAGTTATCGATTTCAATGAGTTTTAGTCACTGGCCAGTTGATGAATTATACATTCTGAAATGAGAATAAACAACGCTTGTACACTCCGACAGTAGGCATGGTTCAAAGTTATTCGCATCTTTGGTAATAGTTACCAGGTGGTAATAATAGTTATATAGTGGTAATAGTTACAAGGTGGTAATAATAGTTATATAGTGGTAATAGTAGTTGCACGTCCATCGCTTATTTCTTTAATAATGTTAATTAAAGCTAGTATCTTTTGTGCTTTAAATTGAATTGCCTGCTTCATCCTATCCTTCCCCCCCCCTCCCTTTCTCTATGAGTCCAGTGACATATTATTTAAGATTTGCTTTTAAGTGTATTTCAAATTAATCTTTTAAACTCTAGAAAATAATCAAAATAGGCAAATTTACTCCACCACACCTTGTTACTTATAGAAGCCACCCGTTCATTCAACAGACTCTGGTTCATTCCATCAATTGTTCAGACGTAATTAAGCGTAACTGACGGGGAGAACCATTTACCTGCCTATCGATCTGTTTGTTGTGCGACCAGTCACGTCGGTTTGTGTCTTGGTTCTTAGTACCTATGTTGTCTGAAGGTCAAATAGTAACTGTGACATGAAACCTGCTAATATAGTTGCTTGTATTTTCCCACGTGTTGCAGTATCCATATGTAGAACTTGTTCACTTAAAGGCGCACTAAACTGGAGATTAGCGAAACGAAATGTTATAAATTGTCACTCACTCAAAACACATCATTTTATTTTATCTCTCTCACTCCTTCCCACTCTCGCTTTTTGTATCACCCATACAACCATTCATTCACACACACAAACATTGTGAACTTCTTCTTCTCTCTCTCCCCCCCCTCTCCCTCTCTCCCTCCCTTCAAATCGTAACCTTTTGCTATCAGTAAAGTACAATATTCACTAGATAAACAAGATTGCAGTTAGATCTTATTTTCATTGCAGTAGTTCTGAACTTTCCAGAAATGTTACAAATAACCTGTCAATCCATGTCTAACTAATGGGTTGGGAGGTGCGTGCGTGCGTGTGTGTGCGGACGTGTGCGTGTGTGCGTTGTTACTTTAACATCAATATACTAGTTGGATTTTTGCAATATTTTAAATTAGCCTTGAACTCATGCTGTTGTTTTTTTCTCTCTACCTGAATAACGCGTCGTTTGGGTAGTTTCGAACATAGAGCCGCTTGCGTAATCCAGAGCTAGCTAATTGTCCTCTCGAAAACAATATGCTTCCTTTTTTTTTTTTTAAGTTATCGGTACCTTGCGTAAGCCAGAGCTAGCTAATTGTCCTCTCGAAAACAATAGGCTTCTTTTTTTTTTTTTAAGTTATCGGTACCTTGAAATATACGCGGAACCAAAACACTCCACACTGTTGACAGCAAAGGTAAGTCCGAAGTTCATGGCGCCAGTTCGCGATAAATTAAACCTGGCAGAGATGACGTAGGCGAACACAACACTGAAGCTTAAAAAATGCGGTGAGCGCGAAAATACTGGCGTAGTGATGTTAAATGCGGAACTAAGAAAAACGGATTAATTCAAATCGATAAAAAGTTCCTGTGGAGTCTGTGGAATTAGAGGTTACTCCGCACGCTGCCTAGAGATAGCGTGTGTGTGTGGGGGGGGGGGATTGTTTAGTACCTCTAACGACCACTAAGAAAGAAAATGTATGTGTGTGTGTATGTGTGTGGGGGTTAGTGTGTGTGTGTATGTAATTAATCACGTCGAGACTGTATATTACCATGGTAACAATATATCTGTCCATACTGATCATTTGCAACATCCTGCACCTATCTTAAATATATGTGTACGTAAACTGTTAGTAGTGTGTTCTGATGTTAAAACTTTATCCATAAACATCTGTATCCGGAGCAGTAAATTCTTTTCTTTTAAATATATCTATACGCCATACATGATTTAGAGAGAGTGAATTCAAGTCCTTCAGATTAGTGTTTTGTCACAAAATGGCTTTTATATATATATATATATATCGGTATGCTTTGTGGGTAAGTGTAATTGTGAGTGTGGTCCTGTGTGTGTGCGTGTGTGTATGTGTGCGTGCGTGTGAGTGATGCATGCATATGCGGGTTTGTGTGTGCACGTATGTGTGTGAGTGTATGTGTATGCGTGTTTGTGTGTATGCGTGTGCGGGTTTGTGTGTGCATGAGAGAGAGAGAGAGAGAGAGAGAGAGAGAGAGAGAGAGAGAGGAGGAGGGCATACCTTGAATCTCAAGTTGCTTACCCTACTGTAACTATACGAACATAAATTGTGATGAACCTCACGTTGCATCGAGTTTCTGAAACATGTTTGAGGAAGCTGCTTGCGTCTATATTCACCACTTTTCTTTTTTACAAAAGAGTTTGTGATGACACTCTATTGGTGCTCACGTAAATACATCATTTAATCTCTTGATGAGGCGGTGATTCGATACATCACCTCTCAAGGACATATGTTGACCCGATGTGTATGCTTACATCATGATGGACCCTGCGCAACATAGAGTAATTTAAATCACTCATTTGATTTTTAAACGGCATAAGTATAAAGTCATCGGGGTTAAGAAAATTTAAAATAGCTGACCAAAGTTCTTGAACTGTAAAGAGGAAAACTAATTAGTTTTACACAACTAAACGTACAAGTTAGAAGTGTAATTTAATTATATTTAATTTAAGCATTTTAAATAACTAAATGTATAAGATTGTAAATTGTTTATGTAGTCTTAGTGTTTTACATAACTAAATGTATAAGATTGTAAATTGTTTATGTAGTCTTAGTGTTTTACATAACTAAATGCATAAATAACGAGTGTAGGTTATTTTGTATGGAAAGTGTACTATAGAGTAAAAATTGTTTATGCAATCTTAGTGTTTTACATAACTAAATAAATAAGTAAAGAGTATAAATTATTTACGTAACATTAGTGTTTTACATAACTAAATTTTTAAGTAAAGAGTATAAATTATTTACGTAACTTTAGTCTTTTACTTAACTAAATTTTTAAGTAAAGAGTATAATTTATTTACGTAACATTAGTGTTTTACATAACTAAATGTATAAGTAAAGAGTATAATTTATTTACGTAACATTAGTGTTTTACATAACTAAATGTATAAATAAGAGTACAATATTACGTAATTAAAGTGTAAATAAATAGTACAAATTATTTATGCAGTCTTAATGCTTTGTGTAATTAAAGTATAACTAAATACTACTAATTATTTCTGCAATCTTAGCTTGTTGCATAACTAAGAGTATAACTAATATATATACATTATTTCCGCAATATTAATGTATTAAAAAAACTAAAAGGTTGAATTTCTAATATTTAATTATCTAATTTAATAATTAGTTTAATATAATTTCTAGAGTTGATTTGCTTTGATAAGAAACTGCAGACACTGCCTGTCTACACACTCTGGACTTTAATGGTAGGTTGTCAGTCCACTTATTTTATGGATTTGATGTTACTGTAATCCATCTGAGTGTGACGAATCTACCCTTAGATAACCTTCCGATATCTACACGACAAAGATAATAGTATCCCTCACCGAACGGGGGAGGGGGGAATGTGTGAGGGGTGGTGGTGAAAGGAGGGATTGGGGAGCACTGGAGAGAGTGGTATATTGCTATATCTTCTAGAAAAGTACTTACTGTTGAGATAAACTCCTGTACGAGAAATAAGTCGAACACGAGACAAACGCGTCTTGCCATAGAGACGCTTAGGGAATCAGACAAATCTCTATGGTCTAAGCCACTGACTTTTAAGGACACCTTGATATCCTACATGGGTCGAAAAGGATGACTCACAGACACCACTGGTTGGGGTGCGCGTTTCACAAATTAAATATATAATGTTTAACAATATTACAAATGAGTGAGTTTTTTGTTTAATTCTTTGTTCTGTTAAGCCTGAATATTTAATTTTGCTTTGGTTTTATTTTTGGAGGTGGAGAGCGGGCTGTCCATGTGAAAACTGAACTACAAAGATGACTGTAAAGTGATCAGTTCATAGTCAGACAAAGAAAGGAAACCGTTATTTCCTTCGTTTTCTTATATTGGTGAAGAACATAAATTGTACTTGTTGGCTTGTAAACAGTTCTGTTTAAGAAGCAATGACACTTGAAACTGACGACACCTGCCGCAACACAGCGGCCACGAAATGTGTGCTTTTGAACAGACCCGGCCAGTCGAGACAATCCTCTCAACTATCCATTGAATTCTTTTGTAGGTGATAATGGGGTTTATCATTTTGAGTTGTATTGAGATAACAAATGGGTCTTCGGGTTGTTGTTGCTGGTGGTGATGGTTCGAGGGGAGTGTGTGTGTGTGTGTGTGTGTGTGTGTGTGTGTGTGTGTGTTTATGTGTGTGTGTGTGTGTGTGTGTGTGTGTGTGTGTGTGTGTGTGTGTGTGTGTGTGATCCCTCTATGAAACCCTTTTATATCAGAGACTGTAACACACATGCACGAACACACGCACTTGCTTACTTGCTTGCTTATTTTCTCGTGGAACAAAGGGCCTCGACAACAGTTCTCTAGCACACTCGATTCTGGGCAGCCTTTTTCAGTTCACACCACATGTTGCAGCTCTTCATTTCCTCCTCACAGGATCGTCTCCAGGTGGTCATTACTCTTAGGGCGACCGACCCGTCTCTTTCCCTGGGGGTTCCACTGCAAACCGGGTGATGTCCTGTGAGGGGTTCCGCAGGGTGTGTCCTATACAGACCTATCCATTGCCATTTCCGCCTGTCAATCTGCTGGTCTTGGTTTGTCCGCTGCCACAAATCGGAGTTCTTTGGCTTGTTTGTCCACCTGATCTTCAGTATGTTGCGAAGGCAGCCGTTGACGAATACTTGGAGTTTGTTGGTTAGGGTGTTGGTGATTCTCCAGGTCTTTGAGCCATAGAGGAGGACAGATAAACTTAACGTTGCTGTTGACAATTCGTAGTTTGTTGCGGACAGACAAGGATGTTGATCTCCAGACTGGTCTCAGGGTAATAAAGGCATATCTAGCACGCACGCACACACACACACACACACACACACACACACACACACACACACACTGTTACGTTTCCAGTATTTATTTAAAGACCCTGCCTAGAATAATTAAGGACCTTAAAGATAATTAATTCCTTCTCTCATATCCTATGCAGACTGGTTGCTCAACTTATCATTTGACTAGTTTAAAAGTGTGTCTTGTAGTGCAGACGACAAATTTACAAACTGATAAATTGCGAACGTTAGCTAGATTGAAGTCGTTAAATTCCTCTAAATTAATATGCATTCGTTATTGTCATTCAGCTCATCCGCCCCCATTCAATCTAAGAATAAATCTATAGGTCTATTATGCATAAAAATTACTACGAAGAGGTTTAACAATTAAAATAAGATTTAATAAAGTTTAACAAGTTAACAATAATCAAATACGAGCGCGAAAAGTCTATCTCTTGATTCAGGCACGTATGTGCTCAATGTTTACTAAAGAAAGGTAGCCAAATTGTTCTCTTTTGATAATTGAACATCACTGAGTAATACTCAGCTGTAAAGTCTGTATTCGCCTGGTTTCTTCAGTCCGTCCCGGTCTATCTCACAGTAACACTCTAGCGTGGCATACAGGTAAAGGTGTCCTTTATGTCGCTAGTGAACTTGAGCCTTTAGACCAACGTACGTCTACTTCAACGTCGCTTATAGTGACGTGGACTCTCAGATTAAATGAATTCTGTCCAGAATTCGAACCAGTTCAACAGGTCTTCGGGTGAAGACAACTTGTCCAATTCACGGCAAGGCAAGACAAGGCAAAACCAAGCCCAAGGAGAAGAACAAGGAGAGAAAAAGCCGACCTGGGTAAAGCAAAATGCGCCCCAATATAGTCTCTGCTTAATATGTCCTTATTTAAGCACGTTCCAGTTTAATGCTCTGAATTAGAAATTCGACCTCGAGTCGTTTACAATTTAGATTTAGAAAACGTAATCTTCTCACGCATGTTTCATCATAAAAATAGTTACAACGTTAAATTAATGTTCATACAAAAGGGGTAATTCAAACAGCAGAGCGCTTCACAATTTACAATTAAAATTACACGCAATAATTGAATTACATGAGGAATTCATGTCGAGCGCAGGTATACTGGCTCTAGTGAATTAAAACAATATAAATTAAAGTTACAATGGAAAAAGAGTTACAATAAATTTATATTCCATAACTTATAGGTTTTCAGTCATTTCTCTGAACCGTGCTCAAATATATAGTGGATAATATAATACATAGCACAAATACATACATGGTTAAGATATACAGTATACAATCAGATAAAATGGTACCTTTATGAGAAGTCGAAGTGTATGATTCTCATCTGTCTGTCGGCTGCCGTGTGACCCGAGTAGCCAGTGGATGTAGCTAATTGTATCTCGCAGTGAAGAGACAGGAGCGGTTACCGATATATATAGGAAAGCATAAAATGTATCACGTGACGGATCGCGTGGTATGTAGTTGGTTCTAGACCTAGACAATGGGCCTAAAGTTACATAACGTCTTGACCTGTTCTGGAAGCTTCTCGATAGGGGAGAGCTTTGAACAAAGGGTTTCAAATCTCAATATTTGAAGTAAACAGTCAAGTGGGTCAGCAAGTCATGACATTTTTATCAGACTGTGACACACACACACACATACACACACACGTAAACAGACACACACACGCACGCATGCACGTGCGCGCACACACACACCCTCACACACATTATACCGAGACATGTGATTTCTGTAAAGAAAATGTCCCCTAATTTGTAGGGATTTGTGACACCAGCGCCAACCAATAATTTTAATATCTATACTGTCTTATATCCTAACACACAATTCAATAGATTTGTGTCAATACAAATCACAGTATAGTTCTTATCAGAGAACAGAAATGTAGTTATAAGCGGTAAGCAATAATAGTTTCTACATAAACTGGTTTAGGCAGTCTCAAAAGCCTTTCATGCGCTTTTGTAACAAAGTTACAAGCTATTGTTCACATCAATTCCATGTGTTTCCTTCCTCAGATTGTAGGACACTAATTCACTGCTATTTTCTAGAGGCTAATCTGGCGCTCTGCTATAATAGCTCCCTCAAGCAGAACAAAATATATAGCAATTTCCAGTAACTACCTTGTACCAGAAATTACACGTTATTATCTGTTACTTCTTCCATCCCTTTCTTTCAATCATTTATTTCTCCAGCATCAACCCATCTCTGTCAACTTGTTCATTTCCTTTCCGTCTATCTTTTCAGTTTAGGCATGCTGTGCTGTGGTTCTTACCTGCTAATTAAAAAAAAATTAAATATACTTTAGAATACTTTTATTTTAAGCAACATATGCTGAAACCTGTCATTTACACTAGTGAAGACACAGACAAAAGTTAGTGAGTTAACAAGAAACTGTATTAAAACTGACATTTACACTAGTGAAGACACAGACAAAAGTTAGTGAATTAACAAGAAACTGTATTTAAAACTGACATTTACACTAGCGAAGACAGACAAAAGTTAGTGAGTTAACAAGAAACTGTATTTAAAACTGACATTTACACTAGCGAAGACAGACAAAAGTTAGTGAGTTAACAAGAAACTGTATTTAAAACTGACATTTACACTAGCGAAGACAGACAAAAGTTAGTGAGTTAACAAGAAACTGTATTTAAATCTGATCGACAGCCACCATGAGAAAGTTGATGAAATAATTGATCTTTTGGATTAGATCAGTAGCTGCTTCAAACAAACAAACGCATTAGTTAAACGATTATTCAGTCATCAGTAGATCAGTCAAACGACCCTTTAAGTCAGTCGTTCAATCGCCTAAACGATCCATCGATATACCAAACCAGCAAGTAAGCAATATTGTGGTACCTACGTCGATATACCAAACTAGCAAGAAAGTAATATTCTGGTACTGATATGCTCGACTTACGAATCTAAGCTGCATATTTGCAAACAGACCTTACTGTTTCAATCTTATTTACACTTAGTTTAATTATTTTTTTTTATTTTATCAATTTTATCATTATTTGGACGAGTCGGTATACATACGTTGCGTTGTGACATCTTTAGCTTCAAGGTACAAGCGTTTCATTCATTAGTGTCTGCTTCCCTAGATCAAAACTAGTCTCTGAATAATGAGGGACCCCACTTTACCGTGTGTCTACCATGAGTGTGTGAGCAGTAGATAGGCATGAATGAATTGAAGGCTTGTCTTTTGAAATGTAGCCAATCTCTCTCTCTAACTCTTCTTTTTTTTCCTCACTCTCTAACTTCGTCTTCTTTTGTCCTTTCATTTCACACATTCACTCACTCTCACTCCTTCCCTCTCTCTATAATGGAGAGTATAGCACCGGCAAGATTATAAATGCACGTAGGCCAAACAGTGACTTAAAAATTACCAGTGGAAAATAAAGTCGTGCTTGTTCCCCCTCCCCTCCCTTCGTCTTCACTCTCACATCCGATTAACGGGCTTCCTCCTCCTTCATCCTCTCCCATCTCTCGATCTCCTCTTTACTTCTCCCTCTAATTTCGTTACATTCTCGCCTGCAATCATCTCGCTATATCCGTTATTTTTCCTTACGTCTTTCCCTCTCTTCGTCTACTATCTTCATTCTCTTCTCAAATACCATTTTTATTCTTTTTCTCTCAGCCTACATCTTTCCAACTCTTTATTACGTTTGTTGTCCTTCACTTGCGTCTCTCTCTCTCTCTCTCTCTCTCTCTCTCTCTCTCTCTCTCTCTCTCTCTCTCTCTCTCTCTCTCTCTCTCTCCCCCCTTAAATTATATCTATTATTCTATATTCCGATCTCCATATATATTATATCCTCTCTCTCCTTCTCTTTCTTTTTTCCACCACCCTTCATCTCCTTTCTTCACACTCCCTTCCCCCTTCTTTCCTCTTCTTCCATATCGTTTGTTTATCTCTCCTACTCATGTCAACCTCCTCAATCGAACTCCCACTCTTTCTCTCTCTGTCTCTCTGTGTATCTCTTTCTTTGTTTCTCTTGTCTCTCTCTTTCTGTGTCTCTGTCTCTCTTCTGTCTTGTCTCTCGCTGTGTCTCTTTCTCTCTTTCTGTGCCTCTTTCTGTCTCTCCGTCTCTCTGTTTCTCTCTGTCTCTCTCTGTCTCTCTCTGTCTCTCTGTCTCTGTCTCTGTCTTTTTCTCTGTCTCTCTCTGTCTCTCTCTCTGTCTCTCTCTTTGTCTCTCTCTCTGTCTCTCTCTCTCTGTCTCTCTCTGTCTCTCTCTCTCTCTGTCTCTCTCTCTTATATATATCTTAAATATTCAAACAACTGTTCTTCAGATCAGCCTAAGGTCAGTCTTCAATACTCACTCCGTAGCATTATATATTTGACTCAAAAATTATTTCTCTATTTGAAAGCTAATTAGTATTTTAATCGCCGCCAGGCTATCAGTCAGTGAGAATTCTTCTTCTTAATGATGCAACTGACCTTACTTTTAATTAACTGGGATCAGCTTCAACCAACTTATTAAAAATCAAACATACCACCTAAGAATGAAATAAACTATGTGCAGAAAAAACAGTAATAACAATTTATTTAAGCAACACAGATAAATACAACTATACAGCTAGGGACTGAAAATGTGCTACCTTTCTCACTACTAAATCGTCATGAAATGCTGACGTTCTGAAATCGTCCAAATGTTCAAAGAAAATAACAACACAGTGACAGCCATCACTATTATCGAGCAATGGTGAAATTAAATATAGACGATACAAATATGGTAAACATGAACTAAAGTAAAGCAAGACGAAAAAGATTAAATATAGACGATACAAATATGGTAAGTATGAACTAAGGTAAAGTGAGACGAAAAAGATTAAATATAGACGATACAAATATGGTAAGTATGAACTAAGGTAAAGTGAGACGAAAAAGATTAAATCGAGACTGAGTCCTTTACAATAAACTATAATAATTTATCAGATGTACACTATGTACGCTTTCAGGCAGTTGCAGTGTCCGGTAAATAAAAAGAAAAAAAACTTCCTGTCAATTTCAGGTTGTCTAACAGGCAAGGTAAATGGACAGAAGCGTATCCATGGAAACGTGGAGTACGCGGCAAAATAAAATATCCTGGGAACTGGAAAGTGGAAATCCTTAAGTCTTGAAACTGAAAATCTTAAGTCTGAGACTAGAAATCTTTAAGTTTTCAAACTGGAGATCATTAAGTCATTGAAACTGGCAATTCTTAAGTCGTGAAGCTAAACATTCTTATGTCTTAAAAAGGAGATTCTTAATTCTAAAATTGGAAATCCTTAAGTCTTTAAACTAGATACTATTAAGTCTTGAAAGTGGAGATTATTTAAAGGGGAATCCTTAGGTCTTAAACTAGAGATTATTACATCTTGAAAGTGGATATCCTTAAGTCTTGAAGCTGAACATATTTAAGTCTTAAACGGGAGATTTTTAATTCTTGAAACTGGAGATTCTTCAGTCTTGAAACTTGAGAGCCTTCAGTTTTGAAATTGAAAATTTTTTAAGTTCTTGAAACTGGAAAAAGTCTTTTTAAAAAATGGAAATCCTTTATTCTTGAATCTGAAGATTTTTAAGTTTTGACACTGAAAATCAATAATTCTTGAAACTTGATATCCTTAAGTCTTGAGAGTGGGGATCCTTAAATCTTGATAATGGAAATTCTTAAGTCTTAAAACTAGAATTCTTTAATTTCTTGAAACTGGAAATCCTTAATTCTTGAAACGAAAAATATAAAATTCCATTAATTCCACCAACTCGTAGAGCCTTGAAATGCATTATGCAACATGCTTTCCCTCCCCCAGAAATAAATTAAGTGCGTCTGCTGAACATTTGCTAGAGTGTGCAGTTTCATTGTATACGAAGAAAAATACTTATTTTATATCTAGTGGTATAAAACGTTATAAAAACAACCTTTCCTCTGGATTGAGTCTCGCTTTACTATTCATAACGTTTTCTGAAGATTGACACATTCGCCACGCCCTTGTCACGTGACATGATCCATCAGTCACACATCTTACGTAACACTACACCGTAGTGATCAGTGAATCCCACTATGAACTTGATGGCATGTCTTCAGTCATTCAATTACCATTTCACATCTCTAGGGACACTGAGTGACCTCCCTTAGAAATCCCACGCTTGTACTGTTCCTTTATGAACGAGATTTTAATGTTCTTAACAACCTTACCCGGTATGGTTAGACAAAGCCCAAAGTCGTATCCTGTGATAAACTGAGTGGTGTACAAAGAGAAAAGTTAAAAGTTTAACACAGAGAATACAAAGAAGATATTTTTTAAAGGAACAAGGTTTCAAATGAAAGGGGAGTGTGTGTGTGTGCGTGTGTATGTGTGGGGGGGTGTTCTTACACTTAGGCATTGTCACTGGCTGACGTGATTATGATTTCACTTGATAGCATGCACATAGTTAATTCTGACCTGTTGTTAGATTTTGAATTGTCTGTTCAGGTGTCTAGTCGCTCGTTTGGCTGTGTGTCATTTCAGTTGCTTTTAGCATGATGGACTGAGTTGGTTGGTTGATTGTTGATTGATTGTATGGTTGGATGGATGACTGATTTGATGGTTAAATGAGTGGCTGGTTAATTTATTGCGTTAATTGTTTTGGGGTGGGTTTTTTGTTGTTGTTTGTTTCACTGCTATTATTTTTCATTTGTTCGTTCGACCGATAGTTAAATAATTATAATTAATTAGCATTTTGTGTGTCCATGATACTTTCTGAAAAGGTCTGGTTATTTAGTTAAATAATTAGTTAGCGTTTTGTGTGTCCATGATACTTTCTGATTCCGAAATATGCGATGAGAAAAGCAAGAAATAAAGTTGGCTAAATGAATTATTCACCTACTACTATAAAAACAAAGAAAAGGAAATTTAACTAAAAGACTTTTAAAAATAGTTTTTATAAAGAAACAACTTCATTTAACTTACATTTTTTTAATTTTCTTTCTTCTTAACCTACCTGGTCACGTACCTATATTTTTAACCAAATGGCTGTCTTAAATGATTAAATACAGAATTTATAGTATTAAGATCAGGGGTTGTGAACGTCACGTCAAAAATATTTTGAATGAGGAAGTTAGAAATTTGTCATCGAAACGTGACGTCGAATCGCTCCCTTCAGTGTCGTACACACACACACACACACACACACACACACACACACACACACACACACACACACACACACATTGATATAGAGATCCACACAGAATAATGGATTCCTTCAAAACTACACCCACACTCATACCCACCCATGATGATAACAACTAAACGAACCTCTATAGGGGATCAGGAAATGGGCGCGAGAGTACAAATGGCTGGTTACTATCGGAGCCATATCATCAGACTATGAATGAATGAACCGTCAGCGAGCAAAGCATTCTGGACCAGAAAACCACTTCGTGCACAACACACTTCTGAGGCTTAGCATTACTATCCAAAGAATTAACTCAAGCAACAACAACAAAACTCGACTTCCTAAGCAGCCACAACTAGCATAGCAGCATCAAAGACTTTCTCAAACCACTACACTCGTGTATGTATTAACAGGTCACCCACAAAATTTGCATTCCGAATTTTCAGTGATTGATCACAAAAGGTTCAATCACCACATAAGAGTCCTAGAGAGTTCCGCAAAAAGAAAAAAAAATCTGCACAGGAGAGAGATTTGAAGATGTCTTGCATGGAGGCAAGACGGCTAATTTCGCACTGAGGTTTCGGCTGAAAGGTGCTGGATCTAATCATGCTGCAGGCCAAGCATGGGATTAATAAACACAAAGGTTTCCAGTGTCCTAATGATCGTTTAGTGAGACAGTACACCTACCTTCCTTTGTCGGCGGTCGTTAATTGCTCAGATGATTGAGACACAAAAATCACTTCCACAGATGTGTCGGCTTTCTGATCGGAAGTATGAATTGATACTGGCACGATATGTTCTAATCATACTGCCAAACTGTCAGTCGTCAATCAACAACCCTGACTGGGGAAGACAACCTCTGTTAGACTACAGATATTCTAGTATTATCCTCCCCATATTTTTATTTGGAGAATGCCAAGTACTGTAATGGAGTGACTGTTATCAACGTGTGCTCACTGAGGAGTGAGAAATTACTTTACTATAGTATTATTTACATATACTCTATTTGTCTTTTGTTTACCGTTTTCATATTTATTCAATATAAGAATGTTCACTCGCTAGACTATGTTCATTCTATCGACTGTCCGTATATGTCTAGACATGATTAGGTGTTGCCTGGGATAGAGCCGTATACTTGAAGACAGGCCCATTTCGTGTACGAATAGTCACATCGCTTAGTCTGCAGTTGAGAGAGGAGTGAATGTGGCACATGAAACCAACATCTATAGTTGCACTCAGACAGACAGCACACACTATAAATACACATACATACAGAGTATGTGTGTGTGTGTGTGTGTGTGTGTGTGTGTGCTGGCTGTTGTCTATTTGTGATACATTCGTAATAGCCCGACCAAGAACCCTTTCGTGGTTCTCAGTATTGATGATTGATGCACACCCATGTAAAAAACAAAAACGTTAAGAGTTGAGTGCTTTCGTTTTCTGAGTGTGTTAAAGGGGATGGGTTGACCGAGAGATGACCGATAAATGTATTGCTTTTCTATAACACAGGTTGTGCTTGTTAGTGTTTATTTACAGTCATTTTAGCATAAAGCAATGTTAGTTCGTTTATTTTTAAACTTATGTCAGTTTCATTATAATAATAATTGTCTTTGCCTAAACAACTGTTTTTAGTTGGGGTTTGATTTTATCATTTAGATTGCTTTTATGTAAAATACTCTTTGTACTAATAACCTTTAGAATTTTTTTAATTTAGAGGGGGGGGGGAGGCGAGCAAGGCGAAAGAAAAGCACACATTACATCGCGTATTATTTTCCCAAAAGTGGTGACTTCACCACCAGACTCAGAAGTGAGAAGAAACTCCTAAATCGTTCGCCGCCATCGCTCCTGCACCGCCAGTCACCACTCATCCACCTATCCACCTACTTCCCTTTTATCCACCTACTTCCCTTTTATCCACCTACTTCCCTTTGCTTTGTCATAATTAAGACCAAGATGCACGTGAAATCGATCAAAGTAGAATCTCAAAGAGTGTAGAACCCTCGATTTGTCGGTGTACGGTGTTCCCCCACCCACACCATTCACCGGAAGAGGAAGACACTTCTTCCGTTTCCGCCGCGCTGATTCAATCCTCAACTCAGGAGTGACGAGATATTTGTCAGAAAACGGACGATCTCCGGCTCTGATGATGACTAGGTCAGTATATGAAAGAGGGACAGTGTCTGTCGTTTTAAGTATCTGATGTTTTATCTGTCGCGGACTCCACGAGACGGAAAAGGGCGTAATGAAGAGTTTAGTTTGAGGTGTGCTAAGAGTAGGGGTTTGTCGTGGGAGGTGGAGGGGGGAGAATTAAACATAGCAAAACAAAAACGTATCTTTGCCTTAACTTTTAAGTGTTGTTTTGTGTTTCTTGTTTTGCAGAAAGAAAGAATTATTACAACTGGTAGTTCACCGTTCAAAAGCATTTCAAGTTATGCATAACTAAACTTTCTTTTACTTACTCTCATTTTCTAACACTCTTGACTTTTATTTTAATTCTTAAAAATTCTATGTAATTTGTCAGATAACTAGTAATAATGACTATTCAAATAATTTTTCAAAACATAAATTGAACACAAAAATAAATATTAGCACACTATTAAATATTTGCACACTGTATTTTACCAATACATTCTGTAAATTAATTAGTTTTTATTGCTTAGACTTTAGATCCGCATTAACCAGTCATTTATGATTGACTGTTTTTGCTATAAACAAGAGACTTACATACTTTAGATCCGCATTAACCAGTCATTTATGACTGACTGTTTTTGCTATAAACAAGAGACTTACATACTTTAGATCCGCATTAACCAGTCATTTATTAGTGACAGTGTTTTGCTATAAACAAGAGACTTACATATTTTAGATCCGTATTAACCACTTATTTATGAATGACTGTGTTTTGCTTTAAATAAGATAATTACATATTTTAGATCCGCATTAACCAGTTATTTATGACTGACACTTTTTTGCTATAAACAAGAGACTTGCATACTTTAGATCCGTATTAACCAATCATTTATGACTGACTGTGTTTTGCTTTAAACAAAATACTTACATACTTTAGATCTGTATTAACAGGTCATTTGTGACTGACTGTAGAAGAAAAGACAGAAAAAAATATTTACATCCTTTTATGTATCTTAGTCCTGCATGGCAATGAGAAAATGTGATATCTACCTACTTAAATTTTTCTTTATTTCTCTCCATTTGCTGGGTGTGGTGTGGGGTGTGTGTGTGTGTTAAATATGTGTGTATGTGTGAATATACAGACAGATCTCTGCCTGTCAGAGTTAAAGGAAGTGGGGCGAATAATAGCAAACTATATTTCAATCACAAGCAACACACCAAAGTACCGATGTTTGCAAGCCTAGTTCACAGCTACGCTTTAATTGCTTTATATATGCACAGTTACTTTCAGTTATGAAGGACTTAATTCCGCACTTATAGTATACCCTAACGTATTTCAAAACAACAGTTCCATTCGAATACTCATTCGTTCGTGCGTTCACTCGTTCGTTTGTTCGGTCGGTTAGTAAGGTGGTCAGTGGATTTGACTGTCTTCTACACTACAGTAGGTTCTGTATGTTTGTTCAGTCAGCTCACCAAGTTTACATTTACAGTTTAAAAGCCTGGCTCAAATTTACAGTTCATGGCTAGGCTCAAATATACTGTTCATGGACAGGCTCAAATATAGTGTTCATGGACAGGCTCAAATTTACAGTCATGGACAGGCTCAATTTTACAGTTCAAGGCTGGGTGCTTGTGTACTTGGTTAGTTGATTGGCTGAGACGATAAATGGGTAGAAAAGTTTCTATGATTCTCTGTCGATTTTAGTCATGAAGAACATCACAAAGGCTACAAAGCCATGTTTGTCATTCTGTAAGAGTCACGTGTACTCCTCCCCCCCCCACCATCACCACCTCTTCATACCACTTAACCCAAACCGGCAATTGGCACACCTTCGGTTCGATAATGTTTGTACAAGATATGTGTTACTTTTGAAAACTTGCAAATCACCGTTTACCTTCGAACAATGATAAATATTATATTCGGATTTAAGTTATTTTCTTGTGTTAGATAATTATCTAGGTCAGTCTTGCACGTTCTGCTAGCAACATCACAGACATTGATTCCTGTCTGACACGTGCGTTCTAGATCACCACGCACTAAGCGATGTTTATTCCGAAAGGAGAGCGTTGTTGTTTTTCTTCTCATCAGAAAAAAATCAAAATTATGACATGCACTCGCAACCTTGTTTACAAATAACAACGACACTTGACTGGGGAAAAACACCGCCAAAACAAAAACTTCTTGGGTGAAACAGCGATACACGTGCTTAGTGGTGGTGGAGTTTGCGTCATCGCGATGAAGGAGGTCTTCCCACGAACGCGACGCTTCCAGCATTTTTTTTTTTTTTAAGTATACAACGACTTACCTTATTCTACCTGTTACTCCCTCAAAGAGCATTCCCTTCCAGGCCACAGAATACCTCTCACACTATGCCCAGCGCAGCGTGACGTCAAAGTAAACGTCGCGATGACGTCAATGCGCAGACTTTTTTTTTCCTGTTCACGTAAGGTCGATGTTTCCGTGTATAGCGAGGATCGAAGGATTACTTGTTTAGCACGATGTCATTTGGTTCTAGATCCAACCGGGAACAGCACGATGAAGCGTTTCCCGTTACTGGAAAGGGCGGGTTCTACCTTTGAGTAATTCGATTCTGCAGGTCTGAATAAAATGACAGCGATTTGACACCGCTCGGTGCTTCCCAGTCTTAGAACAGTGCAGGTACTTGAGCTTCGGCACGGTGTTGAAATGTGACATAGAGGAAAATTTATCTTGTCGCTTTTAAAACGCGTACTGTTCTTTAGTAACTGATGTTTGTTTTATTATCTGTGAAAGAATTATTTTCTTCTATATTATTTTGTGTGTGTGTGTGTGTGTGTGTGTGTGTGTGTGTGTGTGTGTGTGTGTGTGTGTGTTTCTCTTATAACAGATATAATTTATTAGTTTGCTGTGCGCGGGACTATACCTGTTGACTATATGTTTAGATTAAATTAACCTTTTAGATGAGGCTCAATCCTTCGTAGACACTGTTTTGTAAATTTAAATGAACATTGATTGAGTTTGTCCTTAAATAAGAAAATTGTTCAAACGACAAAACATTTAGTGTTTGTAAACAAGTATATAAACGAGGATCCCATAAATAACGTCCACCTCCATTCTGCCTGTTAGAAGAAGTTAAGTTGTTGGTACGTGAGAAAAGTGGAAAGGATAATGGAAATATAGACATCCGTCGAGGCCTAATTCACTTTCATTCAATTGCCTAATTCACTTTTATTCAGTGGCCTAATTCACTTTTATTCAGTGGCCTAATTCACTTTTATTCAGTGGCCTAATTCACTTTTATTCAGTGGCCTAATTCACTTTCATTCAGTGGCCTAATTCACTTTCATTCAATATTAGTTACATCAGTGCTTCTTCTTCTTCTTTCCGTTAACTTCTTTGCCCCACAGGAATTTCGTGAAAACTTTTCATCTACTTGATGTTCTCAGCTTTTGTAGGGTTCCTGAGGGGCCTTCCTCCTTTCCCTGGTATTCAAGGAGGGTAGTGTGTTCTGTGTTGTTGCGTTTGGTTGCTGTTTTCTTCGACTACTCTGGTTTGCGACTGTTGTGAGCCCCCCCCCCCCTTTTTTTTTTTTTTTTTTTTTGACAATTGCAGAGCTAGAGTCGATTTCCCGATGAGTTTGAGACTCTGTCAGTACTTTCAAATGAGTTACAACTGTCTTGTTTTATACTGGGCTGCATTCGTTGTTGTTAGAGTTTGAATTCGCTTTTGCCTTTGAGGTAGGGTACAAGTGGGCTGGGTGGGGTGTTTTATGGTGGGGTCGTGTGAGCTATAATTATGAAAGGAAATAACCATTTAGCAGTAATGTCCAGTTTGAATAATTTTTTTCTTTTTAAAAGTGAAGAAAATAAGAAAATATTAACAGCTTCCCTGCCTTGGTTCCCCTAACTTGCTTCCCTTCCCTCAGCTTGGCTCCCCTAACTTGCTTCTCTAACTTCCTTCCCTTTAATTTGGCTCCCCTAACTTCCTTCCCTTTAATTTGGCTCCCATTACTTGCTTCCCCCTTAATTTGGCTCCCCTACCTTGCTACCCTTCCCTAGTCTTGGCTCCCTTACCGTGCTTCCCTCGCCTTGGCTCCCCTGTCTTGCTTCCTTCCTCTTACTTGCTACCCTTCCTTGCCTTGGCTCACCTACCTTGTTTCCTTCCCTTGCCTAGAACAGTTTATAAATCCCACCTAGATTAGAATAGATTATACATTCCACTTCAAATAGAACAGATTATAAATTACGCATAGATTAGAACAGGTTATAAATTATATCTAAATTAGAAAAGGCTATAAAATCCCCCTAGATTAGAAAAGGGTATGAATTCCATCTAAATTGGAACATGTTATAAATTCTACCTAAATAAGAAAAGGTTATAATTTCCACCTAAATTAGATCAGGTCTAAAACTCCGCATAGATTAAAACAGGTTATAAATTTCACATAGATTAGAAAAGATTTTAAATTTCGGATAGATTAGAGCAGGTTATAAATTTTACCTAGATTGTAACAGGTTTTAAATTCCGCATAGATTAGAACCACGTTATAAATTGCAGCTTATGTTTTTTTTTATTGATTTATGTGCAACTTTCTGGACCTGTTTATTATTGGCAGCACGTGTAAATTTACTTTCCGAGTCAGTAATTTTTTCCCCGATCAGAAAAAAAGGGGGAGATGGGGAGGGGGAACGTGGCGATTCCTGCTTATTCGCCAGTTTAGCCATGTGTTATCTCAGTCATTATCAAACTCTTTATCAACAGTTTATGTCCTACGCCGCATCTTGACCCTGTAGATGTCTCGTATTAAAATTTGTCTCCAAGCCGTATCTTGACCTTGTAGATGTCTCGTATTAAAATTTGTCTCCAAGCCGTATCTTGACCCAGTAGCAAAATGCATAATTCACTACTGTCACGTCTTTAATCAGAGCTATGTCTCCAAGCCGTATCTTGACTCAGTAGCAAAATGCATAATTCACTACTGTCATGTCTTTAATCAGAGCTATGTCTCCAAACCGTGTCTTGACTCTTGGAACAAAATGCATAATTACATGACGTGATTCTAAAGCAAATCGCATAATTTTATTCCTCGATGTCTCGTATCAATATTGTATCTCCAAGCTGTATCTTTAACCAGAAACAAAACATAATTTCGTGTCGCATATCAAAGATTTGTCTCCCCAGTCGATGACTTACTGGAGAAAGGAAGCACGCGTCACTGACTTGGGCTGAAATGATGTAGATCGAATCGAATTTTCACATTTCCGTTTCTTAAAGTCAATAAGTTGAACCCAAATTTTGCCACGTGACTTTCTGATAGGATAATTTTTCTTTATACTCATTACCTTACCTTACAATTTCCCAAGCGACTTCAACTTTCAACAGTTAGAGTGCCGTGCTAATTTGATAAACCCACCCATGAGATAGGGGACGGTTGTAAATCGCAATAACTTAAATTCCCATCTTTACCACATTCGCATAACGAGAATTCAGACTTCTGAATTAGTTGCCAAATTAAAATCCAATAATTTTATACGTGAGAAAAAAGTTAACTTTTACTGAAGTGAAACTAACTACGCTTGGAATGCTGCAAAAGTTAAAATAAACTACGAATTGAATGTTGCAAAACTTAAATAAACTACACTTGGAATGTTGCAAAAGTTAAATAAGCTACTCTTAGAATGTTGCAAAAGTTAAATAAACTACGCTAGAAATGTTGCAAAAGTTAAAATAAACTACAAATGGAATGTTGCAAAAGTTAAATAAACTACGCTTGAAATGTTGCAAAAGTTAAAAATAAACTAAGAATGGAATGTTGCAAAAGTTAAATAAATTACGAATTGAATGTTGCAAAAGTTAAATAAATTACGCTTGGAGTGTTGCAAAAGTTAAATAAACTACGCTTGAAATGTTGCACAAGTTAAATAAAGTACGCTTGGAATGTTGCAAAAGTTAAAATAAACTACGCTTTGAATGCTGATAAGTAAAAAATAAAAGTACAAATGGAATGTTGCACATTGATAGGCGCTCGTATTTTCAAGTAGCTTTCATTTACAGCTGCATTCTTTCGTGACTCAGCCTGCGTGATTTTGTGTGTTTTAATATAAATGTGTGTGTCTGTGTGTATGCGTGCATGCGCGCGCGCGCGTGTGTGAATTTGTGTGTGAAAATACTGCATATGTGTAAAGGTGCATGGTCGTTTGATGACCTCGTGCGTGTGTGTATGTGTGTGTATTTGTATGTGTGTGCATGATTGTTAACAAAACAGTAGCGTTGTGACGGCAATCCGTATAATAAATCAACTTCCTGTCTCTTTCAGCGAGTGCGACTAGTCGGGTACGTTCGAAGGGCGAGTCGTCATTATACGCCAAAAGCACTCAATAAATCTTGTCTCGATAATAGAGCGGAAAACAGGGTATAGCCAAGGGGTCAATGTCATTTAGAATCCATTACGTTTCCAAGTGTCGATAACTCCCTATAGCGTTATGTAGATTTCTAGTAGATAAATTTGGTTACTTTTTAAACACGCTTAATTCTGATTTTGCAACTGTTTGCTTGTTTGTTTCTTTAATACTCCCACTTATTTAACTTTAGTACCGTTACTGTATGCCTACATTCAGCATAATTAATGCCCCTTAAATTTCTTGTATTCAGGTCACATATATTGTTAGGTATTACAATTGCTCAGAGAGAAAGAAGAATGATTAATAATTAATTATCAACTGTCAAAATTTTAACTAGCGCATATGTAATTCTACGTATTAAAATTCTGCAAAGAAAGAAGAAGTGAATAATTAATTAACAAATGTCGTTTCTGAAAGATGATAAATAGCGGAATTAGTTGATAGCATTTGTCTATCTTCCCTAAGATCGTTTCATATTTTCTAAAACTAATTTTTGAGAATAATATTAAGAAAAGGAACAGAAAAATATAGCAGGTTTCTTTTTCCACTTCATTTATTCTCTGTCTCTGTCTCTCTCTCTGTCTCTCTCTCTCTCTCTCTCTCTCTCTCTCTCTCTCTCTCTCTCTCTCTCTCTCTCTCTCTCTCTCTCTCTCTCCCCCCCTAATAATATATAAAGCCGAGTAAAATTTTAAAACTCCAAACATAATTGTTCTTTTGGCTTGTTTGCTTGCTAATTTTTTTCTTTCTTTGTTTTTATGTTTATTTGTTTGTATGTTTGTTTGTTTGTTTGTTTGTTTGTTAGTACGTTTATTTGTTTTAGAACTCAAATCAAGATTTTGCCACCTAGAAATAATTGCCTTGCATCCTTCAGGAGAACTTTAAAACCACATCTGCGTTTGCAACACTTTCTCGTGAAAAATCTGTTTCCTTTATTTTATGCCTGGTGCACCTGTATATGTATTCTTTCTTACACCTATATATGTATTCATTCTTACTCTTACATGTGTATATGGATTCATTCTTACACCTGTATATGTATGCTTTCTTTCTTACACCTGTATATGTATTCTTTCTTACACCTGTATATTTATTCATTCTTACTCTTACATATGTATATGGGTTCATTCTTACACCTGTATATGCATGATTTCTTTCTTACACCTATATGGATTCATTCTTACACCTGTATAAGTATACTTTCTTTCTTACACCTGTATGGATTCATTCTTACAACTGTATATGCATGTTTTCTTTCTTACACCTTATATGTATGCTTTCTCTCTTACACCTGTATATGCATGCTTTCTTTCTTACACCTGTGTATGTATGCTTTCTTTCTTACACCTGTATGTATTCATTCTTACACCTGTATATGCATGATTTCTTTCTTACACCTATATATGTATTCATTCTCTCACCTATATATGGATTAATTCTTTCTTACACGTGTATATGGATTCATTCTTACACCTGTATATGAATTTTTTCTTACACCTGTACATGTGTTCATTCTTTCTTACACCTGTATACGCATTAACTCTTTCATTCATTCTTTCTTACACATGTATATGTATTTTCTCTTACACCTGTCTATGTATTTATTCTTACACCTGTATATGTATTCTCTCTTGCACCTGTATATGCATTTATTCTTACACCTGTATATGTATTCCTTCATTCTTTCTTACACCTGTATATACATTCTTTATTACACCTGTGTATGTATTATTTCTTACGCATATATATATTCTTTTTTTTACACATGTATAGTGTACCTTGAACATTTTAATATGTGTAGGGTTTTCCTCCAAAATGTGTCTGATTGTATATATTATTTAGTCTTGTAAAGCACTTTGAGCTTTTGTCACACAAAGCAGACGCTAATTCACCATTATCATTTAATATTATTAATCTGCACATGTTGCTCTCTTATCCCAAGGTCATATGCACCTAAAATGTAGGATGGAGACAAGGAAACAACAACTGCAATCTTCTCAGTGTCATGCGCATTTACGATATAGGATAAGGGCAAAGTAAATTACAATAGCAGTTTTCTCAAGGTCATGCGTACTTAAGATTCAGGATAAAGGACATATTACCAGGCTGAAGTGTCAGCAAACTCAAATTGATAACTCTAGAAGTGGGTCCAGCATGGACAGAGGTGATCATCGAACTTCGAATTGTTTTCATCGTTAGTATGTGTGTGTGTTGGGGGGGGGGGAGGGGGAGATGATGGATGAACGACAGTTCAAAACAAACAAATTGTTTTTGTACACTCTCCTTCGCATATTCCGATAAACGACATCGACTGTTAAAATCAATTACTTGAACAAAACAAAACAATCGGACAATTGTTTTTCTTATGGAGAGTGGAGCCCGATGGACCCCGTCTTGTCCTCTATAGATGAAGATAAAATTTGTGCCACCCACACCGGGTCGAGATCGAATTGTTTTTCAGAGATAATCGACTAATCGTCGTGTTGTTATCAGAATGGACGCGACTTGCGCGTCACGGCCAGGTCTCGCTGACGTCATGACCGGTGGCGCGGTGGCACAAGCGGTCGGGATGAAGACGAGGCAGGCTCTTTTAGTGAGTTATCGACCTTGCAGCCTCGACGAGAATAGCAACGAATGTTCGATACAGATAATGTGCTATCGTCCCGGTATTGTTCAAGAGTTCGATAATACAAACTGTCTGTGTAAAGAAAGAACGGGAAGGGGTAGAGTGGGGCAAGAGGAATGAATAGAGAAAATGGGAGTGGGGTAGAGAGAAGGTTGGCGTGGGGAGGGGGCGATTACGCGCGTGAGAATTCAATATATTCATGGTAAGTAAGCAAAGAGTCACGTGTTGCTATCTTTCACTCGTTTTCTCTTTCTTTTTCTTTCTTTCTTCTCTTTCTTTCTTTATCTCTCTCTCTCTGTTTCTCTTTCTTTCTTTCTCTCTCTCTCTTTCTTTTTCCCTCTTGCGTTCTTGCTCTTTCTCTCTTTCTTTCTTTCTCTCTCTTTCTTTCTTTTTCTTTCTCTCTTATGCTCTCTCTCTCTCTCTCTCTCTCTCTCTCTTTCTCTCTCACCCGATGATAACCGATTTATCTCATACCAGGACACTATGTATTTCCCTCTCACCCCATGATAACTGATTTATCTCATATCAGAATACTATGTATTTCCCTCTCACCTCGTGATAACCGATTTATCTCATACCGGGACACTATGTATTTCTCTCTCATCGACATGGTACTATATTCATCCCTCCCTTTGTCTCTAGATTTTTTCCTTCCAGTGGCACTAAATCTCATCTTCTTAATTATCATAACCATGTCGTCATATTTCTTGAAAGTCATTGTATTCTTGTCATCATATTTCTTCAAAGTCATCATACTCTTGTCATCATATTTCTTCAAAGTTATGATGTCCATGTCATTATATTTCTTCTTAGTCATCATACCCTAACTACTATATCTCTCTTTAACCATGACTTTGTATGTCTCCCTACCCATGCTTCTGTCTCATATCATAGTAAACCTTCCAGTGACACTATATTCCTGCCCTTGTTTCTCTCTCTCTCTCTCTCTCTCTCTCTCTCTCTCTAATCTTTGTCTTTTTAAAGATTTAATGTCTTTGTAACATTGACGATACATCTGTCCCTACCATGGCACTGGATCTCTCAGTAACAATGGCACCGATCTCCTCTTACCCGGACACCATATCTCTTTCTATAATCCTACCATTGCTCTCTTTCTCTCCCTATTAATCTTACCCATGACACTGTATCTCTTCCAATCAACCTATCCATGAAAATGTATCTCGTCCAATTAATTCTACCCATGACACTGCCTCTTCCGATCAATCCTAATCATGACACTGTGTCTTTCCAATCAATCCTACCCGTGACACTTTGTCTCTTCCAGTTAATCCTACCCATAACACTGTGTCCCTTCCATTAAATTTTACACATGACAGTGTGTCTCTTCCACCTAATACTACCCATGGCACTGTGTCTTTTCCAATTAATACTACAAATGACATTGTGTTTTTCCAATCAATCCTACCCGTGACACTTTGTCTCTTCCAGTTAATCCTACCCATAACACTGTGTCCCATCCAGTAAATTCTACACATGACACTGTGCCTCTTCCACCTAATACTTCCCATGGCACTATATATTTTCCCCACTAACCCAACCCATGTACCATAAAATTCTATCTATTCTACCCATAGGACTTATATTTCTCTCAACCAGTGGCAATATATCTCTCTCTAACCACGGTACTCTTTACCTCTCCATGTCAATGATGTTTATGTTTATGTGTCTGTGTGTGTGTGTGTCTATGTAGATTAATAGATAGATAGATAGATAGATGGATGGATGGATGGATGGATGGATAGATAGATAGATAGATAGATAGATAGATAGATAGATAGATAGATAGATAGATAGATAGATAGATAGATAGATAGATAGATAGATAGATAGATAAATATCCCTTTTCATGGCATTAAATATGTTTCTTTTTCCATGACAGTAAATATATCTGTCTTTTCATGGCATTACATATGTCTCTCTTTTCCTGGCACTAAATACATCTTTATTCCTGGCACTAGATTTGTCTCTTTTGCTGGCACTAATATGTCTTTTATCCTGGCATTAAATATGTCCCTTTATAATGGCACTAAATATGTTTCTCTTTTCCTGGAACTAAACATTTCTCCTTGTTATCTGGAGCCAAATATGTTCTTCTCCTGGTGCTAAATATGTCTCTTTTCATGCACTAGGTATGTTTCTCTTTTCATGTGACCTCATGAAATCCCTCGCTAGACACTTATGCCCGCCCATTTCCATACTCAACAGTTTTGGGGGAGTTAGGAGTAATTGTTGAGGAGGGGTTGTCTAATCTGACGGGCCGGTTTAGGGCTAGTCATCATGATAATTCCTGAATTGATTTGTCACTCTTGACAATGTATCTGTGACGCCTATGCCGCACTAGATACTGGTTACGATTATTATTGTTAATTAATCACTCATTAACCAATTACAAGTGATGAGAATCTTAATTTATGTTATTAATAATTCTCCAGAAGACACCACTCGTCTCTCTCACTTGGCGGATATGCAGGCGCTGTAAACGTTTCTCTCTTCCACAGCATTAAAGACAAACATTTACCGTCACAATAATTCCGTAGGTGGAAAACTTCTTACTAAAGGAGAAGATAAATCTGTCTTTTAACCTTCTATATTTAGCGAGCCCCCCCCTCCACCCACTTTTTTCTCCAGCATATTGTTATCAAACTGTGTAAGAAGGCCAATAAATTTATTAAATCAACAACAATCAAATATACTACATATGAATAAAATCAAAAGAGCATTGACATTTACATCAGTTCACAACAATGTTCAATTAACGCTGGACAATTGTTCAGTTTATCCTAGCATAGATATAAGCAGTCAATTAACATAAATACATAATCAAGTTCATGGATATCATCACGGAAATGAGAGTAGGCTTCAGAGAAATAATAAAAGTCAATTTACATAACATGTTCAAAGATGACGGCTGTCGCCAGCACGTGTTTCACAGTTTCACGGTTTACAACAAGTCACTGCCTTTCATATTTAGGCAAGGTTCCATGTGTCCCTTCAAGAGGCATGTTACACAACTGTTCCAGAGTCTTTGATGCACTCTCCAAGCATGCTGTAGAGAATCTTTCTGAATTTCACATACTCTATTGAACGCATCAGGAGAATATTCTTGATTTTCTGTCCGCATTTCCTTAACACACCGTGAAGAACATTTAAAATGTTCCAAAGGCTTCTTGAATTCTCGAGACCTAACTCAAGCCACAAATTCCACCATATTGGTAATTGAACTGAATTCACAGGAATCAACTTACAGCAACACGTTTTACTGATAAGTTAACGACAATGTCGGTTTCACACACCAACGTAATTTAGCACAGCACCGTAGTACAACGTGACAAAAGTAAATTCTGCAAATGTCAAATTAAGGCAGCACTAAATTTCAGGCATATTCTCGATCACCAATTGAAAATACACATGTATGTGAATTTGATTCCGACAGTGTAATCAAGTAATTTCCTCGTTAATTCTGACAGAAGCACAATTTCTATTTAAGTGTAGATAATTTGGCTAATAATTCAGTTAACGTACTAATGCACGCAGCAATAGGTGTCTTATGGATCATACTAACATTTAATTAAGAAGATGGTATCCAAATAAAAATAGGAATGCCTGTACGACAGTCCAATTGCTTACCTATCTATTAAATCCTTACAATTTACCTGAATGTAATAATTGTTGTTAAACACCAAGTGCCTGATACGAGGGTATATGTTGTACACAGCAGACGATTTTCAGTATTCTTGACTCAGCAAATATCAAACGAATAACAATGAGACAAACGATGTTTTCTTTCACAGATTTTGATTTTTAAAGGGAGGGGGGGGAGTGAATGAGAGAGTCGAAATTGTGGCACACTAGGCATGGAATTACACTGTTATGTACAGGTGTACTTTTTCTTTACACTGTCATGTACAAAAATATTTTTCATTACCCCGTCTGTACTGCTGTACTTTATTATACCATAATGTACACCTTTACAACTCTGTTACGAATTATTATGGGACAAAAGCTCGCCATAATTTTTTTTCTAAATAGCATTAAAGAAAACAGTAATCCATACAGAGAGAAATTCAAAGTCTTCAGTTTAAGTAACTTTATAGAGTGGACTGTTTGCCTTACAATACAATTTGATTTTGTAGATAGTAAATTTGCCTATCTATATTTCTAGACATAATTGTTATATAAATTGTTAAATTGTCAAAGTGACCCGACCTTGGGCACCCCTTATGATAGTATTTTTTATAAGTGTCAGAGTTGGAGTAAACATCTCGAATTAAAAATATGCTAGAAAATTGCTGACGCAATCCAAACCAGTTCCAAGTAGATGAATAGTTTTTCTAATTTTCTCATACGTGTCCATATCAAAATATTTGGTTATGTGTTGTTTCGTTGTTTTTATTTGTTTTGTTTTTTTTTGGGGGGGCGTGTTTTTCTTTTAATTATTCGATGTTGCCGAGGGTTTTATTATTTTTTTTATTTTACATTTTATGTGCGGAGATAGGAGATAGAGGGGTTTTTTTGTGTGTTTGTTTTGTTGTTAGTGTTAACGTTTTGTTATTGTCTTTCTTTTTGTTTATTGTTGGAATATTTGTTTTGATTTTGTTGATTTTTGTTTTAGGGGGTGTTTGTTGATTTTTTTGGTTGTTTTTTTTATTTAGGGGGAAGAGATTGTGTTGAATGAGAGAGATTTGGAAAAAGATGTTGTTCCTTTGTTTTGTGGGTTTTTTTATGTGTATTTGTGTGGGTGGAGGATTGTTTTATTTTATTTTACTTTCTTTTCGTGGGTTGTAGGTGGGAGGGTTTTATTTATTTATTTTTTTTTTATTGGTCAGTCAGTGAGGAATGAAAGGTGTGTTAGTGATTTGCTGGGACACTTTAAATTTTTTTCATTTCGAATTCTTTTTAAGTCTCTGATTATTTCCAATTTTGCTTTAGTTTTCATTTCTACGTCTTTCAGTTTCCTTTTTATTCTTCTTTTTTAAAATTATTATTTGCACGTAGTCCCTCGTGTAGACACACTTCCCATTAATATAACATGCCAGTGGGCGACGTGAAGTAACAGACTCCTAAAGTGACAATGGTAACATATTCTCTATGGCTGTCATGCTTCTCTGGAAATAGCTCAGTGTTTGGAGGAAGATCTTTTCACATCTTTCGCGGCTTGTGGCGCCCGCTTTGTGCCGGCATTCCGATAGGGAAACAAAACATCATGTCTGCTTTTGGAAGGCTCAAGCAGACTGGATCCATACACTCTTCTATTATGGTCACGCATCATTGAAAGACAGAGAAATAAATACACATTCAGTTAGGATCTGGGATAATAATTTTTTTTAAATGTCTGTTTACTTGTTTTTGTAAAATTAACAAAAATATACTGCTTTTAATTTCTGTTGTTAGTTGCTGGGTGTTTCAGGTGACTGTTTTTTTTTCTGGTATTTTCGTTATTCATTTTCTTTCTATTGTTGATACTTAGATATTTAGTGCTTATATATTTTTTCATTTTGTTTCTCCATTTATGTAAGTTGGCATTGTGCAATGGAAACGTACTTTAATTTTATTTTAATTACAAATTCACGGGGTTACTGAATTATCCAATTATTTTATTTTATTTTAAATTTCAGTCATTAATTCTAATATTGGGTCTATTTCGTCTCTCGTATGTTTTCTTAAATGACAAACGAACAACAACAGTGTTCTTTTATATATAATTTGTTTGGCTTTGGAAGTTTAATTACTTTTTTTCAGATCTGCAATCATCGTCTCTAAATGCACGTGGGTTTTAATTACGTCAAAAGCATGTCTCTACGTGAGGGTCCTGGAGCGCTTGGTAGGCAAACGTGTTGTTGAACCCTCTATACTAACAGCATATTGCCATTAACATTTGTTTTTAATTTCATTAAATTTTTATATTTTGTTTTTGTAGGGTTGATGTTTACCCAAGTAACGGGTTAATTATAACTGAATGTACACTGTATTGTAATTTTCTGTGCTACTAGCCGAAAGGCATTCGTGCAGAAATTGCATAAATGCAACTAAAAATGAGAGCTGGTGTGCGTGTGTGTGCGTGTGCGTGCATGTGCGCGCGAGTGTGTGTGCGCGAGTGTGTGCGCGCGTGTGTGTGCGTGCGTGTGCTTGAGTATGTGTGTGTGAGAGTGAGTGTGTATTCCCTTGTGCTATCTCTAGTTGGTTCAATTCCTGCAGTCCTTGTACTGTTTCTAGCACCTAGGATAGTCTAGTTACTCTAGTAGTACTTTTCCTTTAGCTGCTTCTTGACTTACAAGTGTTTTGACTATATTGCAAGATTGCAACTTTCAACCACTCTCCCCCACCCCTTTTCAGTTACATTGCCCCTTACCCTATCACCTCAGTATCCATACAATGTGATTAAAAACCATTCTTTCTCATTAAAACAAAAACTCCAATCAATGTGATTAAAGCCACTCCCTTCAGCACCCTAAGCATCCAGTGCCTGATTACCAAGTAGGCAGAGTAGGCACCGGCCTATGAGCCTTTTAGGGGCCCCGCAAGAACGGATCAAAATAATATTGAATTGATTTGATCTTGAAAGAAAATTACAATCAAGGTTTCTTTAATAGTTTCTAAGAGATAGAAAAAAAAAAATGAATTACCTCAAAGAAACAAAAACTTTACATTAAAGACTCTAAAGAGAAAATACTGTATTAATGTAATGTACCCATTAACAACTTAAAGTACATAAACCATAGACATATTCACATTACAGTTTGTCTCTTAAAAACTCATCTTCTGTCAGCTGTCAGTTTGTAAAAATGTCGGTGCAACCTACATACGTGTAAATGTGTAATGTAAAGTAGTGAAGGTCATCTCCGACGTGCACACTACTTAGTTCAATGTTATCCCACTAGAGCGTGCACACTACTTAGTTCAATGTTATCCCACTAGACTGATTAGAGCGTGCACACTACTTAGTTCAATGTTATCCCACTAGACTGATTAGAGCGTGCACACTACTTAGTTCAATGTTATCCCACTAGACTGATTAGAGCGTGCACACTACTTAGTTCAATGTTATCCCACTAGACTGATTAGAGCGTGCACACTACTTAGTTCAATGTTATCCCACTAGAGCGTGCACACTACTTAGTTCAATGTTATCCCACTAGACTGATTAGAGCGTGCACACTACTTAGTTCAATGTTATCCCACTAGAGCGTGCACACTACTTATTTCAATGTTATCCCACTAGAGCGTGCACACTACTTAGTTCAATGTTATCCCACTAGAGTGCGCGCACAAGAAACCTCCAGAAAAGAAGCTTTCTGTGAGTTAGTATATCGCTAGTTCCCGCTGACTCCAGACCCTAGTAGAATATTTGCGACTACAAGCTTCGGGGATGGGGGGTGAAAGAATCTATAGCAGTTTTACACCACAGGAGCTTGCATTGATCATTTCGTCATCAGACGTTCTCTGGTCTGGAGTGCCCCAATGGGACTCACAGTCTCACATTTGTGTTCGAAGTGAAGGGCGGGAGAGCTGGAAGGGGGTAAAAAAAAAAAAGGTTGCACCAGTTTGGCGCTCACCCTCAACCGCCCTCCGTCGGTGGGTTTAGAAGCTTCGAGAACAAGGGCGATTACATGTGCGTTAGTATAATTTGTGTAATGGTTGGTAAAATTAAAAACGTATTAGGAGATAATTTGCGAGGGGGCCCCGAGTTCTGGACTGCCCAGGAGCCTCTATAGGGTTTAATCCGGCACTGCTCACATATACCACCAATATTTAAGCCTCTATTCCCCTCCCCTGTATCCGTACAATGATTTTAAAGCCTGTATCCCTACAATTCGATTTAAAACCACCACCATCCCACCTTCCCTACATATGATTGAAAGCCACTTTTCAATGATCTTACCCTTTGACCTTTCGCCGAGATACTAACTACTTCTCTGTCACTGTCACTGCCTCGTGATTCTCACACTGACTTGTTCGTTACTCTAACGAGAGAATAGCTACACGTACCTCCCTGTCACTACCATTGCCTCTTGACTTGCGGCCACTTTTGTCATGTGACCGCAACGTGACTTACCACAATGTTTACCACGAAATAACATCGTACCTAACTATCAGGTCTACTGCATTTGTGATTCCCGGCCTCCCACGTCTATCAGGTCATCTATTATTACGTGACTTTCCACTAATTTTAACTTGGCCACTAGCTTGTTACGTGCCATCTATTAAATTTATCTTCCCGCTCTTTTAATTTGCCAGTATCTTAGAGTGTGCCTGTTTTCTTTCTGCCTATCGTTTCTTGATACAGATCTAAAACTTTTCATGCGTCAGGAATGTAATTTACTTATACTTTTCTTGCATGATAATCTATCTTTATATTTACTGCTAGCTTGTTCGTATCCCTATCTATTTAATTTATAGCTGCTTTTCATGCCCATCTATTTGTAATTTAGTGCTATCTTACTCATGCCTCTATCTTCATAATTTATTATTCCTAATTTACTATCTTTTCCATGTTCCCATCTGCTACTAATACATTTTTCATGTCTCTAAGTTTGTATTTTTCAAGTGCACCTCTTGAATATTTACTGTGATCTTTTTTGATGTACCTATCTGAGACGGTGCTCTTTGTCTATTAATTATTATCAATGTTTATCTTTATTAATTAATAATCACATTAATAAAGGTGGGCGGGTCGCATGGATATGCTAAAACCTGCCACAAAAACTACAGGTCAAACACTGGCAAACCCTTATATGAACGATATTCCAGGCAACTCAAGGGTGCAGACCCTTAGAACACCTTTGTCTAAGGTCTCTGTCTCAGCATGTAGATCCAGTTAGACATTTGGGTCTGTTCAAATCACGGATTTAGATCGATGTTTAAAATGATGGTTTAAAACGATGGTTTAAAAGTGTGCTATACTGCAACACAAAATGTAACGGTACGTAAATCTCTTACGTAAATTCTACCCCTTTCTCTCTCTCCCTTTCTCTCTCTCCCTCTCTCTCTCTCACTCTCACTCTCTCTCTCTCCTTATTTTCTCAAACTTACATCTCTGCAAACAATGCATTATCACACAAGCCTAATGTAAGTCGTGAACATTGTGATATAAGTGAAATATAAATCTAGCATCACAATAAGTCATTTAACCACTTTTCTGCTTTACATCAAAAGGATATATAATGCAATAAATATGTCTAAGTCTAAAATTTCAGTCTATCAGCCGATTAACTCACCAAGCTATCGGGGCTCTTTACCCATGGACCAGAGTTTTCTCATAGTGACGAGCATTGACTTTTTGCCCAGTATTTAAACTAATATGGTGTTATTTTACGATAAACAATCTGACACTTAAGCGAGGCTAACTGCCCTTTAAGTGAGCTACATTGAAAGACTCGCTTGCTTGTCCCAACACTCTTCACTCCACTTTGCACACTTAGCGCATGCCTGCAGGCGGTTCGAACCTACCATCCATCTTTCACCTGATACTTCGCGTCGGTCTCTTACTGATCTCACCTGTATCTAGAATTCTAGATGGATATCTGTGAGCGTCTTGCTTATCGGACCATTCCTACCCGGCACCGTTGCCGGCTGCTAGAGACGCCATTCTCGCACGTCTCATTCCGGCGCGACCTTCTAGCACCGTTGTTCAGACTGGCCTACCTCAAGAAGTCGGATCGTTGTCGTGTCCTTTCCTTCTGATCTCCACAGTCACACGTCACGTCGTGGGAACCAGTGTCTAGACTAGAGAAATGGCCGTGAGCACTACAAATAGCGTGTGACTATGACTTAGTGCATTTCAAACGATCGATTTAACAGCTAGATTATTACAATGTCTAAAAATAAAAATGGCCTAAATAATAATAATTCAAAAACAATTAATTAAACTTAGACGGCAACTGCTCCGTCACAATATCCTTTATAATTTATTATTTAACCTTTTATCATTCTACTACCACTATTATTTGCCCTCTTGATTTATGTCATCCATCCACCTAACTGACCACTATCAGTTATTTGCCCTACTGTTTTATGTCATCATCCATGCAATTTATCACTATTTTTGTTATACCTTATCTTTGTAATTTACCATTGCCTTTGACCATGACCTTTTCGTGACTGATTTTAGCTACTTTTACCATGTCCATATATTGTGACTTTTCGGCCACCTACACTCCTATTACCGAGCACAGTGACCTCGCGATTTACAACTATCTTATAAAACTTTACCTTGTGACCTTCTACCACCTTTACCATACCTCTTGCTTCAAGATGTATCACCACTTTATTCCACATCTACTATTTTCTTGTTTTCACTATATTCCTGCCTCCTATTTTCTGTCTTTGAACTGTGCCTTTTGTCTAATGGCGTACTGTTGAATTTGTCATTCAATACGAGCGTCTTGATTTGCTGTCACGCGTTACCATGCCTGTACTTCGCGATTTACCGATAACACTTTTATCACATTCGGAACCTGTGATTTTTCAACATATTTTAACCCTCCTAATTGACCTCCACCATAGTTAACCATATACTGACCTCCAGATACTAATGTTATTCCTCCAACCTCAAGAAATCTATTAATTTTACGGCGTGACTTACTACCTCCTTTACCAGGCCCGATACTTCCATGGTACCATTATCCTAAAATCTTTCCTTGCACCCTCTTTCATCACAGACTGTAACATCTACATCTTACCACATAACTTACTGTTCCAGTATCATGACCTTTTTTCATGATTTACCACTGCTTCTTACAAGTACGACCTTGCATGCTATCTTTAATGTACTATCTTCTGTTTGTGGTTCGTTTCAGCATAGTTGTAAAAATAAAAAAAATGAAAGGGAGGTGAGGAAGAAAGAAAGAAGCGTGATATACTTTAACCACCAGCAATTCTAAGCTTTAAGCGAACCTTTTCGCAACAATATCACGCACATCATCCTCAAATGACGTCATACAAACAAACAACGAGCATTAGGCGCAAAGAGTAGAGGGGGAAAAAAATACCATTTCGAGTGTTAATACTAGGCTCTTTGTTTTTCTCTTGTTTTTCATTTATTTAGTTTTGTTTAACCTTATTAACCTCTTACTAGCAGATATCGGAACTTTGCGGGGTTGGCCATAAGCCTACGCCTCTCCTGTCAAACGCAGACGAGCACTTGTCTGGATAGCCCGCTGGTTTCCAATGACAACGGACAAAGCGCCCTCTTACTGAAAGCGATGTCAATGTCCGATAACAAATGCGCGCGATCGGCGCGTGAACTCATGCGTGCACGTGCTGAACATACTTCGTGGGTCAAACCAATGAACGTGGTGAAGAAACCGGGGACCCGGAGTGTGGAAGAGGGAGGGGATTTTCATACTGCAGGTGTTGCAAAAATATGTTTTTCTTCTTCTTTAAAATGTATCCCTTCACGTTCAAAGTAGTATTTAAGGGGAGAGTAATTTCAGATCTAGGGTAAGCCAACTTTATCCTGATCCTTAAGTCTAACCCTAAGCATTAATTACTGGAAAAGTAGCCTAATTAACCTCATATCACTTTAAAAGGTAATAAAAGTTAACACCTCCATCCCCCTCCCCCCATTTCCCCGTTTTATTTTCCAAGAAATCCCACAAACAGGTCTACAAGTTGTATTTATTTTATCTTGAAAACTTACTATAGAGAGGAATCACGCCTATAGGTGATGCTCAGTGTGGGTCCAAAAGGCAATCTAATCTTCGCTTTCCCTAACACACCTATTTATGTATCCTAGCAGCTGTTGTCCATGTTTTAATTTACATGGTTGACACTGCCAGCTTCCAGTCTTGAGTGTATCCTGGCTGAGAGACAGTTCTCTCTTACTGACACTAAGATTTTGTGCAAACTTGTAGAGGCCAGAGAGGGCAACAAGCTGGACTTCGTAACTAGCTCAAAGCTAAACCTAATTAAACTGTCAGGGCTTCAAGTTAGAAACACTGTTTATAATAATTTGAAGTAACAAAGTCAGAGCTGTTATGACTGTTATAAATTATAATTATTATCTTCAAAATTTTATAATGAATTAAAATAATTTTATCTTTTAATTAATTTAAACAAAGCGAGGTGGGATGATCGCCACAGTAGGCAACATGTATAATTAGATTTGCTGTGCTCTTGTTATTAGTATGTGTATGCCTATGTGTGTACTTATGTTGTGCTATTATTTAGCGTGTGTATACTTGTGTGTATAATTAGGTTTGCTGTGCTGTTGTTCTTAGCATGTCTACGTGTGTACTTGTACTATTATTTAGCGTGTGTATACTTGCGTGTAAAGTTAGGTTTGCTCTCCTGTTGTTTTTAGTATGCTTGCCTATGTGTGTCTTTATGTTATGTTATCATTTATCATTTAGCCTCTGTATACTTGCGTATATAGTTAAGTTTGCTCTGCTGTTATGTTGGCCTAGCTGTTGTTCTTAGACTGTGTAGTTTTGTTTGTCGTGCTGTTTTAGCTCGCGTAAGCCTACGTGTGTATTTATTTATGTTTGTTGTACTGTTATTTTAGCTTGTTTCGGCAAAAGCATAGATAGTTTGCTGTGCTATTATTTAGCGTGTGTAGGCAAATATGTAGCCAGTATTTGTGCTGTTATGTAACATGTGTGGGCAAACGTGTAATTAGTTTGTTGTGCTGTTATTTAACATGTGTGGGCAAACGTGTAATTAGTTTGTTGTGCTGTTATTTAACATGTGTGGGCAAACGTGTAATTAGTTTGTTGTGCTGTTATTTAACATATGTGGGCAAACGTGTAATTAGTTTGTTGTGCTGTTATTTAACATGTGTGGGCAAACGTGTAATTAGTTTGTTGTGTGTAATTTAACATGTGTGGGCAAACGTGTAATTATTTGTTGTGCTATTATTTAACGTAGGTCTATGTAGACAAATGTGTAGTTATCTTGCTGTACTATTATTTAAAGTATGTAGTTATGTTTATTGTGTTGAGCGTGTTTAGGCCAAAATACAGACCTATAGTTTTGTTTGCCTAGCTGTTGTTCTTAGCGTGTGGTAGGCCTATGTGTTTTAGTTATGTTTACAGTGCTGATCTAGCATTTTCTCTCATATTTTTAAATACGACACTATATATCTTGGGCATACAGTTTGTAAACTAATGTGTATGTGAACAATCGATTCTCGCCGTAATTTTTTGTTTTGTAGTATTTTCATCAGCTACAGCCTTTTGCTGATTTAGTAAACGGAAACAAACATTCTTCACACACACACACACACACACACACACACACACACACACACACACACCGTGTGCGAGAAATCAGGAGTCCTTCTTGCAGGTCCCCTCCGACAGAGTAGACGCTAGAGTCAGACACCCAAACCAAGACAAGAGTCGCATCTGCTTTTTCTTCTTAGGAGTACAGAAATGAGAGCTGTCAGGCATCCTACATACCAAGGGGCGTAATGTAATGCATCTACTCTCTCCTGGTTATGCTTCATACATTCCCTTAGATTGTCTAGGGGACGCTTATGATGATTAGTGGCAGTGGCTAGGATTAAAGCCTTGCACTCACTTATCCGTAGGTGAATAAATATGTCACCCTGCTATCGGGAATTATAATTAACACGGCGTGGTACGTACATGTGCAATTTTAATGTATAGTCACGGGGTTACAATCGCGACGACAAATACAATAAAGCTCAACCCAGTTAATAACATGTTGCCATCATTTCTTGTTCAGCTGCAAATCGACTTCAATATTAATTTTCATTGGTGAGAAAGTAGAGGTATTCTGGTCATCAATAAAAGTATTTTTTGCCGTAATAGTCGATAATACTACTTTCATCTTAAGCGACAACACCCAGTCCCAGACGTGTTTAGGTTGTATTGTACATCTACTCTCTAGTGATTTGTAGCGTTGCAACTGTGAATAACTTCTCTTTTCGGTTAAGTGAATACCCTCTAAAACTAAAAATTGGGAGTGACTTCCCCTTTTTGGTTTAGTGAATGCCCTATAGAACAAGGTGTGAAGTATTTTGGTAAGGAAGTTTCTCTTTAGTCGGGCCAGGTCAAGATGACCCAGAGCTCAAATAAAAGTTGTATTTAAAATGAGGCACAATGAAAGCAAGTTGTTTCATGCTCTCCCACCCTTCTTGAGTGCAGTGTGCAATTAATTTTGATCTTCATGTTTGTGTGACCTGTTTGTGGCTTGCTTTTACCCGCATTGCGTTTAATTAGTTTTATGTGATGCCCACAGTGCTTAGAATTTTTTTTAAATCTTTACTGGGTCAAAGAGGGTGTACAGTATAAAATGTCTCATTAGATTTAGTAGTAGTAAAATGAAATGTAAAAGGTGCAGTTTTCCTAGGCGATTCCACTTATTTTACAAATAGTTTACTCCCAGAAGGAAGTGTGGCACACTCTTCAAATAAGAATGTTTGCTTTTACAACAGATTCCCAAGATTAGCTGAATTAATGCCTGGCACATGAGTAACGCTTATTCTTTAGTCTATGGTGTGCAGTAAACTAGAGTATAACATATGCTTACTTTGTACACCCAGATTATAGTGTGCAATAAACTAGAGTATAACATATGCTTACTTTGTACACCCAGATTATAGTGTGCAGTAAACTAGAGTATAGCATATGCTTACTGTGTACACCCAGATTATAGTGTGCAGTAAACTAGAGTATAACATATGCTTACTTTGTACACCCAGATTATAGTGTGCAATAAACTAGAGTATAACATATGCTTACTTTGTACACCCAGATTATAGTGTGCAGTAAACTAGAGTAAAACATATGCTTACTTTGTACACCCAGATTATAGTGTGCAGTAAACTAGAGTATAACATATGCTTACTTTGTACACCCAGATTATAGTGTGCAATAAACTAGAGTATAACATATGCTTACTTTGTACACCCAGATTATAGTGTGCAGTAAACTAGAGTAAAACATATACTTACTTTATACACACAATTGTATTCATTTTGCAGTGTAAACACAGTGTTTGTAGTGAAAACGAACATTTTCTTTGTCCCTTTTCTGATTATTTTTATTCTTGGCATTGAGGCAGCAACTTGTTATCCTATATGCTTACTTTCAGCTGCTTATGTTTAATCTTGGCATTGAGGCAGCAACTTGGTATCCTATATGCTTACTTTCAGCTGCTTATGCTTCATAGAAAAGGAGATGTAAACATGCAAAAAGAAAATCTGATTGAATTTCAATAATATATCCAACAGACTGGATGAATCCATGAATCGCGCCTCTGTGTGTGCGATTGGTGGGGGTGGAGGGTGTAATATGTTCAAAGACGATTACTTTTGTTGATCTGAAAGTGATTGAGCAGGAATTTGTGGTGTTTTCTTTCTTGCAGGTGCAGAGACGAATCACCTCCCTTGATTTGAAAAGCGGGGGGAGGGGGGTTAAGAAAAAAACGGTAGCGCAACGGTCTGCAGTCGTCCTCTCTTACCTTCCTCGGTCTGAAAGTTTTTCGAACACTGGTGCAATGGCCGAGTTAGCTATTTGAAGTTTTAAAATAATTTTGTGTATATAAGCACAGCTCTGTGTACAGTTAAATAAAAGTGCATAGTAAATAAAATATATTTTAGTGTCTACTTCGACAGACGTTCGTGTAAATTTTAGATCGTGAATCCAAGGCTCAGTGTTGAAGTATCTTGTCATGAGCAGGATTTTGCATATTTCAATGTACAAAAACATCGGCTTTTCCATGGTCAGCTGCTTGCAGTGTTGTTTGTTTGTTTCCCTTTCCATATGAGACTTGCAATAGAGGTTCTTTTTCACTTAGGTATATTCCATTTTGTTCAAATCAGAAAGTTGTCAATGAATTATGGATAAAGCTTAGAGTAATGATTATTGTCAGGAATAGCATTAAAAATTGGCTTAATATACTTTCAACCGCTACAGGTGACTCTGTAACTAGAAGCAATGTTCTTGATAGGGACCCTACCGGAAGTCCTAGTGTCTTAATATTTACACCACCACTACACCACACTACCGTACCATTACAGTGATGGGTGATTGATAACTCTTTGTTTATTTGTTGAGCATTGTTTCAAATTCAAATAGCACTGCTAAATATGAACAATATGCCAAAAGGACTTCCACATTTAACATATACAGTTTCATTTCTTATCTGTCTGTTTTATTTCCATTGTGTTTGTTCGTTCGTACATTCGCTTTCGTTGTTTGGACCAAATACAATGTCAGGTTAATGTGCTTCTTGAAGTACTGACAAAGTTCGAAGCCACGGGTTAAGTTTTTCGGCAAGCAAGGGAGAAATTAAGTAGACAATATTATATTCTCTTCTCGTTTTTCTCTCCTCCTACATTCACATGTATACAGGCCACACCTATAGTAAAATAAAAAACAATGAAAGTTCTGCGTGAGAGAGAGAGAGAGAGAGAGAGAGAGAGAGAGAGAGAGAGAGAGAAGGGGGAGAGAGAATGTGTGTGTGTGTGTGTGTGTGTGTGTGTGTGTGTGTGTGTGTGTGTGTGTGTATTTGTATGTGTATTTGTGGTGTATATGTGTGTTTTCCCCATACAGTTAAACTCCTTGGTAAACTTTTGTACATTGTAATTGCCTCTGCAAGTATGCCTCGATTTTTCAAATCCAGCTCCCCTTTATTTCACCCGAAGAACATAAAATAATCAACAATATCACATGTTTTAGTTCAACTTACCCACTGTTCTAAATTAAATACTGATTTTCACTCCTAGAATAAAATATAATAATAATAATGCAGGTCTTCAGTTCAACTGAAGACTCTTCTACATGAAATATTGACCTTTAACCCTGAAACTTAACGCAATATAATAATATGTAACGTCTTCAACTTCCCGACTGTTCTACATGAAATACTGACCTTCACTTAAAGAACATAGCACATTGTCAAAATATCATAGGTAATCAGTTCAATTTATCGACTGTTCTGCATGAAGTATTCACCCTAGAATATAAAATAAAATGAGAATATAACAAGTCTTCAGTTTGTTTTTTGATGTTCATTTCAAAAACGTCTTCAATTTTCTCGTTTGATCAGTAGGATACGTGCAGCAATTTTTAACTCTTGCACTGCTTGCATCTCTAAAGTTCAATATAAAATGCAGTTTTGACTTGTACGTCAGCATTGTTTAGCCCGTTGATGATTCTACCTTTACTGATCCACGGCAGCATATGCAAGGAAACAATAATAACTTACCAAGATTTTTTTTTAATCCATGTAACCTAAGCCCGTATATTGCAGAGTGTTCTCCCCTTCACACAGTTTGACCTTTAAATAACTGCTGATTTACTAATCACACGGCAGTTGTTTGTTTGGTGTTGTTGTTTTTTTTAAGGGGGGAGGGGGAATGTATTTATTTCATTTCTTTCTTTTGGGGAGAGGGGGAGGTACAGGGAGACAACAAACAATATCTTCGAACGACTTGTTTTCAAACATACATGATTATTTTCTAGCGTCAATTGTACGACTATTGTCTAATTGAGATATTTAGTTTATTGTTGCTGTGTTTTTTTTAAATAATAATTTAGTTCGCAAAATATTGTAGTCTAGGTCACGAGGTCTAGTGTTAGGATTTCTTACTTTTACGCTGGCGACCCGCCATGAAAAAAAAAATCATAGAGGGTGGTAGCTCGCGCGTGTTTTTATTGTTGTTTTTGTAAACTTTTTCTTTAAACTTATTATTTCGTTATTTGTGTGGTGTAGTTGTATCAAATATATCTTGTTTATCGTTATTTGTGTGGTGTAGTTGTATCAAAAATATCTTGTTTATCGTTATTTGTGTGGTGTAGTTGTATCAAATATATCTTGTTTTTGTAAACTTTTTCTTTAAACTTATTATTTCGTTATTTGTGTGGTGTAGTTGTATCAAATATATCTTGTTTATCGTTATTTGTGTGGTGTAGTTGTATCAAAAATATCTTGTTTATCGTTATTTGTGTGGTGTGGTTGTATCAAATATATCTTGTTTATTTTTCAGATACTGACTCCTTTCTCCCGTGTTACTTTTATTTAATTCTGCGAGTGGTTTCCTCAAACAAGTGCATGTTATATGCATGCTCTCTCTCTCTCTCTCTCTCTCTCTCTCTCTCTCTCTCTCTCTCTCTCTCTCTCTCTCTCTCTCTCTCTCTCTCTCTCTCTCTCTCTCTCTCCAGTAATTTGTGGCTAGTCCATAAGTGCAATAGCCGTTGCAAACACATGCATGTATCTTAATTAGGTCAGTTGAAGCAGGACTTTCTCTATGCTACAAACACATTCATGAGTATGCCTGTATATTATTTTAGGATTTTCTCTATGCTGCAGATTGCTGATCCGGCTCAATGTTGACACGTGTAATGTACCTCCTGCACACCGAGACAAACAAAAACAGCGATTAATTTATTTTTTTTAAAAGAGGAGATTCGAAGCTGGAAACTTGTAACAAGTAATGCAGTTTGAAAATCTTTGATTATGACTAGTTGTATACGGTGGTGGTTGTGGCAGTAGTGGGGAGGAGCGGTTGCGTGTACTTCGCCCCCTGTCCTCTCCAAATCTTGTCACTTTTGATATGTATGTCTATAATTAATCCCTCTAGCAGACTGATATTGTTGTCAATGCGGCGTCTGCAAAAGCTAAGTATTGTACAAACTGTAGGATAGGATGCGTCTTACACTAAAGTTTTCAATTTTATTTATTTATTTATTCAAACGTCGTTTGAGTTCAAAGTGCATCCGATTCTACAATGCGCAGCGTTCGTCTCCGCATGGTGCCAGTGGTTTTGTTAACTGCCATTACGTCATAGTCAACATAAGAACTTTTGTTTGCTGCCATTATGTCACAGTCAACTTTAGATCGTTTATTTGCTGACATTACCTCAAAGTCAACTTCATTACTTTTGTTTGCTGCACCAGAGATAAACTGGTCGTTATTCAAGCCATGAGAAGCGTACACATTAAAAAAAATATATATATATATATTTTTTTTTATAATGCCTTCCCATTTTCTGCACTCCAATTTACCGCAGCGACTGTGTTCCAAATCACTTATATATTTTTGCATAAATGCCTGTAGCTGCACAGACACATACATACACTCAGGACTACATTCAGACACATATATACACTCAGGACTACATTCAGACACATATATACACTCAGGACTACATTCAGACACATTCAGAAATGCGTTCACATATACAAGCACATATAGAGAACTGAGTTTCGGTACAACACACTGGGCTACATTCAGACACACATATTCACTCAGGACTACATTCAGACAAATATATACACTCAGGACTACATTCAGACATATATACACTCGGGATCTCATTCAGACACACACACACACACACAGGACTACATTCAGATACGAACATACTCTCACACACACACACACACACACACACACACACACACACACACACATACGACTACATTCAGATACACATAAAGTTCATTCAGTACACACATTCGCAGAGAACTACATTCAGACATATTTGCACTCAGGACTACATTCAGATACACACATACCCACACAGTTCTTTCAGACACCCACCCACCCAGGACTACATTCAGATACACTTATACAGACACAAATTTCATTCAGATACAAGCATTAGCAGATAACTACATTCAGACGCATATATGCACTTAGGAATACATTCAGACACGCACTTAGGAATACATTCAGACACACACTTATAAGAATACACTCAGATACACATGTGACTTATATTCAGACATAGAGAGAGCTGAAAAACACACAGAACCTCATTCAGACACTCATACACGCAGAAACACACAGTACTGCATTCAAACGCACACAAACAGAACTGCATTCAGACATACATTTACATGAGACAGGACTGCAATCACACACATACACAGATACATTCAGACACACCCATTTATACACACTTAGAACTGCGTTCAAGCGCATTCCGGACTGCGTTAACGTGGTCACTCGTGCGCAGCCCTTTTCATCAGTGGAAATTTAAAGATTCGATTTAAAGCCGATGTTTATCAAATAACTCTTCTTTTATAGTATTATAACAATTAGCTTTGCTGTTTATTTGATATTTCTTTGCTGTTTATCGTGGTGTTATTTTTTTTTTTAATTGCCGCATCCGCATCGCGTACTATATTTGAACTGCCAGGAACTGATAAAATAATTTTTCTTTAAATATGTTTAGCCGCACATGCACTCATTCTTGAGACGGATGTGTTTGAAAGGGCAATATCTTTTTTTTTTTTTAATTAATTTTTCACTAAGTCAGAAATATATAATTATGTCTTTATCACAGCGGCGCCTGAATGGGTTTCTGACTTCGAGTCAGCGACCTGGTAAGCTACTTTCAGCTCCGTACATAGACTCCGTACATAGACTGTAACACGACACAGACTGCAACTGTACAGAGACTGCTGCACGGTTTAGTGGGCATACATTGTCTGATGGGACGGTAAAGCGAGTTTCGTGCGTCGCACACGCTAAAGATTCTTGATATTTAAATATCGGATAGTATAGGCAATTTGACGCTGCTCTGGCAAAATTGCTGAAAATAGTTCGCGAGTCTACATAGACACAGACACAAACATACACGTTTTCACTTTTACTTGAGGTACTACAATATGTCTCCTTTCTAAATCCTAAACGCCTGCACCAGCCTGCAAAATTCATTTCAGAAAGTTGGACGCGAAAACGAAATCCCACGTTAAACAAACAAACCATGTAAAAAGCACTTAAACTATGTGTCCAAGGGAAGACAACTGCGCCATGCTTATGACAAGATGCGCCATGTTCATGACAAGCTGTTAAGCAGGATAGACATCTGTCACTCATCGGTGTCAGGTCGCATTCCAGCTTTGACGCGGTCTGTTCTCATCAGCTGACTGAGTTCTTATTTAATATAGTAATGCATATCCTATTTCAGCTAACGCTTGGGCGGGGGGGAGGGGAAGGGGTATGTATAGTCGTTCATTAAACTGGCGTGTTGATTTTATTTTTGTTATCAGAGGCTATAAGTGATAATTTTTTGCTCGTGTTGAGACGTGACCGGACGACAGGTTTTATTATTAGAGTGTATTCTATTATTGGCTGATCGGCGAAAGCTAAAGCAAGCTAGAGTTTCCCATCACCGCATGAAAATCTGAATTGATTATTTATTTTTAACTGTCCGTCAACGATAAATAAATTACAAGCAGATTAGCTATGGTTAAGCCAGCCTGCGTTATATACGTCACTCCGCCTAAAGAAATCGGTAGAAACAAATTGTTTTTGTTGGCTTTTTTTTCCTATAAACAAGTAATTGCTTATAAACAAGTTGCTTTAATTGTGTTTGCCTATAAACAAATTGTTTAAATAGTGATTTTGCCTTTTGAAAATTTTCAGCTTTTGTCATTTATCATTGTCACTGTCACTTTAGTTTCGAGTTGTACGTGTGTAAAGGAAGGGGAGGAGTCGAGACATGTAACTGGCATTTCTGTAGACCGTTATCTCAAAGTTTCTAGACAAGATCTTAAGGATTTTAATTACTAATCATTACAAGCGATTGGTTGTTATTTTTCTTCTTAGTTTACATTATTATGCGAAACTATGATAAATTTTAAACATTTCCTGTTTAAAGTCATGACTGTCCCATTTATACCGTGTATACCAACATAACTGCGCGATTTTCTGTTAATACTATCACCAAAAAATCCCAAAAGAATAAATAAACTGGCTCTTTTCACTGAATGCATCTATACTCTATAGTCTATAGGCTCATTACCCTCAACAACAAAAAGAAAGGAAAAAAGCGTATGCGCCATGATTTTCTTACCTTGAGCCCTTGATAATAGACGTGTAATGATGATAACCTGTTAATTGTTCAATATATCTTTCTGGCGTAACGACGACCTTGACTGTCTATAGTAGCTGGGAGCCCTAGCCTATGTAAACAATATCAGGTTACATCTACAACTCACGCACGAATTGTGCTCTTGCGACAGAAATGAGAGATGTGGAAAACAAGAAAGGCAGAGCAGGTAAGTCTGTTTTATGTGACCAAAGAATGTTTACATCACACTCACGCTGGGACTCAGACCAACGATACCTCATTTCGGGGTTCCTTGCAGGAAGATGCCTAGCGGTCAAGGGGCGGACATCCGATGGGCGTGGCGACGTACATGTGTTAGGAGTTCGTTTCCAACACATCTTTGGCTTTTGGGGGTTTCATGTCTGCTTCCAACCTTCTCTGATTTCGCAGAAAAGCGCAAGTATCAAGACGAAGATTTATGTTCTGGAAGGAAAAGATATAATTTCTAGGTTTGTGCGTGCGCGCGCGCGTGTGTGTGTGTGTGTGTGTGTGTGTGCGCGCGCGCATAGGATGGGAAAGTGGGGGTTTAGTTGTTTGTTTGGTGTAGGCGCAAATTTTGCCCGTAACATCGTCCCAATTAGCCCGTTACATCTGCCCAAGCCTTTTCTTCTCGACTATTGAATTGGCAAGTGATCTTTAGCGTTTTGCGACATGTAGTACACGGGACCCGATATTTATTGTCCCATCTGCCAGACTAGACACTGTGCCTACCACCTTCAGCCAGGGAGCGGTTAAAGAACACCCGTTAAGTTTTTCCTACTCCAAGTGGAGTAGCCACTTGAGCAAAAGACCAGTACCACTACCACCATCAGAGTACGCTTGTGTCAAAGTACAAAGTCCACTTAAGGCTTTCTGCAGAAGAATATACGCATTGTATACGGCCAGCAGCATGTATTACTGTAGAAGGCCTATAATAATTAAAAATACAACAAAAGTTGCTTTGATCCCCACCATCCCGGTTCCTGTCAGCACGAATTAGCGAGCAGAGTGGTCCTGACGTCATCATGCCCTGCGCACGTGCAAGTGTAACTGAAGTGAAAATATTATTGGACGAGGATGAGAGGCGACTAGTTTCGGCGACGCGGTAGATGAGAGATTCGACGGGTAATTTGGTCGGGTGAAGAATGACGTACAAGAGGCAATTAAAGTGTTGGGAGATCAAGATGGTAGATAACGTCAACTTGTGAGTAGGTCGGAGAGCATACAGACTGGCTACTGCAGAGATGTGTGCAGCAGATCGTCTGGCAAGCAAGCAGAGTGTAACAGGTAATGGTTGACATCACGTTTCTTGCCAGTGAATAAAGCTTCAAACACCCTCCGAAGGGGTCCATTTTCCGTAGTGTACATCCCCACTGGAAACCTAAATCACATGTGTTTACAACCAAAAACAAAACCCACCATTTTTGATGATTTGTCTATCATTGAAATAGTGGAATGGAGGAGTGGTTGTCAGGTCATCAGTGATGCCCCAACGGTCGACTAATAGATAGATAGATAGACAGATATATAAATACAAATTGTATGCTTGCATACGTGTGTGTGCGTGTGTGTGTGTGTGTGTAAGCGTGCCCATGCTAGGACGTTACTACTTTGAAAGTGCAGTGTTGCAGTGTGTGCTATTTGTTTGTTTGTTTAATTTTGCTTTTGGAGGGTCTGCAAACTAGATAGCCCAAGACAAGGCGGCATTTTGCTAATTTTAGCAGCTCGAAAGAAAGATGTGGACAGAGAGACTGGCAGAAGAAGGGAACGTTAGTGAGATAACGTGGAAGTGATAATCTGCTCATTATAAATATTAGGGGATCTAAAACCTGTCCAAAGGAGAATCAAGCGAGATTTGGGGAGACTACTCTTCAGATCATGACGATTATGATTTCATTCGAGCTTAGAATGCATTGATTTCGCTGAAAGGTGCACAGCGCTTAAAGGAGGTGTCTTCGGAATAAACGACTAAAGCCGCAAAGGAGCAGCAGGTGAAGTTTGTACTTTCCGGAATGTCTCAAGTTGTGTGGTTTTAGATAAGAATTGCATCTGTTTGCCTGACATTTGTTTTGTTTTATTTCTGATGAGATTTTAACTTGAGAGTACACCCATTTGTTGACTATTTTTGTTGTTATTTCTAACTGTTAAGACTTTATTCTATTTTTTTTTTTAAACATACGGTTTTGTATTTGAAATTGTAAAGTGTTCTGCATCACCTTACAGGATATAGCACGTGATTTTAATTTTTTTTTTTTTAAACGGTATAAACGTTTCTTTCTTTCTTTAAAATTATGTATTAACACCTTTCGATTTCGTTGCGTATCGCTATGAGGGATCGGAGTTTTTCACAGTGAGTTGAGTCACAGTGCCCGTCTCGGTGACTTCCCATGCTTACATTGTAACAATACTGCAACTGCTATGCAATGCTGTGAATTAAAGTTGATAAAATCACTGAAGTAAGAACTAAAACACAGGAATAAAGTCACTGAAGTCAGAAATACCACACATGTATAAAGTCACTGAAGTAAGAACTAAAACACATGAATAAAGTCACTGAAGTCAGAAATACCACACATGTATAAAGTCACTGAAGTCAGAACTAAAACACATGAATAAAGTCACTGAAGTCAGAAATACCACACATGTATAAAGTCACTAAAAATTAAAAAATATCATCCCTGTATCCCACTTTCAAAAAAGAAATAATCTCGCGGGGGTGGGAGGGAAGGGTGTGATCAGTTGCCATCAGTCATATCTCCCGTAACTAAATTGCTTCAACCACTTAATTGCAGGATAACGTCACTGGTTGCAGTGGCTGGTCACAATTTAAAATCTTGGCTGATTAACAATTTTGGTGACTTATTCAGTACCTCTATTTCTTTCGCTGCGACCAAAAATCTCTGACGAGAGAACGATAATAGAATTATTATTTGTACCTTTAACTACTGTGCACCAAAATACTAAAAAAACAACTTTTCGACGTCACTCGTGTCATTCACCTCTTGACTTGCGTGCGTGGTTAACTGGCACAGAGCAAGTTGGTGTCACAGATCAGGATAACTTTTGCGAAATCAGTGAATGATAGAAACAGTCGCTAATCACATAAGAATGCGAGCAGCACACACACGACAATCTGTTGTTGCGAGCTCGGGAAAGCTCGGATTCCAACGAAATTAGCGAACGTTCGGAAGTGAGCGCTGAGACAAAAATAAATCAACCAATCATAAGCCGCCAGAATGAAAACACCTGGCGCTGACAATGCTTGATAAATCCTAAAGTTGTTTAGATGATGAAAGTAGCATTAAAGGACTACTAGCCTTTCTGTTAATAACTTATAGCAGTTATTGTTTATGTTGTTGTTGTTGTGTGTGTGTCGGGAATAAAGCGAGAGGGCGAGAAAAAAAAGATTTTGGGGGTGTAATTTTATTTTACAGATGGTCTACACTGTTCAATTTTCAGTTGCCAATGGATCTTTAATCTACGGATGCATCTTATTCTGGCCCCATTTGATCGTCACTTTTGACGGACACGAAACATACCACTATTAGTGATTCTAGACACGAAACATACCACTATTAGTAATTCTAGACACGAAACATACCACTATTAGTAATTCTAGACACGAAACATATCACTATTAGTAATTCTAGACACGAAACATACCACTATTAGTAATTCTAGACACGAAACATACCACTATTAGTAATTCTAGACACGAAACATACCACTATTAGTAATTCTAGACACGAAACATATCACTATTAGTAATTCTAGACACGAAACATACCACTATTAGTAATTCTAGACACGAAACATACCACTATTAGTAATTCTAGACACGAAACATACCACTATTAGTAATTCTAGACACGAAACATACCACCATTAGTAATTCTAAACACGAAACATACCAATATTAGTAATTCTAGAAAGGAAACATACCACTATTAGTTTTCTAGACACGAAACATACCACTATTAGTAATTCTAGACACGAAACATACCACTATTAGTGATTCTAGACACAAAACATGCCACTATTAGTGATTATGTTTGCTTGTTCATCTCGGCAATAATTATTTCGTGAGATGGACCTCTTGAGCGAAAGATTGACGCCTTCAACCAACTTTCTCCGGTTGTTCCCCCTTTCTCCACTAAAAGATAATTATACATTGCAACAAATCAATCTAGCTGTAGCAACACAATGACCCCGCAACTTCTGTCATAGGGGTAAGGAAATGAAGGCTGTTATTCTTTCTCTTCCCCCTCCGCAAATGAATATTAAACCTGTTTTCACAAAGGGTTTTAGATCCTTGTGTTGTATGTGTGGTTGAATGCCACAGTAGATGTTGGTTTTCGATGCTGACTCGCATCCACAGTTTGGAGCATATAAAGTCACGCAGTAACATGATTGGTCACACACCAAACAGACTGATAGACGGTTGTAGGCCACGCACACCCACACTCACCTTTAGACTGATGTGGACAGTTCATACAATGAACAGAAGAGTCTGATGAATGAACTGCTGACATTGAACATGTAACACAAGGTTAGATTGAAACTACTAAAGATCTAAAACTATTGCAGTTTGTTACGTTTCCAGTATTTATTTAGAGACCCTGCTTAGGAAATTATAGAACTTTAATTTACTATTTAAATTAATTCCCTCTCGTTTAACCTAAACAGACTGGTTGCTCAAATCATCATTCGACTAAATTAAAAATGCATCTTTGTAGTCTAGATCACAGATTTACGAACTGATAATTTGCGTACATTAGCTAGATTGGAAATCGTTAAAAACTCTCTTAGATTCATATGCATTCATTACGTCATTCGTTTAGCTCAAACAGCCCCCATCCAATCCCATTTTGGTCTATATGCATACAAATTACTACAAAAAGAGGTTCTTAACAAGATGAAATAAGATTTAATAAGTTTAACAATTAACAGCAACGATTAATCACGAGCACGACGTCTTAGATTCTATACAAGCGTTATTTCTTGCTCTATCGTCAAAGCCAATTGTTTTTATAGAGAATTTCTGCCAAAATATTCACTTGATCCTGGACCCTAGTAGATATACTTAACTACACTCTTGGTCGCATGTGGGGTTCAACTGGTTAGAACTTGTCCACATCACTTTGGCTCATCGTCAGTACTGCATAGCATAACAGTCAATCGTCCACTCAATTACTGCATCGCTAATGTACTTGTGACGATCGTTAACCGTAGTTAACACGATGTACTTCTACGTAGTTCACGTATGGGTCATGAAGACACCCGAGTCGGCGTACGACTCAAGAAGTACGAAGGTAGAGAGGAATAACATAAGAACCCGGCTGAAACAAAGGATTTGGGCTCTGTAACTATTTGCGTCTATATTCGCAAAACCCAAGCACATGTTTCTTTGTTTAAAGGTTCTGAATTTAGAATCTTTGACTATCGTGTCGTTTACAATTCAAATATGGTTATATTTAAATATACATTGTGGTTCACGTGTGTGTTACATATAACATTACACGAACGTATGAATTCCCAAATATTTACAGCATTAAAAATTGGAATTCACACAAAGGATTAATTCAAAATGAAGCATGAATGCTTTACAATTTTACACGAAAAATTATATGCAAGAACAATTTGAATTACAAAGAAGAATTCACCACGTGCACAGACATTCTGGCGGCACTATGGAATTTAAGATTTATATAAATTAAAGATAAGAAAAAGTTACAATAATTTATATACAATAACTTTTAGATTTGTCCTTTTACATCGAAACAAGTGCTTTGGCTAAAATAGCGCTAAGCTGCACAAAATACATACATCAATTCAATTACAAAATACAATCAATAAATGCAATAAATATTGTAAGAAGTAGACGTGTTATTGTTACCTCTTAAAAGTAGATTTACTGCTCTAGCGGGTTCTTTCTTCTCTCATACGACTCGGTAAGGCGGCGGGACGGAGCTAATGTTATAGCTGTCTTGTGCGTCTGCCGGTCTGGGAACGAGTGAATGTTTTCGCGCCTATGATCATATTTTATAAAACTGCATTGAACGCATCACGTGACCGCTCACGTGGTATGTTGTTGATCTCGAAGGTGCTGGACAATGGCCTAAAGTTATGCAACAATCTGACCTTGCTAGAAGCCTCTCTAATTTTGAAAACGAGCAATTGGGTCACGAGGTCATGACACAGAATTTGTCACACATCGTCACACAGTTAACACAATAGACGTGCAAAATCTATATTAATAGTACTATGACTTGCATAATTGCATATGATCATTCACTTTATTATGGGAGCACGAATTGGCGAGAGTCAATAGCTTGACACTCTCCAAATATAATGTTTTATCTCCCTTGAAGATAATGATTCACGAGTATGTTATCTCCGCTGAGGTAAACACTTCTAAGCCCACTGAAATCAAACATAGGACTCTGACTGAGAAAAAGTGACTGATCGCTAGGTTTAGGATGAGGTGGACGGGTAGCCGATAACAATACTCAAGTGTGCATGTAAAAGTTAGTCTTTTACCAAATACCCTGCTTCTGGCCATTCAAGAATTGTAAGGTGAAGCCTAATGTGCATTGCGTGAAAGGCAATTTTCCATTGCTGTGCAAGTACTTGAAAAGCAGGTTAAGTTTTATTTTAAATGTTTAAATCCAAATCTTGTTGAAAATGCGTTACTATGTCTCAATTTTACTCTTTAGGAAATGCATCATTACTTAATTTTTATTTTCATAGTCTGTTTTCCAGTCTTGGGAAAAGTTCCTGGAATTACCAGACAGACAAACAGACACATACATGCCTAGTCGTGCACATTCATACACACATACATCACACACGCATTATTACATTTGCACATTTTCTGTTTCTTAACTTCGGCCGACATTGGTGACAGTGCTATAAATAGCTTCAGCCTCTTTCTCAGTTTGTGGATGTCTTTGCTTACAAAAATTATTGACGATGACACAGCGTGCGATTTACTTCTGAGCATTGGTTTTCACATCTCAGAAAGTGGTAATTATTTCACGGGAATAAGGCGTTATCAAGGTTTAGCATATTAACAGTTTCCATAATCAAATTATGTAATCCATGTAGCCTAATAGCGTAATGTGAACAAAGGAAGAGGCAATGTCTTTAACCCTTTATACATGACTGAAAGAGTCAGGCATGGTACGCGCTAGTACGTCACTCGAAAGTTCAGTCCCTTGTTTTTCGTTCCTCCATGTCCAACTGATACAAACTGGCAAGCAGACGTGTTCTTTGTAAATTCCGTTGCTACTGAACTAATCTGACCCCTTTATTCGGTTAAGACAGAGTGCAAAAACGGTCACATTTATTGAATGCAGCCACATTGACACCTGACACGGTTGAGGGTCTATTCATGTGAAATTGACGTGACCTTGGAAGACTTCATTAGCACGCGCTCTTTTAAAGAGGACGTGCTGCCGTGAGATCATATAAACACTAGCTAAAGGGATAGTTTGGACTAGTATTTCCCAAAGTGTGCGCTGCGGGATATATACTTAACCGAATAACATTAACGCAAATGTTTTCTGATTTTGTGCGCCGTGAACCGAGAAAGTTTGGGACCCCAAAGCACTTGTATGACGTAATCAAATTTGTTCAATTGATTGTGCAAGTTTAATTCGGCGTACTACGTTATTTACAAGACGAGATATATAACCGATTAAACTTTAAGCCAGAAACAGAAATAATATCTTCAAACTGTTTAAAATCTAGATATAGCAGGTGTCTGCTTAGTACGAAACTAACCTTATTATATTTGTGTTCTTTTTACAGGCCTAAACATCTTTTCAATTAATAAAATTAGTAGAAGGCCCACATATAATTTTATATAGCCACTGACTGCAACTGGTAAAACTGCATTTATCTGTAGACAAGCTTGTGGAAATTATCATCCTTTTACTTCTAAAATAAATGTATGGAGTAGGCAGTATTTATCATACTTTCTAAAATTTGAAGTCAAAGACCCTTAAAAAAAAAAGTATCGTAAGTAATTTTAATGCACGGACCCTTGAGATCTGAAAATTATTTCAAGGGTTCAAGGATGAAAAAGGCTGGTCTAGATCGTTACAATTTTTTTAACTGTCAGTGATAGCATTTTATCATTTTTATTCGTGCCGTTCCCTTCGACTTTTATTAAGGGGGCAGCAATGCTATTGATCTGAAGCAATTCGAGCTTACTTCAGCCACACATACGTATTTCCAGTCATAAAGTTTACATTCGGCCATTTACTTTCAAGTCAGAATGACCCACTGACAGTGACCCATCACTCTTCAGCCTTGACCCATCTCGCGATACATCACATGCGTTCTGTGCTGTACGAGGTGAGTTTCAGTGATAATAATAAACTACCTGTGTACTGCACGCATCATAGTGACCGGTTACGTATGACACAAGACGGCGAAGCACTGGCGACACACGCGCGCGCGCACGTTACTCCTGCATATGGGCTATGAACAGAAAACCATCATACGAACGAATTTCTGCACAACGTATATGGTTTTTCATTAGTTGCTGTTTGTGGGGATTTTTTTTTTTTTTTGTTGTGTGTAGTTTGCTCTTTTGAGGGAGAGAGTAGGAGGGTGGGGTGGAAACAAAGACTTCGTCAACGCAAAAGACCCAGCAAAGTTTCGATATCGGCGGGGTTATGTTGCAGTCACCGGGTTGCCATGACGGCAGATATAAATCCGTAATTAAAAGACAACATTAGCGACAGCAAAGCCTTAAGGCTTCGTGGCTGGGTACGTGGCAGGCCACCTGCTGAAGGGGCAACGAGAGGAAACAAGGACGCTGATCCAAATATTCACGACGACCATATAGAGTTACATTTGCATTTACTCACAACACTGATAAAGTCAAGTGTCTGCTGTCGCTCCTAACCCCGTCCTGGTTTTATATGATGTAAAGTTAGTAAGAAAGAAATTTCATCATCAGTGGAAAAGGAAACATACACTTGCTTTCTTTCAGTGGTTTATCTTACCAGACAACCGCCCTAACATTCATCAGTTGCGTGCGTTTTATGGGTGTGCGTGCGTGTAGGGTGGGGTTAATTTATGCTGTCTGAGATATTTCGTACTAGGTGCACCCATATTTTGCAGTTAAGAGATTAACAAACTAAAGTTATTGTCATTATTTGTCTCACTCTTTTTTTCCCCTATCTCAGTAGCCCCACTTGCCGACCTCCCCCTTTACACACATGTAGTGAACTAGACCTCTTTCCAAAATTTCACCCCTTCCACATAAAAAGACTACAGTATACCCACCTTTTTTTTTTCCTCCCTAGAAAGCAGCGCTCTGTCTTATACGTGTACTTATCTACACAAGCTGATAACAGGAGTGGTTTGGAAAGAGAAAGGAACTCCTAAACACTTCAAACTTTAACGTATGAGTCGAATTTAAATACGAGCGCTGAATATGTACAGATACACACACACACACTCACACAATACTGATGCATACAATGCACAAAGAGAAATAGAGGGAGGTACATTTGTACAGGTGGGGGAACAAGACTTGTAATTTATATCCGTGAATTCAAGATGGCTTCAGTCAAAGTTCCGCAATCACGTTTTACTGAAAAGTCTCTCTCGGCACACAACGAGCCATTTCAGGCCGCTACAGTCTGCTAAATAACCGAATGGGGGCTTCGTTCTAAGAGGGTATTGTTTGATTATCTGTTCAGTCAATTATCGCCCTTCACAGAGTCATCCTTTACATCGCGCATCGGTCACATCTCCGCGCTCGAAAACAAACGGCGATATACGCTCGCTGGTGCGCGCGCACAAAGGGAGATCAGCATAGTAAAATTACGACCGTTGGTGGTGAGGTTATTTATAGACGAGCCAAACCATCACCCTGGTATTTTGGATAGATATACTCATTATACTGTATTATATGCTGGGTACCTAAAATAATGACAGCTCTCCTTTTAAACTTTTAAAACTGTTTGGACGAACTCGGCAGGAGTTATAAAGGGCGATAGACGTTGTTCGTGCAAAACAGTTACGCGTAGAGAGATGAACTGGATGAAGAAATCAGAACTGAACACAGTCAAGAGAAGAATGCACTTCGTGTTTGTGACGCCAGCCACCTCTTTTCCTTAGTTAATATTATTAATTTTCATCTTAATAATCATTCGCTCACTAATCAATGTAAAAATTAATCCAAACTCAAATGGACAATAAAATCAGTTATATCTAGTATAGATAGTCACCTTTCATGTAATTCCACTTGGTGAATCTTTTAAGACAATAGAACTCAATTTCCGAAAACACGGGTTAACAGAGACCGTCTATTTACTGTCCCAACGTCTGTGTTCATTTGTTCATTTGATTAATGTTCACCTGGTGGATTGTGTAGTTTAAATGACTTAACTGGTTGTTGTCAGTAGAGTGAGCTCACTCATGTGTTTACTCCTGTAGTGCCTCTCGCCCTTGTTAATGACCGTCAGCTCATGACAGGAATATGATGTGCATTTTAGAGTGAACACAGGAACAACTCAGTAAAAATCATGATGATAGGAAGTAAGAAGGCCAACTGCAATAGACAATGTATCTCTCTGTAGCCACCAATAAATAGAACAATGTTAAGGCTTTTGGCAACAGCAATAGACATCTCTTACAATTTTACGTCAGTAAACGTAAACTACAGGCTAACTTATACTTTATAAAATTCTGGTCATGGAGAAATATTTATAAATGAGACAATAATATGTACATAAATTTCAATAGATACAAGCATAATCAATAAATGGTTTACATTAAATTCACATTGAATTATTATCTCAATCTCCCATTTAGCTTTACTTGCTACAAATAGTTTTACAATATTTAAAGCATAGCATGCAACACGTGCCTATCTCCATTTCCTCTCTCTCTATATATGGCATGAATTAATACTAGCGACACTTAACCTCTTTGAAAGTGATATCCGTTAGTTTCATACAACAATCATTAATAAAAATATACGAACATTCTACATAACATTCTAATCAATAGCAATAATTTCTGAGAACTCAATATTCACTCTCGAAAATGTTCAAAGCCTTCTCATCTATGCACATTTAACCCTTCTCATCTATGCACATTTAACCCTTCTCATCTATGCACATTTAACCCTTCTCATCTGAGCAGGAACAGTGGGTGAATGACTCTGGGTCGAACTACAAGTTCTCTCGCGTCATTGAACGGAACACAAATGCCCTTATACGGGCATCCTGTATCCTGTCAACATTCACCCATTCTTACTATCCCCCTTCCTCTTTCTATACATTTCCACTGCACATGCATTATTATCAATGAACTTGACCTCAATCCTCTACTGCGTGTAGCGTATGTGGGTACGTCAGATTGTATTATCGGCCACGCGGTGTTCAATCCTAACTAGTAACTATCAATTACAGAATATTAATATAAAAAATAAATAATAGAACACAAAATACATAATTTCCCCATGGTTCGACCATCACAAGGCTAATATCTCTTATTTCCCCAGGAGGCCTGCTCACAATATGGAGATTAATTTCTCCATGTCTCAGTCCACTATGGTACGTCTTGAGCCTCCAGATCGATCAGTTAAGTAAGAATTGTGAACATGGAGCAATAGAACAATACATTACACGGACACTACACGGAAACTACATTACACGGATACTACACGGAAACTACATTACACAGACACTACACGGAAACTACATTATACGGATACTACATTACACAGGCACTACACGGAAATTACATTACTCAGACACTACGCGGAAACTACATTACACGGACACTACACAGAAACTACATTACACAGACACTACACGGACCTACATTACATGGACACTACATATAATCGAGTAACAAAGAGACAAGAACACAATTAAAATTAACGATGTATTGAATAAAACTTTAGTCCAGGCAGCTAGAAAAGCACGGTTTATCATAATATCTCTTATATAGTTTTCCAGGTCTGTGTATAACACATACCTTCGAGCACCGTGGGAGTTTTTTCACATGGCCAGCTTTACCCTCGAACGCGTGGGATTTGGGGAGAGCGACGCTAAGCATCCTTGACCCTCGAGCACGTTGGAGTTTTTTTCCACATGGCCAGCTTTATGTTGCATTGTCGGTTAAAAAAAAAAACGACGGTCAAGGTCATTTGCTTGAATTTTCACTCGCATTTGGACTTTTTTCACATGGCCAGCTTTATGTTGCATTTGTTTGTTTGAGCAACTTTGCTCCGAGACACTATCTAACAGACTATCTATCAACCTATCTCCTCATCTAGCTATCTTATCACCATCTTCATAAGGTGACATTTAAATTCCTTTTGCTTTATTGTTTAGAAATGTACACATAAATGTAATATGTTCTCTCTCTCTTCTCTCTCACTCTGTCTTTCTCTCTCTCTCTCTCTCTCTCTCTCTCTCTCTCTCTCTCTCACACACACACACACACATATACACGCACTCACAATGCAACGTATACAGACATTCAGACTCTAAAAAACCAAAAATGTAGTGAGTTTAATTGATCAAATGCTTCAATTTATACTGCTATATTTAATATGCTCGCTCTCTCGAGCGACACAGAGAGCGATACACACACACACACACACACACACACACACAGAGAAATATATTCAGATATACAGACTCTTTACAGTGTGTTCCTTTGATTACATGTTTCTATTTATTCTGCTATAATACAAGAATTGCGCATTGCATCTTCATACCTTGTAAATTGTGTAATTGACAATTTTTGTTGTGGTGATGGTAAACAGCGTTCATGGGAATGTGAAATAAGAAAATAAGTAATTGGTAAATAGTGCTGAAATTTGTTCCCCCCATACAATGTAAGTACATTTCACAAGGCCAGGAAGGAAGGAAGAGGGAGAGGGAAGAGGAGGGAATATTTGAAGGGGGATGGAAAGAAGGGAGGGAGGGGAGAGGGAAGGGTGAGGAAGGAAGGTAAGATCAAGGTCATTTGCTATATGATGCTCGAATTTTCACTTGAAATGTGACTTTTATAATCAAGCCTTCCAATAAACAAATTCATTTATGTTCCTAGCAATGAATTCATTTTAATTTTCCATCCGTCACCACGGAAGGGAAATGCTCTAGTAGTAGTAAAATAGTTACATAAAGGAAACACTTAAATTATACCTTTACAGATAATATAGAAAACTACAGGGTGAGAAAACCTCTAGTAGCAGTAAAGTAGTTACATAAAGGAAACACTTAAATTATACTTTACAGATAATATAGAAAACTACAGGGTGAGAAAACCTCTAGTAGCAGTAAAGTAGTTACATAAAGGAAACACTTAAATTATACTTTACAGATAATATAGAAAACTACAGAGTGAGAAAACCGTATCGATGCAAATTCACAATATTCATCAGCTTCTAAAGCGGTTGCTTAAAAAGTCCATAGACTGCTAAAATTGTTCCACCGATACTCTTTCTATTTCACATTTTGTCCTTGTCGCACGAACTGACTCTCTTTTGATAAGGCTTGGACTCAATTCATGCAGGAATTGAACGCTTCAATTGGGACTCATTGGTGCTATGGGTTTCCTCTTTTCTGTGGCCTTGCTGCGAACCTCAAAGACACTGGTCCAATCAGCACTTGTCTTCTCTCATTGCTATCTCTTTCCACTAGAGATAGCGTCCCCTTGAGTATCTAGTTTTCACCCCGACGCTTAGAGTTCCTGGAATCGAGAATTACAACACAATTCTCTAATCAGAATAGCTACTGTGAAATTCTTAATTATCGCGTACCCTCACCCTTTCAAGCATTCACACTGCAGAAAAGGACAAATTTCAGAAATACTCTTCTTTCATTCCAATGCACACAATCAATATAGAGTTAGGTCTTTTCAAACTGTAGACTGGACCATAAACTTTTACTACTTTTGCTGAGTGTAAAACTCGGGACTGAACTTTACTCGATATGTTCTGATCACTATAAAATTTCCGAGTTGCCAAATCACCCCCACCCCACCCCACCCCACCCATCAATAACAACAACAAAATCTCGTTATTTAATTCGGTCTACTTAGCAAAATAGCTAACTATTTTGATTGGTCTGTCATAACTAAGGTACGTTTCTTGTTTGTATTTCACCTCTCATTGCGGATCGCTCATCTTCCCCCCCCACCACCACCACCAAACGTGACGTGAGGGGTTGGAGGCTTTTGATTAAATAAATTAACAATACCCGAATGCGGCAGGTCACACTCCCCAGAAACTCTTCAATATTTATGTCAGGTGCTATGTAGTATTTAATCACTGGCTAACAATTGGCCAACGATTTCCCAAACCTAAACTGACAACAGACAGATGATCCTATCGATTCATAAATAAACACAAATACGACGGGCGTTTAAGGATATATTAAAATTAATAATGTGCTGCAGAAAGACGTTTCAAGCTACAATCGTTACAAAGAGCGCTTGCGCACTGGGTATTTCAGTTTAGTGTTCACACCAGTTAGAAAGAGTTGTGATTGCATAGCGGATAGCCCCTTCGGACTTTGTGTTACTTGGTTGACACCTTGATGAGAGTCTGTTGACAGCGCGACAAAAGTCTATGTTGACAGTGTGACAAAAGTCTATGTTGACAGTGTGACAATACTCTATGCTGATTGCTGACATCAGAATTGCGTGACGGGGCGACGGCTGGGGCTTATTCAGTACTTGTCATTTAGAGGTGGTGATTAAAATCGTGTACAAAGTGCCCGAGTTTATAGAGAGAATGAAGCTCCTTTCTTTAAATGTGAATCGGGTTGAAATTTGGCGCTTATAGCACTGAGCATACGTCATTCATAACTCGAGAACCCTGGAAAGCGTACTGTTTGAAAAATAGAAATATGTTGAATTAGAAACATGTATTATTGTGATTTATTATTAATACAAAATTTACTTAGGTTAAACCTGACTAACTTGCACGGCAAAAACCTTTGTGCCCGTTGTGGTCTGGGAAAGCGTTTCATGCGATTTACTGTTTCGGCTCTGAGATATCTGGAACATTTTGGTGCGCTAGCGTATGTGTGCTCGGGTTTAGTCCACTTGGTCAGCCAGTCTTGCGATCAGTCGGTTAAATATTCGGCTAATTATTATAACCTTATCTGCAGGGGCTTGGCCAAGCGTTGCGTGGTCGCTGAAAGACTGAGTATTAATTTAGAAGAATGGAATAGCGGTATCTTAAAGAGATCAAAGGGAGCAAACCTTAATTAGATGATTATGCCGGGGACTTGCTGTCTTAGATCCAAACAATAGCTATGAGGCTACTCCCCATTCCAGTACTCTCTCTCTCTCTCTCTCTCTCTCTCTCTCTCTCACACACACACACACACACACACACACACACCTATTCAAGAGAAAGCTCTCTTTGCCAGACATTGCCTTTGCATGACAATAATCAAACTTAGGTCTAGCTTTCATCCAATTTCTCGGTATAGTAATGTCCTCTACAGGGAGACACTGTGTTTTTCAATACCATTGCCTGATCCTGTTTAGACACATGTTTCCTGTTTCTAATTTCACACATCCTCGCAACTGTTTCTACTATTAATCCTGCTTTCAGATTCATGATGTATAAAATAAACAATTAAATGGAGGAAATACATTGAGCTCCAACAAAAAAAAAAAGTACCATAACGGACAATATTAAACGCATATAGCAGCACATAGTAAAGGAAAATAAATATGCAATGCACAAGATGCATATGTGTATGGAACACATTAAGAGGTAACGCATTTACAGGTGACACATTTAGATGTGACACATTTACAAATGACACATTCACAGGTGACAGATTTAAAGGAAGATATGATGCCAATATAAAAAATATCATACTGTCGTAGGGAAAGAGATTTATTTTAAGAGATTTTAGAAAGCTTGTGTAATTATGTGTGATTTCTTCAGGTCACTGACATCGAGTAGATTTTCAAGAGGGATACTATGATGAATCTCTTCAGTTAATTATGATTACTAATATTAGCCTTTACTAATAATCAATAACCGTGTTAATTTCACTTGATTGCGAAATCTTAATTTGTATATTAAAACTGGATGACCTTTCTCCATTTTCACCTGGCTGATCTGACTGGCGTTTTCATAAGTCTATTTCCAATGCATAATCAGAAATAAACGTTCTTCTACCACAGAATTTTCCTGTAGGCGAAACTTCTTAAGTGATATGTTGTGATCCGTTTTAATTACTTATGCCCCCCCTCCCCTTTGCCCCTTCTACCTCCTACACGTCTAAAATAACAAGCACAAGGTCTGAATTACAATTAACAATAACTATTTATTAATCACAACAATTATGAAAAAAATGAAATTAGTTAATTTCAAAAGACAATAAATTCATGATGTCTATTTAATAAAATGTTCGAATAACGTCAGGGTATCCCTTGAGTCTTTATAGTTCTATAGATTTCTAATTCTCATCATAGAAGAGTTGAGAATGAAATGTAAATGTTGAGTCTTTATAGTTCTATAGATTTCTAACTCTCATCATAGAAGAGTTGAGAGTTGAGAGTGAAATGTAGATGTTAAGACTTTATAGTTCTATAGATTTATAATTCTCATCTTAGAAGAGTTCAGAGTTGAGAGTGAAATGTAGATGTTAAGTCTTTATAGTTTTATAAATTTCTAATTCTCATCATAGAAGAGTTCAGAGTTCAGAGTTGAGAGAGAGAGTGAAATGTAGATGCACATAACCTTGCAAGTAGCATCTTGTTGGAACTCTTTGACGGTATGGCCGGTGACGTCACTTATTACACTGTGCTGTCAGTGAAGAAGAGGATCTACAAGCCTCCGGGTTTTGATAGTCATAGGACACACACACACACACACACACACACACACACACACACACACACACACACACACACACACACACACACACCACACACACACTTGTGTACGTCATGCTCTACAATCTACATAACATCAAACCAGCACAGACTGCTCTGACATTGCCAGTAAACAGCCAGGCTTTCACTTGTGCAGATTCTTTAACTGGCCAGACAGAAGGCTAAACTGTGTACGAACTTTTATCTTGCTGTCAGTGGTAGTCAAATTGCAGGAACCAACTGGTAGCTAACCTGGGATATGCTTCACTGAAAACACACTCTAAATTTTCATTCTTAAATTACATATGTGTAAGACATATTATTATCCCTAACCTTACTAAAATGAACATCAAAATGCAAACAAAATCGAATTCATCTTTACATCAGCTTGAAATGCTCCCATTCAGAACATGTAATATAACAAAAGATTTCTAAGTATTAATTTACTAAATGTGTCCAACTATCTTATCATTCTCATTATCAGCCAATTAGCTAACCAGCTGATATTCACAGGCCACCCCAAAACTAGACGAGGTCTAAAATCACAGTACCAAGGAAGAGACCAATGAAGGTTTTTAAGCTAAATCGGTGACAGGGAGCAATCTGGACATGCTAGCAAATTTTTTACGGATGCTAACTTACTGACAGTCATAACTGATGTTCTCCCGCTGACACTTTGCGTGGCATCACAAATGGACACTGGCTCTAAACTTTTTACTGCATGCATTCCTAGAAGTGGTCTCCTGTCCAATGATTGACATCTCATGCAGACCACTCGTCTGGGGAAACAGGCCAGCATTGTCTAGGCTAGGGAATGCGAAACTTGAGATCTAGCTTGGTTAACGGTACCCTTGAGAGACTAAATAATATTAAATTAGCATTTTACTAAGAGCAAAGATGCTGAATACAGTGGATGCATCATAACTCTTTAACTCTATATATGCGCGAGCGAATTTGTTTCGGTCACAGGTACACTAAGCATATGAGCGCTAGACAGCCAAAGTATAGTCACTATACTATAGTGGCAGAAATGGAGCAATGTAGTGAGTTCTAGCGGCTCTTCAAAAGACCCAAGCAGCTGTGCTGTCAACTTAGTGAAGTTTCTGCAGCAGACAGTATGGTGAATTAGACAGCAGAGTTGCAACAATTAAGCCGTTGTCAACATTAATGCACACAGGCAGTTTTTGTGGCTTTGAATGCAGCAGCAAGGTTGCAAATTGAGCTTCTTCGCTTTAACTCTAGCTATGATGATTGCAGGAAAATGTCAGGCTGATATAATGAGTAAGACCTGTCAATTATGACATCTAGGCAGATAGTCCAATGAGATCAGAACTTAGTAGTGGTGCCGATAAACGGCTTAGCCATTGGCCACTGAGATCAAAAGTCCATAATTTTAATAAGATCTTACGCTCTCGCTCTCTCTCTCTCTCTCTCTCTCTCTCTCTCTCTCTCTCTCTCTCTTGCTCTCGCCCCGGAAGCCACAATAGACCTTTCGTCTTCGGATGTTCTTAGTCTTGGGCTGCTTCTAGGGAAGCCCCACAGCCTCGCGGTGCATCTGAGATGGAGGGCAGGAGGGCTGGCTGAAGGGGGGGGGAACAGGTCACACCTAGTTTAGCGCACACCCTCAACCGCCCTCCTTCTGTGGGGCGGGGGAGGGGGGCAAAAGCCTCTAATTTTAATAAATGTGCTGAATATAGCTATATAAAACAGTTATTTGGCTCAGTGATTGGTTAAATGTAATTAAATGATTAGAATAAGAAATAAGCTTTTTCCTTTTTTAAAAACAGATAAATAAAGTTACTGGTATTGGGTACCCCTCTGCTCTTTTACACTAAATAATTATTTAGAATAAATTTCTTTGGTGTCTGTCTATCAAGCTCCTCACTAACAGTTCAGTTGGAAGGCGTCATTGGGAATGTAAGCATGATGTGAAATGGCGTCAGCGTGCACGTACATAACGGTTTGTGCCAAGTGTTTTTCTAAAAGCACATTAAACGAAAAAGAATTTTAAAAAAAATTCTACTAGTGCACATTTTATTAGTTTACATCATTCAGCTTGATCTGCTTACTGACTGGGGAAAAAATCAGAGAATGAATTGTATATATCTTGTTAGTTAAAAATTAATTAAATATTTATCTAATCAACTGTTACTTACAAAATGTCTACAATTAATTACAATTACTTAGCTTAATAGCTGTTTTATTTAGCATAATTAGTTAGTTAAGGGAAGGGAGTTTTGAACCAAACGGACAAAAATAGAGGTCAGTTGCAGATTCGGAACGCTTTCCGAAAGAAGATCCGCTAGGTACTAACAAAAGGGGAAGGGGGTCTACTAGGGTGTTATTGCTGATGTTTCCTTCTTTTTTAAATCACTCGATTTGGGGAGTATTTTACCGTAATTTACTCTACAAAGGGTGACCTTCTGTGAAAGGGAACGACCACCCTCGCCGTCCCCACTTGGAACCGCCAGCGATAGACATTATCAGTTCTCGCCAGTTTTGTTTTGCTTGAACTGCGAGGCGTTTAAATAAACCAACTGTAAAATATACGTTGTACAATCAGTCTGGAGTTGGGTGCACTTGCAACTTAGATGACGTTATTGGATTGGGAATGGACGGCATGCCACCTTGTTGTACTTGAGATTCGATATGAAGGAGCAGCAACTAGAACTGCACTAATCAAAACACATTATAAAGTGCAGGGCAGGGCCTAAAGGACTGATCTGTTCCCTATCAAATAAGGTTGGCCTCGCTTTACGTTTGAATAGCAAATCAACTGTCAGTTACACTTTTTCACATAGTACTCTGATCCAGAAAATAGAATGATAGTCTCTACTTTAATTGCATAGACAATTTCTACGAAAACATAATGACGTAAGCAAGTTTTTTCTTCAAGACACACCAAGCGATTTGCACAAGCGAAGATAACTGTCTAAGTAATATAAGAGTTATCTTTTGACCTGCGATGATAATATCAGAAGTGCTAACTGTTTTTGTAAATCGATTATGTTTTAACTGAATGTGACGGTTATTGTGAAACTCTCAAATATACCGCCCGAGTCCAATAATCGATTATTTGGACCCGATGGAATAATAATGAACCCCCTTTCTCGAACTGCCCTCTCTCGGGACCCACCACATGGCAACAGACGCGGCGCAACACCACTCCGATCACTGACAAGGAGTGAATCGGCGCGCTGAAATACAGTATGGGCACTGGCTGACTCATTATAATGAGGCGAATCCTCGCGACACTGACATTCTTCAAGGACTTAATCTTTTTTCTGCATTTTAAAACGCTCCACTTTTTCCAGCAAGGATACTTAGAAATGCACGAATAGTTTAGTGCTCTGCAGTCAAAATAGCAGTATTTCGAGTTAAAGGTGTTTGCAACGGCCACTCAATTTATTTGCGTTTTAATAGCCACTAAAATTTTACACGCGTTTTCATAGCCACAATTTATGCCAACAGTTCAGTGGCAACACTTTGATCGAATGTGAAGGAAATACAGATGTGAGTTTTGTGTGTCCAGTATTTTGGTGCTTTGAACCCGATGTTTTATGTTTTTCTTCACACATCGAGACTTGTATGCATATGTAGGCACACACTGATAAGTGTAGCCGGTCGGCGGCAGTCAGAGATTTATTTGATAAAATTTTAAAAAGTTTCCGTAGATAATAGATTATTTACTTGCATTCCCACCACCCACCCGATAATTTTTCTTCCAGTGTAATGCAAATAAACAACTGTATGGGAAAAAGTAGATAAACTGGAAGGAAATAAATGCTAAGACCCTAGTACATACTTATCTGTTTTATTCTTTCGAACATTTATTTTCAGTTTATTTAATTGTTCCTAACAACTGCTCGGTTTGTTTATTCACACTCACCCATTCACCTTCGGAACCGTTGAGATTATTTTCTTTTTCCTTGGAACTATACTAAATATTTGCGTGCTCTCGTCGAGCTGTTCAGAAAGTTTAGGTTCTTTCATGCAGCCATAGAGACACATAGGTCACTGACATTCCTCATAAAGCCACATAGCCTACTGATAATTCCCCATAAAGCCACATAGCCTACTGATAATCTCTCGTACAGCCGTATAGTTTACTGACATTCACCCATAGAGCTGTATAGGTTACTGACATTCACCCATAGAGCTGTATAGGTTACTGACATTCACCCATAGAGCTGTATAGGTTGCTGACATTCACCCATAGAGCTCTATAGGTTACTGACATTCAAACCATAGAGCCATATTGCTTACTGACTGTCTCTTAGGGAGCCATATCGCTTACTAATATTCTCTTTGTAAAGTATATCGCTTACTTTCTCCTATGGAGCCACATAGGTTACTAACATTCTTCTGTGGAGCCATATCGCTTACTGACGTTCTCCTATGGAGCCGTTTCGGTTACTGACATTCTTCTGTGGAGCTGTATCGGTTATTGACGTTGTGACGTTTTTGCTAAAAGATGGGCTAGATGTTAATTCTCCACCACCCTGCCTGCCCATAACCTTAGACTGATCCCCCAAACACACCTTCTGGCTGGCCACACATGTTAGAAAGATGAATGATAGATAAGTAAAACAGAAGAGTGATAGTTCTGGAAGATAGTTCAAGCCCTCTGATACATACAACCAGGATAGTAAGTAAATACAGGTGACAAACTACAACATATAACATGTACATAGGTCTTGCTAACACAATGGTCTACATATCAATAAACATATTCAACAAGAAATATTAAAAGACGGCATTGTTTAACATATAGCTAATAGTTCTACAGTTACTATTAAAGTTAATAAATGTTTACAGCTCAAATCACGACCTTATTATGTCATAAGAGAACATTCGTTTCAAGTCTTATGGCACTGTACTAGTTACATGGTTCATTCCTATGAAAGAACTATAAATGAGTTTATAAGAGAGCACTAAATGTTTCTAAGTGAACTCTAAAAATACTTTGATTTAAGTTCGAGTGAATTTGATTGTATCTTGACGGAAGCTGTGCGATTGTTGACTTTATAAATTCATAATTTTAGGATCTCTTGACGTGCAGTCTAGGATCCCAGTGAATGTGATTAGCAGATACACACGTGGTCCATTGAACAGATCCTTGGCATGTGGATCCTTCTGCTCTGGAGTTGCTACGCAGTGCAATACTCGTCAAAGTCAACATTCAAGATAAAGTGGTTCCGTTCTGGCGTTCTTTTACGGCTCAAAGCTCATTGACCAATATCTCAGATGTCACAGATAAAGTGCTGATCTGCCAATAAAATACACTTGGGCTGAGAATTCGTCCTAATGTGTTTTCAGAGAACACTCATCATACATTTAATTATAACAATATAAAATATAGTTAAAGTCAAGAGATAAATGTGAATATAATGTTAGTTAGGCAGACAAAACCACATACCTTCAGCAGTAATATACACAGAGGATGTTTTCCTGCTGCGTTTTTAATCAGCATTAAGAGTTAATACTATGGATATAACTTATTAAGGCTGGGAGAAAAATACAACTGCATTCGAATGATAATTCACAGGTGAGTTTCTAGTATGTCTGTTTATGCAATTGAGCTGTGCTTTGATTGGTTAATTTAGTGAGTTGTCTGGAACATTCAAATATGCTTCCAGGATAAGCTTCAGCCTTTCTAAAAGGTAGGTTTACATGTAGTTTTAGAGGAGGGGCGTGTGTGGGGGCCACTTGAGCCATTTTGTGACAAACATTCTATCATAGAGCTATTTATTTTTATGTATACTAATAAACATTCTCGGCGACACTTGGCTAAAGACAGCAGTTGAAATTAAGTGAATAACTAAAATTATTTTTTTTATTAAAGCTCTGGGACCAGGACTGAACCCTGACCCATATGTCCATCTCGAGGGTCAATCGTGTCTCAGAGCAAAATTTCAGCATCCATGTCTGACGCAATAATAATCATGTGTGTGTGTGTGTGTGCGTGTGTGTGTGTGTGTGTGTGTGTGTGTGTGTGTGTGTGTGTGTGTGTGTGTGTGTGTGTGTGTGTGTGTGTGAGTGAGAGAGAGAGAGAGAGAGAGAGAGGTTCCATAAGTGATTAACAGCTATTTTTGATGAGCATATGTTTCGTTTTCCACGAGCCAATGAGTACAGTGACGTCATGCAAAGATGTAATAAAACCAAGGGCAAACATTGAGGAAAGCTTTATTGTTTTAGCTTAGTAACCAGCTTCATGACTTGTATGATGTCCAGTCCTCTAGTTCACACGTTTTGATCATAAGTAGTCTCCCTTTTGTCTCTTTCTTTCTTTCTGTCTTTTTCTCTTGCTTGTTCACTTTATTTGTGCCACTAGAAGATCATATTCGTTCATTGCAATAAAAAATTTTGAAGGCAGATATTTGGCAGTTACATTCTCAGGAACTAACTCCGTTAAAGATTTTTAATATAATTTCTCGGTTGCTTATGTCCTATTATTTTTTTTTTATCTAGTTTTAGCATAAAAGTATACATATGTTAGAAAAATGAAAATGGCAGTTAATAAAATACGAAAAGTTTTTTCAAACTCAGCGCCGAGAGAGTTAATGCTGCATGATGACCGGCATATATGTAAACTCTGTAATCTGAATTTCTGGAAAGTGTAGGATAACCAATAGATCGGAACTCAAGATATCTTCTCTTGCTGGCTGCAGCAAATATTGCTCCAATCTTTTGCAATCAGTCCAAAATCAAGAGCAACTTCACCAGCAAATATTGCTCCGACTTCTTCTATTCGACCGCGAACGGAATTTTTTTTATAGCATCCATCCATCCAACCAATACTCTAATTTGTCCATGCAGGAAAATCTTTTTAACACAAATCACTCGAAGATTTGCCAAAATCGAATTCTTGTCCTTGTAGTTACGTAACCTCAGACATTTCAAAAAGTAAATACAAAGAATTTCTTTTTTAAAAACTTGTTAACTGGCCTCGAGTTCATTGAGTGGTCCGGGTTTGATTACCGTAAAGAGTGATAAACTAACTGTTGACAAAATAGCTCAAAGCATTGGGCTTATTGCCTAGAACTTTGAACGAGACAATAAAGACGGTGCTGAATTAGCGGCGTACGCTGAAGGTCATCTGTCACTTGCAAATGTCATTGGTTATTTCTGCAGGCAAGGTCGCAGAAAATTCACTCCAAAATACTTAGACCTCTCCATACTAACTTGGTCTGTGAAATCAGCACAAGTTGGCACTTCAGTTGTATGTTCGACTGTAAAATCAGCACAAGTCGGCACTACAGTTGTATGTTCGACTGTAAAATCAGAAAAAGTTAACATTACAAGTGTATGCTCATTTACGAAATAGGCTAAGTGACATTACAATTGTATATTCGTTTTTGAAATCGGTCAAAGATAACGTTAATGTAATGTCTATTGTATATTCGTCTATGAAATTGGAGTTGTAGTTACAATTGTATATAATCAGCAACAGTTAGAATAAACCGGAGTTTCCGTGTGTTTTTTTAAATCCTTTTTTTTTTTTGGTCATGCTTTTTTTTCTTTCTTATGGATGAAATAAGGCGCCCTTGCAAGATTTGACCATACTATTGGAATGTCAAGGGAAGCAGCTGGATATCAGTGTTTGGCTGAATGTGAATATGACACATAGGTATGATTCTCCCATAAACGCGGATCTCTTCTCGACCGTCACGTGATCGATACATCTGAACGAAGTAAACATTAATCAGTAACACACTTCAGGATCTATGGGTGGTGGCGAGGTTAGGGTTCTGGCTTAGCATGCCAGTCAGTGAAAGAGAATGGACAAATGTCAAAAAGCCTCGGGTCAGTTTAGGAACTTATCAGGCTGTTGACATTGACAGGTTCTCTACCAGCCTGGCTCTACTGTTTTAATCAGCGCTGAAGTAGGCTGCTTATGTTGAGCGCTGGTACATTAATGATATTAAGCGGTCATGAATGTCTTCTTCTGATATTAGTAGTAGTAGTGCCGAATTAAACACTGTGGAGGATCCTAGGCAGTCGAAATCTCGGGGGTCCCCTCGCAAATTATCTACTATTAACGTTTTTAATTTTACCAACCAACAATTTTAATACACCAATTTTATTACGCAAACCAAACATTGATCATTTTTAATGTTATTAAACAAATTAACATATTGTGCTATTTTAAAAACTTATTAAATATTATTAAACATTTTTTAAAAAAAATTAATTTTACTAAACCAACAAAACTTTTAGCATTCACTTCGTCAATTTGTTTATGGTAAAAATCTTCCAGGATATCTTGGAACTCTACCTTTTGCAAGACGTCGTATTCTGTGGCCATAATGGCAAGTGAGTTTAGTCGTTCTTATGACATTGATGAACGATAACAATTTTTCAGTAGTTTTAACTTCGAAAAGGTAGTTCGTGATCATGAGACACCTATAAATTCTTAACGCTGTTATAACATTTTGGAACGCTGATTGCACCATATTTTCAAAAAAGAGTTTATACGATTTCACTGCTTCATTAGAATCGTCTAACTGCGATATGAAATACTTGAAAAATGAACCATTTCATCTGCAAACTCCAACTCGATGTCCTCAGGATAATTCTCTCTAAATCTTTGGGCAGCTTCTTTAATTCCTTCGTCTGTCTTCGATGGGAACTCAACGAGGAACCCAAATAGAGAATGAACTTTGTTATATGCTTCCACAAGACGAAAAGTTCTGCACATAACTTATCCAATATTGGTAGGTAAGTTTCAGTCTCGAACTTTTTCTTCCTCGAATCACAACCTCTTCCGCGTCTGGCGCGTCACCATCGTTGTGATGTCTTTTTCTTACGTGCACACGCCTGCTTTCATCAGTGTACTGTGCATCGATTTTCTCATTTGCCTTCCTTTCGTAGTCATCAAACATTTCTTTTTGTGATGTTAACAAATCGAGCAATGATTTCAGAAGATTGACGGCCGTTTGAAGTTCTATTGTTTCTTTGGTAGAGATTTGCTGACTCCGATGATCCGGACTAGGATTACAGCCAGAAGCCTGCCATGATGACATTTTCCTTCTTTGACAGATCATTTAGCTGACATTTGGCCTCGTAAATTGTCACTGGATTCTGATTCACATCTTCAGCAATGACCTGTGAAGCTTTCTGAAAGCTGCTGTAGCCGTGGGATAACGACTTGGTCGCATCGGCCCTTGCACACTATCTTTAAAAACTAGTGCAGAGCCTTCTTGACTTTCGCCATCTTTGTCCTTAAGATATTCGAGCATAACCGCCCAACGGTGGGTTGATGCCGAGAAAAAGCTGTATATTGCTTGCACAAGCCCGAAAAATGAAATTGTTCCAACGCAGTTTTCTACAGAACATACTCCAACCAAACTGAACGAGTATGCTGCACACGGAATATAGTGCACAAGCTGATTTTATCTGGGCAATATGTGCTTGAAGACCATTGTAGTAGCACCCTGATACGTTTGCTGCATTGTCCTCTCAGGCTTTTGATGTCAATGCCGAAATTTGTTTAAGAAGGTCAAAACAGTGGTGGCAAGCGCTTCTCCAGTGTGGCTTGCTATGGGGATGAATGTGAGAAAATGTTCATCCACTTCACTATCTGACACTCCAACATATCTAAGCACTACAGTCAGTTGGTCAATGTGAGATATGTCTGGTGTCAAATCAACACCCAGAGAAAAGTACTTGGCCTCCTGGATTTCCTGTACAATAACTTTCAAAACCTTATTTCTCATTATTTCGATTTCTTTTTCGCAAATTGTGGAAGAAAAATAGGAGGACTTTCCTCGACCTTGATTACCATATTTGGCTAAATGAGAACTTAGAAAAGGGTCGTACTCCGCGACTAACTCTAAAAATTCACAAGTAGTTGCCATTATGCTGAGAACCAAGGAGTTCTGTATCACCGCGAAAAGCTAATCCACGTGATGAGAGGAATTTGATCACTGTTACTACTTTGTAGAACTTTGATCCAGTATTCTTTTTCTTTGTTGAACTGAATTTCCAAAGAGCTTTCGATTCTATCGTGTGTGCGTTGTCTACTGATCAGTGTCTGTACACATGCCCAGTGCGTTGCATGGTCCTCGTGCATTTTCATTGGCTGCGAGGAATTCTTCCAATCAGAAAATCCATCTGAAAATTGAGTTCAGCCTTTATGTGTTTCACCAAATAGGATGCGTGGGAAACAGTACACATTTCCTGTGGACGGAGAGTACATGAGTAATTTTCTTTTGATTTGTTCACCTCTTACATGTTTTCGAAAGATCATGGAAAGGAAAAAAATCTTTAACGATCTTCATACTGCCTGTATGAAGCTGAAAAATCACCATCAAAGTGTTGACATTCTGCAGGGTCTCTGTTACACCCCAAATCTCGCACTTCATTGGTAATGTTTCCCCATAATCCAATGTCGTTTTGATATTCCTGTCCCGGAATATTTCTATTTTGATGAAGTAACTGAACTTTCAGCTCAGTTTTAGCTGCACCCAATAACTGAACTCTATCCTCATCTTCAGTAATCTGTTCGGGGGGGGGGCGGGGGGGGGAGGAGATCTACCGCCATCACTTCGCTGACAGACGTACTTGAAAAGGCCTCGGTTTGATCCTCTGTTGACTTACGAGTAAAGCCAGGTTGGAAAAGACTCATTTTTACTTGTTCCTCAAGCTTCTTCACTTTCTCTTGCTGGTTTTGTTTGTTTGTTGTTGTTGCTGTTGTTTGTTTGTTTTTCTGCACGGCTTTGATACCTCTTCTTTTCGGGCGCCGACATTCTGCGTCTACAGAAGAGCGATGGCAAACAATATGTATGCTTTGTTTAAGAAAATGAAAGAATTCTTAAGTCTCAGCCAAAAAAATGAGTAAAACTGCCTTAGCAAGATTGATTCGCTCTGTTACGGTCGAAATTAGACTGTGAAGTTAATCGAACTTCATTATAACTCAGAAAAGGCTAGCTTACTAACGTAGATACTTTTCCATGTTCTCGAAGCTTCTACTCACGAATATTCTACTAGGGTCTGGAGTCAGCGGGAACTCGTGACACTAACTCACAGAAAGCTTCGTAAGTCTAAGTAGTATGCGCCCTCTAATGGGCTATCATTGAACTAAGTAAGTCTAAGTAGTGTGCGCCCTCTAGTGGGATAACATTGAACTAAGTAAGTCTAAGTAGTGTGCGCCCTCTAGTGGGATAACATTGAACTAAGTAAGTCTAAGTAGTGTGCACGCTCTAATGGGCTATCATTGAACTAAGTAAGTCTAAGTAGTGTGCGCCCTCTAGTGGGATAACATTGAACTAAGTAAGTCTAAGTAGTGTGCACGTTTTCGGATTTTTTTTGTGTGCACGCTCTAGTGGGATAACATTGAACTAAGTAAGTCTAAGTAGTGTGCACGTTTTCGGAGTTTTTTTGTGTGCACGCTCTAGTGGGATAACATTGAACTAAGTAGTGTGCACGTCAGCCGCTAGATGGAGATGACCATCACTACTTTACATTACACATTTACACGTACGTAGGTTGCACCGACAGTTTTTACAAACTGACAGCTGATAGAAGATGAGCTTTTAAGAGACAAACTGCAATGTGTACCTGATGTCTATGGCTTATGTACTTTAAGTTGTTAATGTGTACATTACATTAATATAGTATTTTCTCTATAGAGTGTTTAATGTAAAGTTTTTTTTTATTATTCATATCTTTCTATCTTTTGGAAACAATTTAAGAAAGCTTGATTGTAATTTTCTTTCAAGATCAAATCAATTAAATATTGCTTTGATCCGATGTCACGGAGCTCCTAAAAGGCGTGGGGCTCATAGGCCGGTGCCTACTCTGCCTGTTTGGTAATCCGGCACTGGTAGCAGGGATAGTTATGTATATCTATTACTGCCACAAAGCTCCCCTCTCCATGTACTGTGTATCTGCAACTGCCACAAAGCTCCCCTCTCCATGTACTGTGTATCTGCAACTGCCACAAAGCTCCCCTCTCCATGTACTGTGTATCTGCTACTGCCACAACGCTCCCCTCTCCGTGTACTGTGTATCTGCTACTGCTAGCTGCGAGTTGAAAGACAGACAAGTACGAATGACGTTAGTCGCCTACATTTGATGACAGAACTGTGCGGTACATGTCAAGCGGGATCATTATCACATATATCAAATTAAACATATTAACAACAGTCAATAAAGATAGGATTATACATAAAATTAAATGACTTTACTTTCAAAATTAAAAGGCACGTATTATTTTTTTTTAAATTTCTTCCGCCGAATTTTTTATCTTTTCTCTTCCAGATGACACCCGTTGAACCCGCTGCCGACTGTCATTTTTGAATTCGCGCGAGGTTCTGGATGCTTTTTATCACTGAGTTCTATTACTAGGACCCACTGATTTGAAGTCAGGCACAAGTCGGCCTTGCGATAATGTACACTGTCCGTCGTCGATATGTGCAATGCCGGCTGATTTATTTGTTGTTGATTATTTCTGTCTTATTTTTTAAAAATAGTGTGACAAAGTTAGATTTGGTCACAATCAGCTGAACATCTGAATATCACTGACACTCATCTGCAATTAGGAAAGGAAGAAGAAAAAGTTGGGTCTTTGTTTTTATTTTTTAAGGACTGATTCTTTTTATATTTTCAAGACAGGTTTTCCGGTTAGTGCCAGCGTTGCAGCATTCTATCTGTCGAAACGGTTCGGGTTGAACATGATGTCAGTCGACGGTGGCCTAATCAATTTTGAGACCATCAAACGGAACTGATGCTTTGCACTGTCTAAAGACAAAAGTTAGTGAACCAGTCTGTCATTGTTTGCAAAACCTATCGGCCTACTTGTATTTTGTGGGCAATGACGCCGACATTTTATTGCAAATATCCTTTTGCAGTTATCATTATTTATATTCTAGTAGTAGGCCTAGTGGTCAGTAATATCAGTTTAATTGGACATATACTAGCAGATCACTGTTTATAGTAGGCCTACGTAGCTGTAATTGGACTTACACTAGCAGATCACTGTTTAAAGTAGGTCTACGTAGCTGTGGTCAATGGAAGCGAATGATAGTTCTTCTTTAGTAGTGACGGACTGTACGGGATCGATGGATGCAATGCACGCGGCTTTCGGACGAACGTATTGGGATATGTCAAATCGGGGTCAGACTCATTCCATGCTCTTCGAATTCAGTGAGTACTCACTGAGGTGGTCATCAGTTCCATATTGTGTGACACACATTCCAGCATACAAATCAAATTCGTGCGTGTGCGTGCCGGTGTGTGTTGTGTGTGTGTGTGTGTGTGTGTGTGTGTGTGTGTGTGTGTGTGTGTGTACGCGCACATCTATGAGGTAAAGTCTTGAAGAAGAATAACTGAAAGCGAGACGAAAAGGATACCATTCTCTTTGTATATAGGCCTAAACTCTTTACTTCGCATGAAAAAAATATTGGTGACTTAAGGGAAACTAATCGACAAAACGATCAAACTCATTCCCTGAGTGGTTAACATCGTTCCAGTCGAACTGGTACTGTTATACACAGTTCTCTGCTGCTTGCCGAAAGTCTCTGACTGAAGTGATTGATTGCGTATGAAAATCAGGGATAAATAATTGCACATAATTAATTTAGCTGATTTTTTAATTTCACTAAATAAATGAGTATTATGCTTATCATAATTTTATTAATATATATAAGCGAGTTTGACATAAGGCTAGGGAAGGGCATTTATTATGTCACATGACATTTAACCACTTCCTGCTGATGTCTTCCCTAGAAAAATATTTTTAATAATTTGCCGATTGATAAAATAATGCTTTTCCACTACTTTATTTCAAATAATAATTATAAAACTGTAATTTTCAAAGCCATTACGAATTAATTTTGTTACTTAAAACTGCTTATTAAAACACTTTTTGTTTATTCATTTTAAATCGTAGGAATAAGTATAAATGACGGAACAGCAGACTGGCTATTCTCACCACATTTGCATATTAGGAAGCCCCTGTCGAAGATCTGGGTCAGGCGGTAGGACGCGAACGGAGCGCTATTTTCGTCGCATATTTAGGTAAGTATTTTTGTTAATTGTCATTAAGGCTACAGGTTGGAGTGAAAGATTGTGCACACAATTTGCAAATTAAAGTTATATACGTCAGTTTTCTTTATAGGCATTCTGAAAGAGCGACTTCAAACATGCATTCTGCCCGGCTGTCTGCTACTTGATTATGTTTGCCACCGGTCATTTGCAAAATAAGTAGTGCTGTTTTTTTTACTTCATCAACATGTCAGTAGTGTTTCTTTAATTTCAGTGTGTATCATTGTTCTCAATTAAGTTGCTGCAAAAAAAACAGTGTATATATTAGTTGTTATAGGTTGAGGAAGTCGCCATCTTTGAGAGAATTAGCCTTCGCCGCCGCAGGTGTGTTGAGGTTAGCGTAGGTTAGTCACTACCGGAGCATCGCTACACATGCAATGAACATTGTACATAGCACTTGGGTGCTTTAAGCATACTTAAAAAATAAGTACATAATGAAACAGCAGATCTTCGCATGTTGATAATACAGTTGGAAATAGATTAACTAAATAATCAAGAAATGTAACGTTTTTTTTGCACACGAGTATATGTAATATGAATTAAATCTAAACATTCTAGCCTCCAACTAGGCGAAATGGAGCCTGACTTAAAAATAAAATAAAATTACGCAGACCACGTTTATCAGTTTGGTGTTTAACAAGGCGTGGGTTGTACTTTGTAGATTTATTTTATAAAGTGGTCTATTATTTCTTATAAACCAAAGTTGACATTGCCATACACTCGTGACCTTGGCCTGGAACGTGAAGTTGATGCATAAATCGAAAAAAAAATGTCAGTGTCTTACCTTTTACCAATTTACACATATCCAGTGACAGATGTTAAAAGTCATATTTTAAAAGAAATCAGTTTTCTGTTTAGTACGTGCATATACATGCAGTACTAGTACACATTTTTGATTCATTTCGTTTATTATAATAATTTATAATCTAACTTCTAAGTCTGAAATTCCACAATGTTGTGCATGATGTGATGGTGGGGCACAGCCCTTTCAGTTTCACTTGAATAACTAACAATAGCATATTCTAACTAACTGTACACTATATGTACTAAGTATACTATTATTGTTACTAACTTATTAGTTTATTAGTTTATAATATAATAGTGTTTCTAATACTAGTAATAGTATTACTAGTATTAGTCTTATTATTAATAAGTAATATAGTACAGTACAGTGCATTACATAGTACAAATTAAGTAATGGATTTTATTTTAGCCCTACAGATTTTTTGTTTTAAATTTCTTAATGTAGAATTCTTGCCCCATTTCGCTAGTGTGTAATAATATAAACTTAAAAAGACTATTTCACATAGTAATTGTTACAACATATGAATTATGATAAATTTACAGCTGACTGTTGATTAAAAATAAAAGAAAGCATAATGCTTGCACTTGTAGCATAGGCCTAGTATATAACTTTTTGTGAAAATGTTTAATAACCATAAATTTCTAGGTATAACATATTTTTTATGCTGCATTGTAGAAACATGATATTTTAGGGATCTCAATGGTGCAACCTGAATTATCTGTTGCCATTGTTTTATTATTTATCTTAAAGATTTGGGTGAACACTAATAACATAGAAGAGGTAGAATGGATCTAAAAGTACTTTTTAAAATTGTCTTTTTTTGTTTTTGTTTTGAAGAATCATCCACATCTGTGCATTTATTTATTTTATTTTATTTTCTAGATAATCTCTCTATATGTATATAGAACTAACAAGAAAAGAACAGAGGGAGCATTTAGCCTTATTGCTTTATTTTCTTGCTACACTTAATGATTAATCATTAGAGTTACTTAGGTCAGTTTATAATTAGAAAAAAATAGCAAAATAGGAAGCACTATTCATTCTTAGTAAGTGTTTGTAGTTTAATTGTGAAAGGAGTTAAATTATCTATAAAAATAACACTTTCAAAGAATGTGTTGCAATTATTTTCTGTGTTGTAACAGCAAGGCTTGCTTTTAATGGAAATCAAATCACAGTAGATGTATGTAACTTAGATGTATGTATCATAATCATGATATATTGTTTCATTGTCTCCAGCATCTGTTTTGCATTCCTGAGTCATTCTTATTATGGTTCAAGCCATATATAACTGACAGGACACACATTCTTTCTGTAAATAGAAAACACTCAGGCCTGGTTCACCTTTGTTTTTGTCCCACAGGACAGGATTCTGTTCTTGGACCTTATTTCATATTCCTAGTCTTTACACAGTATGACACTGGTGTACTAACAGTGCAGATATGTTCCCACATACAGAAGGTTAAGCATTTTGGAGTATATTCTTAATTTCCTTTTAAATTAGTATAATAGTTTATATATATAACATTAACACGGACAAACACCATACTTGAAATTTAAAATGTTTGTGAACTGCTGAACAGTGCAATATTTCCTTCTTTTTTTTTTATTTTATTTTATTTTTTTTTAGTTTTTTTAGTTTTGGCTATTGAAATCTAATTTATATAATTAGTGAAAGAACAAAACCCCAACCAGAAATGGGTACTTTTGTAATACTAATAAAAGTAATCGGTAATAGTATAGTAATAACTTATAAAGTGGTTTAGTAGTTTCAGTCTAATCTCATTCACATAATTTTTGTTTCCTCCTCTTGGTCATTTTTTTTTTTAACATTGTGCATAATAATTACATATATTTAATTGGATGTGTGCTGTCAACTGAAGTCTGAGATTATCCACTAAATTACTATATTAATTATATCTTTCTTTTCAGGTAAGCCACTTGCAGTGAATCATATATAGAGTACTGAGTAGTTAGTACTGATCATTTATATTTACTTAGTTGTGATTTTGATTGTATTCTTGTCATAGATATGATTATGAATATTGTTAGTATTACTATTAGTATCTGTCTAATAATAAAATGTTATTTAAAAACATTGTAATTTTTTCTTTGCTGGATAGACTTGATTTGGAATATGTTATATATAACATTTAATAACTGCCTTACATTATGTTTCTTTATTACACAGTCCTGGTTTCCCTTTAATTCTTATCATATTGGCATAAATGAATCTTTTGTAGTTAAACAGATAACAAAAAGATCAAGTTATTAAAGTATAATAATCTTTCCTTGAGAAGGAAACTGTATATATCCATTTTCAAAATTACAAAATACAAGTGTTTATCTTTGTAAAGCTTGAAATAATAAAATCTATGTCTTTCTGGTGTGGATTTTGTATATGAAGAGCTACTACTTTTGTAATATAATCTCTACAATAGTTCACTATTTACTACTTTTGAATGTTGTGCTATTTTATATTTAGTTCCTACTTGTTATTTCTTTACCATTTTTGTGTAGTCAATGGCATATTCATTCTGTGGGTTTCACTATAGGGTTTGTGTATATTTTTCTAAATGTTTTATTATATATATTCTGTATTTCACTTTATATTGTTTTGTACTATCTGAAACAATTGAAACTGCCAAACTTAGTGGCTTACTAATATTACTGTTAATATTATTGGTAGTATTGTATTAGTAGTAATAATTATCAATAGGTATGTGAAAAATAATTTTGTTTAATGCCATTTACATAATCAAGTTGTTTTGGGTGGAAATATACGTTAATGATATTAATCACAATTAATTGGTCCCCCACCCCACCCCATAAAATTCCATATATATATATACACCAAATTAATCTATTCTGAAGACCTTTGTTGTTTCAGCTTTTATCATTAACTGATTAAGATATATTTAAATATTCTTGCAATAATAGTAATACTTTAATAATAGTACTGTAGTAATAATAACTGTGCTTATAAACAGTAGTATTGCAATAACACCTACTTGTATGTAATACATAAGAATAATATTTATTGCTCCAGTAGATGTGCTGTTGTTGTGTTAAATATATTGTTCTTTTTTTTTTTAATTTAAACAAGTGAGCATGGTTATCACATTTAAGTACAAATTACAGATTCTTTATCTACCTTCCATTCAGCTTGGTGGTAAAAAAATTAACATACCTGAAAAAAGAGTGAAATACTGTACACTCTTAAGTCTTATCCATGACTCATATTTGGGCATTAGTCACTGTATAATCTTTATAGATGTGAATCATGGAATCAGTGTTGGTATTGATTTTTAACAACTGGCTAGTGTGGTGTTACTTGTTGTTACTACATCTAGTAGTAAAGGAGAAGCTGTTCATGTTCTTGTTTATTATTTCTTACATTCTTATACTTGTATTCATATACACTAGCATAATTGAGATTTGTTTGTCTTTGCATTTAGGTATATTTTCACTTTATTATAGTATGTTATGTGTTGCAAGTTTATTGTTTCACTGCAGATAATGTATCTGCATATTAATACTTTAAGTTTAACTGAATACTATTACTTAATACTTATAGTAATAAAGTACACTGTACATACATATCATTCAGTTATAATTATTAATAGTAATTCATTGCATATTCATAATCTTTTTCTTATTTGATAATACTGATGTGAAAATAAGTCACTTATATTGGTAAAACATAGAAATTGAAATAATGAATTTTAAAATATTACTATATTAGTACATGTAATATATAAGTATTTAAAATTATTAGGAAATAATAATCTATACATTACTGATCATTTTCTTTTACCACTGCTGAACATTTGTATTTAATATAACTTATAATTATTCTAATACAGTACTAGTACTACTCTGTATAAATATTACCATTATTATAATATTATTATTAGTTTTATCACTTAAAAATAGGCAAGTATAAGTCAGAATTTACAGTTAAAAACAGAAAACACAAACTACTGTCTATTAAATTGTATTAAAATTATTGTGTTTAAATTAGTATGGGTAGTATATTGCTATTTAATTTATATGTATTAAATATAGTTATTATAGTTTTATTATACATTACTCAGTAGTCCTCAGTCACAAGACCTTGGTGATAGTAAGTTATGTTGAAATTATGGCCTGCATTTAAAAGTTTATTATTAAATTCACTGTGGCTTAATAATTCTCAACACATGCACTTACAAATTTAAAAGTACCTTTTGCCCCTCCCTCCCCCCCAAAAAAAATATATATATATATAAAAAATAAATAAAAAATTGCATAGATTCACACATATTTTGTTTGTCAATACAAAGCTGCAGACCTGCAGGAATTTCTTTCCATGTGATAGTTGTCTGTTGAACTTGTATTTCTAGTAGTGCACTGTATGCCATGTTTCCTTGCTGTTCAAATATTGGACTGACTTTGTGTAAAATTTTTTTTTTTTTTGTAAAAAAGGAAAGGTGTGCACTGGCTTAATGTTATATTACACATTACATGTAATATAAATTTCAGGCCATGTTGTGGTAAATACTTATCAGTAATGGCACTTGTCCTTTATGTTTACAGATACATTTGTATTGCCCTTTATTTTCATTGAAATGTATTTTGACACTAGTAAAGCAAATTTCAGTATGTATTTTTGTACAACTTAAAACAACCTCCTTATAGATAACTATATTATGTTTATTTAACACTGAAAACAGCATCATTTGTGACTAAATGAACAAGAACATCTTTGTATCATGTACATGAGTAGGACTTAAAAAGTGATTTCCTCCTATGTGTACTTTTAGACTTGAGGAGTTGAGGTTATGGACTGTTTAAATGTGTTAATACATATAATATTTATATGTGTACACTACCTACAGCATTACAAATTAGTTATTACATAGCTTGTCAGTAGTAATGTGAAACATTAGCTATAGCATATACTTGTGCATTAACATTCCTTGTATTACATTTAACTATGTTTGTATTAACACTAATGTATCAGTTGACATTTTTGTTTGTTCAGCCAACTCCCCCCACCCCTTTCCCCATACTCAATGAATTTGACATATTTTTCTCCTGCTTCCTTACTACACCACACCCTGTAGAGGTCATGATTAGTAGGGTTCATTGCAACCGCCCAGAGATGCATCCAGTGCCAACCAAACTTATCCAATGCAGCCCAAAAGCTGTTACTTGAGATCCCTAGGCGGGATTTGCCACTGGCCTGAACATATCTGTGGCTGTGGCTCACTTTACTCATATTACACTAGTAGATTTTGTTTTTGGTTACATTGCTGCCCATTAGAGTATATTGCAGTTTGCACATTACAGATTGTTAGTCTGTATACTAAAGAAGAGGGTTTGTGTTTTTGTTGAGCAGTTTATTTTTAGACAGACATATCTTGTTATGAAGTATTGCGGTGTATTCCATAATCCCTTATGTCTTGGCTCTTCTCTTGTAGTACCCTTTCTGCTTTCCGTTTTGTTTACTTATAGTGGTTGCTGATAAATTATAATTTTCTTTCTGGAAGTGAATGAATGACAGCTTTGTTTTAAAAAATATGTGTTCATCCAAATAAGCTGCTAAGCTGTGCATTTAACAGTATATAAATATTAGGAAGGAACAGCATTGCCAGTTGCTGGTAGTTAATAATATTAGGCATCTTCTGAACATGAAGTTTTGGTCTAGATGTGTGGACATTTTTGTTTGGTTTTTTAAAATTTGAAGTTAATAAAAATAAAGATTAGAAGTAGATTTGATATACAGATTGATCACTGTATACATAACTAAATTATAGAAGCTATTATAAATTTTATTATTAACATTTTTAACAGCTATGGCATCTGAATTGGAGGCAGCGAGAGGAGCTGGGAAATCCAGTTTTCAATTACAAATATAATGATCATAGATGCGTAAAGTTTGGTTGGTTGTTTATTCTTCCACATATTTATTTAAATCATTAATTTAAATAATAACTAAAATAAATAATGGTCATATGTATTATTAGTAATAATTTGCTTTGGTAAATATATAATCAAATTTGGGAACTATCATTAGCACAATTGACTGAATTGTGCACTATTAGCAGTAATAAAGTAAATATTAAAATTATTAGTGTATGAGCTGTATAGTCAAACAACTTTTTATTTACAAAACTAAAGTATCAATGCTGGTAACTATAAACTAATTTGAGAATGTTTATGTGCTGGAAATTTTAAAAGTTTTTAATACAATAAATAAATAATACTTTGAAATTTTCACTTGATTACTCTGGTATCATATTCATAACATTTATAGTTACCTTCTAAATATTATTTGAACTTCTTTTTTTAAAATCATATTGATAAGGAAATCACGAGCACCACCAGATTGCACTTAAGGATGTGAAGTTATACTTAGAATTTTTTTCTGACTCATTGGTTAAGTTTAGAACAGACAAAACCCAGTGAAGTACAATTTGTTTTGATTTCAGAAGTGTATATTGTTTAACACCTGGAGTTGAAGCACAAGTTCAACCATAAAAACATAATTTCTCTTAGAAAATTGTATACTTGACTTTTTATAAACTTATCATTTACTCTTGATTCTGCTTTTCCAGATTATGATTTGTTTTCTAAACAGTAATTTATGATAATATTTTAGAGTCAACTTGATGCAACTTGAGTCAGAATATAATTTATAATTATATGCTAAACTTAAAGAGTTAGAAATAAAAATTAAAGTTATCAGTATTACTATTAGTCTATTTATACTAACTTTTGGCTTATTAATAAATAATAGTATTACTAATTAAGTACATTAGACTGAATTGAAAATTGGGAATAGCAGTGAATTACAGTAACCATGATTAGTTTGGATTTAATATTAATAGTATTGTTGATTGTAGACATTTTAGAGGGATTTTTTAAAATTATTAATGTTCGCAGTTTGTGTGCATTGTTAGGCTAAAGTACAATTTTCCATAGCAAAGCAGAGAGTGAGCCATGCCCCAGCAGGCTTGGGGTGGGGGGGTTGTCATGAATTTCTCATTTCTTTTACAATGTAATGAAGGGAAGTATGTGTCACACAAGCTGCCCAGCAAAAAGCCATAAATTAATGTTGTATGCAGTAGTCTCTTGGCTTAAGTGTGGTGCATTGGTGGTGGTGGTGTGTATATAGAGTGTGTGTGGTCATCTATTTTATTTATATAATAAACGGTCATTGTCAGTTTAAAAGTAGCTAAGTGTAAATAAATTCATATATTGAAGTATCTTGTATGAAAGCTAAGTACTATTCTTTGTGCTTGATTATTTAATTTTTAAAATGTTTGTATTAGAAATGTATATTTAAACTGTTTATTTACTATTACCATTAATAATTATACTTTTCTAATGTATAGGAATGTGAAAGCTAAACTTTTGTGGGGAAAATGAGTGGTAGTGGTGAATATAGTGTGGTGTGCTTTCAGTGGAAGCCCATTATTGTTAGTTTAAAAAAAAAAATTAGATGTTAAAACAGTAAATCAACATATACCATGTTAGTTGACTGGTTCGGAGTTGTCATCATCCTGTCCTGACTGCATTGCATGGTTTTTATATTCATTATACTCTTTCACTGTGTGATTTAAACAATTTTTTTAATCACTTTATTTTTTTAATAAAAATTATGAAGTTTTAAAATAAAGTGATTCTGTTTCTTTTAAATCTTAGTTATATATAATTATGATCTTTTGAGTTAAACAATATTCGTACACATTATTTTTAATGTTCTTACCAGTTTAGATTCAATGTATAGGCTGAAATTGATTGTATGTACATGTATCTCATTTATGAAATCTTCATTTAAAAGTAGTAGTTATGGAGTTACATGTATTTGTGTTGTAGTGAAGAGTATTTCTATTGCTTTTAAACCGTTATACAAATTTTCAGTTTCTTAATCATGGTAGCTGTTGGTTAATAACAAAAGTATAAACATATATTTTTGTTTTTGATCATAATAATGACTTATTTTTAAAATGAAACTTGAAGGTTGCCAATCTCTTTAGTCAGAATGTACAAATTCCTACTTGACACAGAGCAGATAATTTAGCTAGGGTGTTGTGTAGATGAATAATGTTCTAGGGATTCACATAACTTTGTTATGGTACAGAATATATTTTCATAAGATTCATATTAATATTTAATATGAGTTATTTAACTTCAGGAAAATTATCTCACACTCCTAGTCCTAGAAGTAGAACACAACAAGCAAACTGAAATAGTTTATGAAACACATGTAAACGTCTATTTGTCTTCATCTTAGATTTTTTTAAAACATAAATTATTACAATATTAGTGCCATTATTCATTCTTTACAGGAAGTATTTTTCATTTGAATATAGGGTGTGGAAGGGTGGGAGACCTGAACTAAATCAGGATGAGTGAGGCAGGTCCCCAATTCAATGGGCCCTCCAGCCCAACTGGAAAGTACATTGACTCAATTGGTAAGTCTCTCAGTTTTAAAGCACATATTAAATTGAGTATTCCTCTTTTGTAACTGTTAGAGTCTGTGTTGTTGCTTTGGACAGATATTCTTGTTCCTTTTTTGTAACTGTTGGAGTCTGTTAATTGCTTTGGACAAACATACTTATCGTTCTTGTGTAACAGTTGGAGTCTATTAATAAAGCTTGGATGAAAAATACTATTAGTATTACATTATTTTTTATACCAAGCATGTTTTTCCTTTGTTTTGAATTTTTCTGTTTATAAATTATTACAACTTATTTCTAAAAAGTAACAACTTGATTTTTTTGATTGACTATATTGTTTATTGGTCAGTAAATTGGTTACACTTTTTCTTTTTCTAATTTTAAAAAAATCGCTGTAATACAAGAACCTGATTCCTGATAAGTACTTATTTTTTTAAAAACAAAAGCCATGTGCAAATCAGACTGCCTAAACTGATTGTTATGTATTCCTTATATATTTCATTTTATTAGTTGTAAAATTTAAAAGTCCATAGCTTTATTTCTTTATAACTGGATATTGTGATAGTTTACACTTGATCAAAGGAATGGTATAATACTAATGGTCTAATATCATTAACTTAACATTTTATTTTATTTTTCCTTTTTTGTGTTTCAGAGAGCATTCTAAGTAGAATAAATACAACTCATTAATCAGAAGTACTAAAAAGATTACAAGCAAAATAAAAGTATAAATGCTTTTAAAAAATACCTATTATTTATATTAACAACATGAGTATGTGCAGCATAACAGTAAATTAATAATAAAATGTTTATTGGGCCAAGTGAAGAAAATTGTGAAAAGTTTTAAAATGTTGTCAAGTTAATTAATAATGTTGAAAACTGAGGGAAATGTTTCTGTAGTAAACATCTTAATAGTTTACAAAATTAAAAAATTTCTAGTGCAATACTTGACATAAGTGATCAATACAGTACTTAATTGAACATTAACTGGATGGAATTCTTGAGAACTGAATATGAATCCAGCACTAAGCCTGTACAAGGAGATATAGAAATTAGAATTGATTGTTTCAAGTTGGATCCATTAAATTAAACTCAACATTTTGTTTATTCAGATATATAGAAGAAATTAGAACTGACTGTTCAGTGTTGGTTCCATTAACTGATTAAGTTGATTTCCATATTCATTTATCAAAAGAAACTTGTAAATTTTATTTTTCTCTTTACAATTTAAGCATCCTATTCTAAATTAAAAATTGTATCTGTATCTTTCTAATGTGCGTTGAAGTTAAGGTAATTTTATTAAAAACACATATCAGATGTTACTCTTACTCTAAACACTTCTGTGGAATGACTCAAATATGTGTATATATATATATATATATATAGCACTTTGTAATAGAGGACATTCAAATATTCTGCTTACTCTCTAACAAAAGAAAGAATTCATCTGAAATTTGTAATATCTATAATAATCAATGATTATTTGGATATACATCTAAATTGTATTTCCAACCATTTTTAAATGAACACAAAGTCCAAATCTTACATTTTAAACTATTTATTCTGTATGAAACTTTGAAAGACCAGCAGGTCTTGTTTTGAATTTTAGAACTGCTAACTTTCTTTGCTGGTTGATTAAAATCAAATCATACAGTAGTTTGTATTTATTTTTATAGTTGGTTCTGATAAATTATTTTTGTTTGCAACATATTCTAATATTGTCTATTATAACTTCTTTTCCTTAATGTTTTAGATTTGTTTAAATTGTTAATGAGGTATTGAAACAACATATCTTAATGCTAAATACACAAATGTGACCTTCAGCCATGAATAAATATCCTTAGTAAAGTGACAGATATATAAAATAATACCAGTTTTTACTTTATGGATAATATTCTTTACAAAGAATAATATAATATTCTTTAAATGTGAGACCCATATCTTAGGGCAGTATAAAAGGCATTGTTTTGGCTTTCATTTTTAGATCCTGATGACCCAGATTACAGGCGTAACCTTCAGCGTCCAGCAGAAGTGAAAGAAGATATGAAACAAATGGAAGGGCGATCAAGGGTTTCGGTGGTACTCAATTCTCAAGCTTTCAGGGAAGAGCTGGAGCAGTTAGTGGCAGAGCAAATTCGCCAGGGGGGACCAGCGTCACTTTTTGCATTGCAACAAATATCTGACCTGTTGTTGCCCCAAGCTAGGGGAGGTTTCTCCTCTTTTAGCAAAGGTACTTTCTAAAGGAGAGAACTTACTTTACCATTTTTTTTCTCTCTTCAGAATATTTATCGTGTCTCATGTTGCAGTTTTAAATTTTCATTTTGTTGAGTTGTCATGATTTTCATAAAAGTATATATCTTTAAAAGGTCTTTTTTTTTCACCCCTGTTGGTTTTGGGTTTTGCCGTTTTTTGGTTTAACAAAATTAATAAGTTCTTTTGTTTCTGGGTAATACAGCATTGCATGTCTTTTGTGTTTTAATGAGTTATTGTAAATTCTGTTTTATAAAATATACTCTCAGTTTATTGATGATTACTTTCGGTTATTGTTACTGATATTGATGCACCATTTCTAGGAGTTTATTTATTTATACACCATAATTCTCTCTTCATTTACTCATGTGTCATTTCTCATTTCAGTTATTAATGCCTGATAAGTCTCTGTTTCCTTAATGCATTTCTTTTGTTAGTTATTTTAAACTATAATTCTTTGTTCACTTATTTATACACCTCAGTTTATATGTGCAGTAGTTCTTATTTACCCCTGTGCATTTCAGTTATTCATATATATATATATATATACACACACATTCTTTTATGTATCAAAGTCTCTGTTCATCTATTAATGCACAGTAGCTTTTAGTTCATTCATTCATGCACTTTAATTCTTATTTCAGCTATGTAGGTGTCATAATTCTCTCATCACTGATTAATTTTAAGTAGTTCAGTTATGCTTGTTCCATAATTCTCAATTCATTTATTGTTGCTCAATAATTCTCACTTTAGTTATGTATTCTCCATAATTCTCAATTTAGTTACTACTCATGCTCATGCACCATAATTCTTAGTTCCATTTATTTGTCCACCATAACTCTAAATAGTTCATTATGTTTACACCATGATGTTCATTTCATTTATTTGTGTGCCATAAAATTTAGTTCACTTATACATGTAACATTACTCTTAATTCAGTTATTATTCAAGCATCTTATCAAGACTTATGTCTGAATTCATTTATTTGTATACTGTACCATAATTCTCAGTTTGTTGATTAAAATCCAGATCATTTTTCAGTTGCCTTAAATTCTCTTTCAGTATTTTATGCATCTAAACTCTCACTTTAGTTGTTCATCCACCATATCTTTTGGATTTGTGCAGCTTCAACTGTTATTCCAATAAATGACATTAGAGGAGTAGAAACTCTTGGATACAGCAAAACAGAAAAGGTTTTGAGATGTAAACTGGCTGCTTGCTATCGCCTTGTAGACCTTTTTGGCTGGTCCCATGGTATTTTTAACCACATCAGCGTAAGTATCCCATTTTGGATCACTCACTTTCTATAGTAGAATGGAGTATTTGAGAGATTTTTTAGGCTGCATGTGTAACTAACTATAACAAAGTGTTTTTATTCAGCTAGACTGCAGAATTAGAGTATAATGAGATTGTGATGTAAACAAAATTACGACAAACAACATTTGTCATGTTAAACCACTAGTACCCAAAATAGTTTTTCTAGGATGGTTGAGGAAAAGTCTTGTCATGTAATCATTGTCTTTACTGTCTTGACTTGTACGAATTTGATAGCTGGCCTCTGACCTAGTTTATCAGCTCTGACCTTTTCAGGGGCAAGCCACTTAGCCTACACATCCTGTTTTTATTATTGGCAGTGAATTCCCATGCCTTCAGTAGGTAGCTCTTCCCTCTCCCTTTTCAGACAACCCTACTTTCTCTCCACTTTTGCATGATTATATGAAATATAAATTTGGTCATATTTTCTTTTGTCTTACATTCTCTTTATACATTTCAGCACTTCCCAAACTGTGAAAAACCCACATACTTATAAACCAACTGCTACTCATACATATATAATAATACATGACATACAAAGACATTCTTTTCAGTATTTAACCATTCTAGAGCAAAATATATTTTATGAATATTTAATAACCTTTCTTAGTATTTCAGAGCCCTAATGTTGTGCTTCTGGATACTGATAGATTGCAAACGTGCATGGATTTCTCGTGTAGGGATTTCTCCCAATCTCACAAAACCAGGATTGTCTGTGGCCTGAGATTCTAGACCATAATATGCATGTCATTTTAATTAAGTGGTATCATGCACCCCAGTTGTAAGTGTATAGAGACAATTAGTCTTCCATGGTATGCTAATGGTGTAAAATACCCTTTAATGAAAACTGACAGTTTAATTACACATCAGACATAGTCATAATGGTATGGAGACAACAAAACAGCCTGCTCTGGTCTGCTAGAGATGTAAACTAACCCTTTGGTAGAAAATGACATCAGGCATTCCCTTTGTCTTTGTTGAAATTATTAATACATGATACAAAAATGTGTGTGTGGGTGCATCTCATGACTTATCAGCATTAATGTTGTAGTTTATGTATGTTTAGGCAGTTATCTTATAGCTGCTTTTATATTTTGTTTGTCCATCTATTTTTTTTCTTCCTTCTCTGTGTCCTGATGCATCTATGCTATTTTAAACTTTTGTTTGTGTTTATGTCTGGATACTCTATTTTATTCTATTTTATACTTTTTCTTGCGTGCGTCTGTATACTGAAGTCTCTCTTTGCATTGCAACAACAGGCACGAATGAGTCAGGAGCATGAACAGTTTCTTGTGAACCCTTTTGGCATGCTGTATTCAGAGATTACAGCCAGCACTCTGGTTAAAGTCGATGTGCGTGGTGAGATTATTGACTCAGGTTCAACTGGCCTGGGTATCAACAAGGCAGGGTTCACATTGCACTCAGCTATTCACCAGGCACGACCAGACATCAGGTGTGTAATACACCTGCACACACCAGCAGCTGTGGCAGTAAGTATCTGGACAAATAAAGGGTTTGGGTTGAAATAAACATTTCTTTGTCTTTTTTGTTTTAACCATACTGCATTTATTTTTTATATTTCTGTTCTCTGATGATAAATTATTTTGGTAATAATCTAATGAGTTACACTTTTCTTGCAAACAAATGTGATCGTGCACTGATGGCATTTCAATACATTGCCATATCACATTTCTGAGAGAGAAGTTACTTAACATAATCAGTTTTGATATTCCTTTTTAATATTTACAATAAAATATTGTAGATTAGTCCCAAAATATTGTAGGTAGTCCCACTAATTTTTTTAAAATTAATTTTGTAGATATCTTTTATGCTCTAAATGTAATAAAATAAGATTTATACAAAAAATTATGATAATAGTTATAATACTTTTTAAGCTATCATTAATTTAGTGTAGTCATTTATGATTAGCATTTTTTTGGTAAGAAACTTGTGATTTTTAAGTTCATTACAAGAAAAATATAAACCACAGCCAAAAAACAGTCCAACAATTCTAATAAACATACTCACAGATAACAAGAAAAAATGCAGGTATAATGCAAAAGTTACATTTCAGTTTATTTTAAATTGCCACAGAAAACATGCTTTTATTTCATAAAATTGCCCACACAATGCAACAAAGAGGAATATTTATGGCATCATAGTATATTGAACTAATGAACAAAGTGTATCCAGAATGCATATTAGTAACTCATTTGCCATGTAGTTAATGCCTATTTTCCCCCAGAAACAGAAAATTATTTGAAGCTGAAAATGATCATTTCAGCAAATTTTAACGAGAAAGATCAATACCAAGTGTTTTACAGAAAATGTAACAAACAAATTGCCATATCTCTATCCACTGTTCTTGGTCACAGGAATTTCATCACCATTTTACAACTTTTCTTTCAGCAACACTGTCTTTCATCAACTTTCCTCTCAACAGTGGCATATCTCGTGCCAGGCAACAAAATTGACTGATAGTCGGAAGCTGCTTCCATAGAAGTGTGTGTATATATATATATACATCTCTGAAACTACATAAAACACAGTTGGTTCAAATATCAAACTGATCAGCAAACAGTACTCTGTCAAAATATATATAAAGATAATTTGTGTTTAATCATATATTAAGTTATATTTTTCATTTTACTGTACAATTTTTATTTACAATGAAAATGGATAAATGGTCACATCTCTGAAACTATACATAGCACATTTATAATTCACCTCTAAAAATGATCAGCAGGATTTTATCCATTTTACTAAAGATCTGAAAAATTATGTATGGTTCTACTTGTGTTAATATTTTTACACTACAAACTTTCATATAAAAAAATTTATCCTTAACAATACACTTGGTATAAAAACATTTTGTATACATAATTCATAGATATTATAAGATGTTTAACAATAAACTGTTACTAATTAGAATAAAATAATAAGCAAAACATATCTTTTATTTTGAAGGTTTGTGACAAATATTAAGGCAGTATGTGACAGAAAAAATAATTTATTTTACCCACATAATCTTAAAAAGTTTCTTTAATACTAATTTGTCATACTTGGTACTGTGAATGCAAAATAACCATCAAGTTGCTGTGGAAACCAAGGAAAACAGCGGCTATATTGGATTTCTTAGAAACAATCTCAAGAGCTTCAGGGTGACAAGGTTTTTTCCTTATCAATTATACTTTTAATTTTTTAATTTTTTTTTTATTTATTTATTTTTTGTGCAAAAGGCATAATTTTAAATGCTGTTATTTGCCATTTTCCAACTTTCATTGCAAAGAGTATAAAACATATCTAAATTTCCTTCTGTCTCCCTTTGTACATAACACTATCTTGAATAAATATACAAAGTTTCATTCAGATATGACTGCTGGGTTTTGCAAAATCTTGTTCCTAATATCTGATACAATTCAAACACAGAAAAATGAGAAAAACGAAAATAAAGATTTTAAACATGTATTTACAATTTTGATTTTCAGCTTAGCAAACAGCACAATGCCATGAACCTGTAGCATATGCAGATTCCCCCTTCAAGCTGAATTAGCTCCTCTTGTTGCCACAGTTTTATGGTTCTTACAATACTGCATCGCTTATTCTGCTTGTTCCTTTTAATTTTAATGCTGTTTCTCACTCTCTTCTGCATACTTGCAGCTCCAGTCTCTCCATATTGGCACCAATGGTAAAACCATAAAAAGGGCAGTATCCTTTGCAGAAACTGAACCAAAGTTAAATTCCTTAACTGGAGTTATTGCAGCGAAATGAATTTGCCTCCGTGGTGCAAATTTATCTTTAGTACAGCATGACCAGATCAAGCTATGATTCATTTGAATTCTGTGTTTGCCTGCAACACATCTACTGAGAAGTTTAGGATCAGTAAGTCTCTGATAGATCGGTTTCAGATAAGGGTCCAGCATTTTTAAATTGATAGGGAGTAAGGATTAATTTGTCATAAGGACCTGGAACTTTGTGCTGGGCAAGTGCAGCTTGATAAAAACACCATGAGTCTAGACCATTTGAGCAGTTTTCATGGTGCTCTTGAGAAATGAAGAACAGTAGTTTTATCTGACTCAGTATTGGGTTCACACTGAACTGATGCAGAAGCACTGTCACTCCTTTCTTGGAAAGTAAATATATATATAAGAAATCTTTAGTTTATTATTTTAAAAAAATCCATTGAGTATTTGCACTCCCTAATAATTAAATAATGTGAAAACAAAACTATATGCTGCTCATCAGTTAATTTTCATTTTTTAAAATATACAAGAATTATTAGGTTTGCTTAAAACGTTAAAAAGAATATTTTTTTGTGCAACCTGCTCTCTTTAATAATTAGATAATGTAATATTAAAATCCTCCCATTAGCTTATTCTTTATATGTGTACCACTAATGAAATTGAAAGATTGTGATACCAGATTAGCAATAAAAACAGAAGCTAAAAGTCAAATGTAAAATTAGAGAAAAAGATATATTTAAATTAAAAACAAAATTGGACGAGAATATTTAAAATGTATGTACCTAAAAACACATACACTAATAAAAAAAAAAATGATATCTTAGTTATAGAAATCCAGTGCTTGAAATAAACATTTCATGGCCATTGCTGTTTGCTGTTTTTGCATCAAGAGTTATCTTTTCTTTAAATTATCAGCGTTTTTTAAACTGTTTTTCTAAATAATGAAATTACTACCCATGACTAAAACTATTTCAGTAAATATAATAATGCATATAAATACGATCTGCAACTTTGACTACTTGTACTTTCACATATAGACTCCTGCACTGTTTAGTCCTATAGCTCTAGACAAATTACTTTTATTAGAATAACTTGTCCATCTGAAATAAAAAAGAAATATTCTGTATTATTATTATATTATTTTTCTATATTACATCAGTTTATACATTATTCAGTTGCCAACTGGTTCTATATTCATGGTAGCCAAGCAGAAACTAAACTGACACAACAGTTGATCCCATACTCAGCTGTGTATGACAAATTTAAGCAATCCATGAACATACAGATATTATCTTTGAAATACATTCCATTCTAAATGTGCTTATTACATTTGTGAAAAGAAATTAGTTCTTGTTAGTGGATGTCCTTCATTTAATTTATATGCAAATTATCTCCCTAATTTTAATTATGGCCATAGAAGATGTTTTTGTTCTGTTGACCGACTACAGTACAATGTTGAATAAAACACAAGCATCTTGTTCTTTATTTACTCTTTTTTTTTTTTTTTAGGTGTCTGTCAGCAAGTGTGGGCTACTACCTTTGTCACAAGAGGCCATGATATGTGGAAAGATCAGTTACCATGATTTTAGAGGCATTTTAGTGGATCAGGATGAACGAGATATTTTGGCCAGAAACCTTGGACCATTCAACAAGGTGTGGAAGTAGTCATTTGAAGTCTTTTCGTTTAAACTTATTTAATTGTAATATAATATTTTTTTCTCACACTCTAGTCAGGAAGATTATCAGTTATTTCCTTGTTTATTTTGTCTCTATTTTAACTGCAAAAGGAAGAGACTTTAACCCGTTCGCTGTCGGCATTGAAAAACTCGCGTGACATCATGATGTCAGGCACTTTTGCTGCCCAATGATTTTTTTATAGGTTACTCTACGAAAATATGAAAAGCGACGGTCATTTTACATGGATTTTCAAAATGTTAATTGAAAATTAATCTAGACGAACTAAATAATTAATAAAATAGTATTTTTAATTGATTTAAAATTTGAAAATAAATAATAAAACGTTTTCTTACCTTTTTGTTGAACTTGTGAATTTCTGCATCGATGTAGTATTCCTGGAAGGCTTTACATCCACACAAGAAGAATGTTTTATACTCCAAGTATTGTGGAGATGTTTAGGATATTTAGGAGAAATATCCAGGGTTATTTTACATGGAACATCAAGCACACAAACACCAAGTACTTGTACTCAATGGCTACAGTGTCTGAGATCTATCTGATGAAAGCTTATGTGAAGTAATACAAGTATAAACACAGTTCTAAAGTTCCAAAGGAATGATGAAGTAAAATCACTGAAATTATATATTCAGCTGAAGTAATAATGCTGACTCTATTTGCTTGGTAAGATGATTTATATTTAATAAAATTGTAGTGTAGTCATTTTAGTGAAATACAAATCCAACTGAAGTCAAGAAACATTTTTTCACATGTCCAGTTCAAGAATAAATTTTGTTTTCACAAATCCCAAATTAAGAAGGAAAGAGTGATTTATATATAATAAGATTGTAGATGTTGTCAGACTTAGTGAAGCACAAATCGAGATGCAGTGTCTTTGCCATTGTACATAATGAAATCAAAAATATACCGTTTTACTCTTGCAGATTTTATATACTGCCTGAAACCTAATCGGCCTTTCCAAAGCATCAGAGATTCATCCACAGATATTTTCACCAGGCACATAAATTGATGAAAATACCTGTCTGAAATGATCATAATCAATCTGATTTTTTGGATACGGTCGGTACACTGATCTACGTAGTTAGCCGGAAAATGTAAACAACTTAGTAGTAATGAAATCTTCGGCCTGACAATACTTTTTTAACTAGCAAATTAGAAAACATTTTGTCTGTTGTAAAGTAATATGCAATGGAAGGTTTTCTATCCAATCCCATCAAAATAACAATCCGCAAAAACTGATAAATTTCACTTACCCGTTTGCCTCGCCATTGTTTGATATGAGACTTGACAGATAGATTTTGTCGCGATTGTTGATCAGCAGCATACACATTCGTGTACTCAACAATTTTTTGTACGAAATTTTCTGGAATAAATGCTTGAAAAATATCAAGTACTGTAGCATTTTATCCAAATGGCATTTCTACTCAACAGTTTCCTGAAAAAAGCAAGGAGCTTCACGCTTGTGTCACGTAATAATCCATGATGACGCCATGCGGTCGAGATGATCGGTTTGCAATGTGTTGGTAGCACTGTCACCTCCTGCATCTAAAATTTCAGTAGGGGCTAGAATTTCATCATCTGATGAATAAAAATCACTATCAACTGGGTTATACTCTGACCCAGCTGTAGCTTCAAATTCTCCATCAAAATTGGCACCAAAAGTGGCCATGGCTAAGTAAGAATCCAAATGAAAAAAACACACACAATGGCTGCTGCTTGCACACAAAGGCTAAAGAGGGTTGTTTGACAGATGGCAGGATTCAGTCATGTGATTTTTCTAATTACCATATCCAATCTTAAAATTTTGAGCAGACTGGCTGCTGAAGCTAACCACATGATGGCTTCAGTGGGAGTGGTTATTTAGAATGATTGGCACATCTGAGACTGAGCGTGCGCAATGGTGGGAAGGCTTCCATCCCACCAGCAACGGCTAAACGTTTTTTCCATGGGCACTCTTCCCACCAACACTCAACAGGTTAACTCATTAGGAGTGTTCACATTTGCAAGAGTGCATTCTCCCCCCCCCTCCCTGGTTTATTAGATTTTTAGATTTACTAAGAGATTCAAGATTTAATTTGTCAGAAATTCACATATTTTGTTCATAAATATTTTTCTTTTAAAAGTTGTCAGGGTTTACAAATTTGATTAGTTTTTCAGGAAAATGTTTTTTAAAATTTTTCTTGGGTTTTTTGTGTGAGAAAACATTTCAAAATGCACATCAATTATCGTAGAATCGTCACACAGGAAGTCTCACGATTTCTCAAACGATCTGAGAAGAAAAGAGCATTGGTTAAGGACGTTTTGCCTGATACAATGTATGGACGCTTTACGTCGCTCTGCCCCGTAAAGGGTTAAAGTGTCACAGCAGGGAGCCATGCCCCCAATGTTTTCATGGAACACCATGGATGTGCTCAGCTCTTCAGGAGAGGCTGAAAGGTCCAAGCTTGAACAGTGTTCAGATGACCACCTATACAGAATTGAGGGAGGGAGGAGAAAATATGCTATTTATTGTAGGGGTAGAACCCACCCTACCCAAACTTTCTTGACTATAGGGACTTAATTGGCCTACTTGGAGATTGTTTATTGCTCTGTGTAGCAGGATGGGAATCAGTAACACCTGTCAGCCACATTGATTCCTGAGAGGCTACTGAAACTCAGCCATTGAATGCCACAATGATTTTGATAGCTACCATCAAGTAGGAGAAAGTATAAGCATGGTGCTAGAAATTGTCAGTCATGTCTCTAAAGTGTTGAATTACTAAGTTTCAATCTATCTGAACATCTGGTATCAAAAGAATTTATAGCTGTTAAACCTTATTCATAGTGGTTTTAGCATCTTTATACAGGATCAGTGAAATTCATGCTTTTGTCGTGGGATCCAGAAAATAATGCTATGCTTATTGATGATTGTTTTAATAACTGACCCCTTCTTAACTAAGAGCAGAAATTCTGACTGTTAATCAGTCAGTTATTATCTCTCATTTGCCAGAAGAATACTTATGGAAGACCCAGTTAGGTTTAGAAGTTTACCTTCAGAAATCAAAATTATATAGTTTGATTAAATCTAGATTTTTCTCTGTACATCTTTTCACATGCAAGATTTGTTTGCAGTTAAACATTGTCATATTTGCTTTAAGATTCATATAGAAATGAATGTTATTCTTGGTCATATTCTGTTTTAGTCCATGAAATGAGATCTACTTCATTGAGTTTAACCTTATTTACAATGAAGCCTTCAAGGATGTGGCAGTGATGTGTTAGAAATCGTCTATGTTTTCTAGATTTTATTTTGGAGACATGTCTGCACTATCTTCTGGTCTTCAAATTGGGTCATTTAGAAGGTGTGCAATCCACTTTGTCATGATTAGGAACTTTGTTTCTTTTAACCTCTTTTTTTTGTTTGTTTGTTTGGCTTTCTTTTTTAAATATGTTTAAAAGGTTAGTTTAAAAATTGCAAAGGAGAATCCCTCCCTCTATTTGTGATTCCCCTTAGGCATACAATCTAATTATGTTTGGAAAGGAGTTCTTTTAAAGTAAAATAAGTGTTTTCTGAATATTTACCAGATTTGTCAGCATGTAGGTTCTTCCAGCCTGATCTTTTCAGATATACCTCACGGTATATCTGAAAGTCACTGAGTTGGTAACTTATTATTACTTTTTCATAATTAATTAATTAAACAAAAATCACAGAAAGACAGAACAGAAAACAATTTTTTTGTTTCATGTACTTTTAGTATACAAAGGTAATAAGAGTGTTGAAAATACAAAAATATTGACTAAACCAGATCACAATCTGTGCATGTTTGGAGTATGTATGATATGTATTTTAATTTTATGTTCATTTTCTTTTAGGTTTATTAGGTTTAAATTTTGATCAACAGCTCTGGACGCATTTTCAGATTTCAGTTTGGTTTTTTTTTTTTTTTTTTTTAGTTTTGATGGTTTTTTAAAATTTTATTTATTTATTTTTTATTACATTTTCAAAGTCTCAATTTTGAAACTTGGAAAATTGTTGAAGAATTGGAATATATATATGTGATGCTGTACATGTTAATTGTTTTAATTTTCTGTTTGTTGCATTCTGAATTTTAAGTCAAATGTGTATAGTACAAAATGGTTTTACATTTATCTGGAAAGCATGAGATTTTTTCAGAATAAAAGCTTTATTAATTAGCTATAGGTATTTAGAGCCAGAAATTTTAGCTATATTGTGATTAATCTGCCTTGTCCCTAGATTGTTGATGTTTATTACTACTTGGTTTTAGGTAATGCTGCTTCGTAATCATGGAGTCGTGGCTTGTGGTGAGTCCATAGAAGAAGCTTTCCACTATGCTTTCAACATCATGACAGCATGTGAAATGCAGGTTGGTCAATTTGTAACTTTTTAAAATTACTATGTGCCATATCAGCTTGTGCATAACATCACTTTGAATGTAAAGTGCTTAGAAGTTATTTGAATGGATGCATCAATAATAATACATGGATTTTTGCAGCAGTTAGACTATAAACTGTCATCCTTTACACTAAAAGACCTAAACTCATACTGCAGCAATCAAAGTTTTCTTTGACAACTCCAGTATCCCTTCCTAGCTCATCATTTTGATTTTATAATATAATTGAAAAGAGGCAAAATATAATATCTCATGATAAAGTGTTGGTTAAAAAAATAGTACAAAATAATATTTATATTTCAGTAATCAGCTGCTTTTACAATAATCTTTTTGTGGAATGTCTTACTTTTTGTATGTTCCTTTTGATTTTACAGTTAAAAGAAAATTATCACAAAGCTGAATCCTGAAACATCTTTTTTGTTTGCTGATATCCATTAGAACCACTTGTTCGTATGTTATTCTAATAAATCATCCAGGCATTTTGTGATTTATTTATTTGGACCTATTTACAAAGGATACCACTTTCTTATACTTGTGGCATTTACATTTATAATGCATCTGAATAGGTCAATGCAATGTCTGTGGGGTTAGACAACTTGATTCTTGCTGATGAAGAAACACAGCAAAAAACTTACAAAATTGGAAACCAAGGTGCTGGTGGCGTTGACACATCTGGTCGCAAATGGCGCAGTGGGGAGTTGGAATGGGAGGCCTACATGCGAACTATTGACAATGCAGTAAGTTTTATTAATTTTTTAAAATATATTATTTTTTTTAATTTTGAAAGGTTGGAGTTGTTTTTTATTTAAACTAAGTCTGTGGTCTACTGACAGATTAATGAAATATCCAGAAAATTCACAGCCCTTCAGTTATCTTCTGGTACGATTTCAAGAAAGGGCAACATAGGCATCTTCATTTGTAACATTTTATACTGATAATAATTACATAACTTTTTATTCTTTCTGATTATCAAGTTCTAAATTTAATAGTAGTTACCACAACAAAATGTTTTAAAGATTTATATTAGTTACAAGGACATAGGTAACGTCGGAAAAACTTTTTATGTGCACTATCTGCAAGTATGCATTGGTTGCTCAGTCACTTTTAGTAATTAACTGATATTTAATGTAATGAATATGAGAAAAGTTATGTTTGGAAAAACCACTTGACAAAAGATTTGAAGCAACACTTTAATTCTCTTAAAGTATTGCTTATTCATTTAAACTTTTCTGACACCCTCAAAGTAAATGATTTTTTTTAAAAAAAATTTGTGTGCTGTAGAATTATACATTTTATGTCAAATTTACTGTGATTCACATGTAGATTTTCTCTGATTTTCCTTGTTATTTTAGGTTAACATGGTGACCCAATTCTTAAGGAAAATAAAAGCGTGTACTTTATCATTTATTTTTTTAAAAGGGTCTTGTAATGAATTTGTCCTAGCCTTTCATGCTTAAACAAATTTTCTTTATCAGGGCTACAGAACTGGTCATGTGTACAAGCAGCCTTTAATGAAGCAGGAAAAGAAAGAGCGAAGCAACAGTGATGTTGAAGTACCCCCAGCATCTAGCTCATTTACTTATGTATTTGATGGTGATTACGAACACTCCAAATATGTGTATGTATGTTTCTTGTCTCTTTAAATAACACCTATTTGCATTAAATCTATATGCAGATGTTTATAAGTTAACTTTATAAATCACTCTTTAATCTAAGTCATTGACCGTATTTTATTTGAAGATTATGTTAGGGGTAATGTTTATCCTGTTATAGTTTACAGGCTTTTATAATTTGCTCTATTTAATTTTTTATGTCATGTTTACATGAGGAAATCACTTTGCTGAAAAGTTTATATGATCTTACAGATCTCCAATGAAGCTTGCTGCAGAGAGACAAAAGCAAGCCTACAAGGCAGGCTGGCTCAGCACCCCAAATGCCTACAAGAAACAGGAGATTGAAGAAATTGGTACCACCACACCCAAAAAGATCACAAAGGTAAACAGAACTGGAAGTTCTTAAAATTGGGTTATAATTTTCAACAGAAAATAATTTTTCAAATGCACAAAGTGACTGTAAAGCATATTATTTTGTAATGCACAAGGTAACAATATATCTAGATGCTAACAGCAACAGTGTGTCTCTCAGCTGTGGATACATAACCTATTAGCATGGACATTGTTACCTAAAAATGTTTACAGACAAAATGATCCACTGCATCAGAGTTTATTTAAGTAGCTATTTGCTTTAATGTAAGAAGACAGTCAGGTTTAATTTTTTATGTAATTTTATCATGCTAGCAGAATATTTATCCACAACTGACGTCTGAGCATGCATGCTTTTAGATACATTTTAATATAATAAAGTTTTTTTTTTTTAATTTTAAAACTGTCCACATGATCCTTTGTTATGACACTTTTTCATCTAGTTTCACTGTAAAGATTTTTTTCCTATTAAGAACTTGTGCTGAAAAGAGTATTATTGACTAAAGTAAATTCAACAAGGAAGTTTTGTGTGTTTTTTTTATACATTTTCTGTGCAACAAAAATATAGAAGAAAATAGCAACAATAGTGAAATGCTCTATTATGATAGATAAGAAAGCAAGATGACATACAAGGGGCACATGGTGATTTAATGGGAAAGTTAAATGAAGCAGATCTATTTTAATCATAGTATAGAAGTGCTCTTGTTTTGTCCTTGGCATGTAGTTTTAATATGCACACCAGACTGTTTTATTAAATTTAAGCAGCGAGAGCAAGATTGTCTTTTCTTCCTATAACTTGAACATGATGTTGGCAGTGGGTGCCAGAGGGCGATCCTAATCAGCAGCGAAGTCCAGCTATCAAGCTTGAGAATCCGAACCAGTTTGCACCTCAGGGAAGCAACCCAAAAGAGTTTAAAGAGAAACAGAAGAGAGTAAGTTGTGTTAAAGCTCTTTCCTATTTCTCTACACCTCTTTATTTGTCTTAAATAATTACAACTGATAACATTGCTTTTGCCCAATAATCAAGTTAACAAATAAACTGGGAAATGTTTTTATTTGTGATAGTTACTGCCTATTTACTCTTCTCGTGTTATGATTCTTATGCCACTTTGTCATTGTTAAATATCATAAAATTTTACCCTCTCTATCAACATACAGTATGAACAGATTAAGACGGGGCATATTTCCATCATTTAAATGGTAAGGAAAGAGCTCTGTCTGAATCCCTCTAGTCCGGGACTATTCAAGTTTATCTGCTATTTTGTAGAAGTGCTGTTCACAAGTTGAGATAGTACAGATACAAAATATAAACTAACCCTGATTCCAATTCTAATCCATTTTGAAACCTTGCTATTTATAGAGCACTAATCTCGGTGCATATTAGAGCCCAGTTTGAAGACATTGCATATAAGGATCATGACCTGTTCACATATTCATGCGCATAAGTTTTCCATAACATTTATATATTTACAAGATGAAAGAGTTCTATACTATATTATAGTGGGTAGTGGCAGTCAGAATTTAATATGTGCATTTGTAGTTAAAACTAATATTTTTTTTTAAGTGTGGACTTAAATATACTGGGCAGGTGGGGGGGGGGGGAGAATGGAAGCAGCTGTCTCAATTGGTTACAAAGATATTGCCTCTTAAATATGTAATAAAATATGATTCACGTGAAAATTGCATAATCTTCAAAGTTTGACCTTTTATAAATTATAAATAAAAAAAAAGACAACTGAGACCAACTTATCTTAAAACTATATCTAGATGTAAGTTTCTTTGACCAGAAATTTAAGCATTTGCTTACAGTTTGGCTTGTGGACAGTACATCAAAGTTGGCTAAAGTTGCATGGTGAGACTTAAAAACAGCATAAAACCCTTATGTTGGAGTCATCCAGTGAACCCAGAAATAAATGGAAAGCCTTCATTTTGAATAATCTGAAGTGGGCAGTACATAGAATAAATATTTTTTCTCACAGGTCAATAATAAATAGTTTAACCGATCAGGGGCTCAAATAATCAGATAATATAACATATTTTGCACCGTGAAAAAAGAGACTACTTTGTTGAAAAGTTAATATCTAAAAAGAACTCTTAATGATATAGCCATTAAACTTGACACATACCTTAAGTAATTTCATAAAGCTAGTAATTTATTATGCAATTATTTTTTTATTTATTAAATTAGATGCAAGCCCTCTTTTGTTTTATAATATTTAACATAAATTAGACAATAGCTGAATCATTTTCTCACTACATTCAGTGAATCAGTCTGAGAAACATCACACTACAGAGTATGAAGATCAAAAATAACAAAACATTATTAACTTAATAAAGATTTGACTATTAAACTAACCCCAAAACAAAAATGTGACTGTAGGCAAACAGCTAAAATGGCATAACTTTTCTACCAGACAAATGCTTGTATGCCTACTGTTTACACTGACTACCAAGTCTATGGTCTTTTTTAATTACCACCTCCAGTTAGAGCACTCCTCACATTATTTCATTTTCTAATAAAATTAAGCAATAACTTAATTTGAACATATTAGATTCCTGGGGCATTTTGCTATAAATATCTGCCAATCATCACATTGCATATTAATTTAACAAAATAACGAGTCTTGTTTACATAACATCATATAATCATACTGCAGTCACATGACATTACGACTGGCTCATTCAACCATGGTCTATTTCTTCAACTTTATAAACAATGCAAACATTTTTCTCCTAAAAGTACAAAACTTAAACAAACTACAACTAATTATCTTTATTATCAGTATTGACTTTACAAAAGATGGTTTAAAATTTTGTTGGAAATTGCCTTTGTGAGTCACCTATTTTCGAGATTTCCTTGTAGTTCATAGAGGCCACCATGGGTACTCACTTTTTTTTTTGTCTGGCAGTATGTGCGCATGTGCTAAAATTCTCTAACTTTATATAACACTGAATTCAGCAAAAAAAACAAGCTTACCGTGCTACCCGTAATGTAGAGGTTATTTTAAATGTTTTAATAATTAAAATTAATATTTCATTGGAGAAATTTCTAGCCGAAGGTTTATAAATAAATAAAATATATTAGTTTATAAATAAATAAAATATATTAATCTTGCTTATTAATTCAAACAAACTAACTTGAGATTGTGAATAAATTTTTTTCAAATTTTTCTATATTCATTTGTTTGATTATAAATGTAATATAATATCAAACATTTCGCAATTTTCCAAAGTCACCAATTCAGAATGGCTTGGCAGAACGGAAATGGCTGAGCAAAGTACTTTTCATGACCGATTTTTGTCCATTGTTAACATTTATTACTTTCATCTCAAAGGTCAAATTCCTTTGTGATAATTTGACAGATAAAATATTGATCTTTTTTTGCTATAAATTGCAGAAGACAAAACCAACATGATATAGAATAAACAAGCTTGCATATGGCAATCAGAATAGATTTTCCCACATTGCTGTTAAAGTGGTTGATGCTATCTGCTTATAGTTTATATGTTGAATAAATCTTTGCTAATAAAATCTGATCCGCACTATTTATTGTAATATCTCTCAAATAATATGCTTACATTTACCTAGTTGAGTGTGGTAAGGACAGAGCTCATTCTGAATAAAATTTCATTAACAAACAAAAGATAAAAATCTCAATCACTTTATCTGTTTAGAAAAGGAAAGCATTCGAAATAGCTCTGTTCGTGCTTGTTTTGCATTGTTTCTGACGGAAAATCACATTTTATTTTTTCATAAATTAGGTAAATACAGCTAAACTTTGACAGAAATTTCACTTCCAGTACTCTGTTTTTCTTAGCAAAGGTTGAGTGCCTGTGTAAATTGCTAATATCGTAGCTCAGAATTTATTCTTGATTCATAGTTTATTTTTTATAAGCTGCAAATAATTCATGCATAAGTCAGAAACCTAACCCAACTGGATTTTGTTATTATTTTAGTTTTAATTGAAGTTGCTTCATCTGTTATTTATTTAGATATAAACTAATTCGGGTTACCTAGTTTATTTTTATAAGCCACAAATAATTCATGCATAAGTCAGAAACCTAACTTAACTGGGGTTTGTTATTATTTTAGTTTTAATTAATTTGAAGTTGCTTCTTCTGTTATTTACTTAGATATAAACTAATTCGGGTAAACTAAGAACAAACCTTTGATTATTATGTAATAATGAACATACACTTTCTGAATTAAAAGTTACAAAAATTATATTTTATCTAAATGAGAATTTTAAGTTTGTAAGTTTATAAATTGTGAAGCTGAAATAGTAACAGAATTCACCATTAAACATAAACAATAGTTAAATTTTTCTCATAAGTTAATAAACTAAAGAATCAGAGTGAATTGATTATGGATGTTTGGACTTAACTATTATTAAGATGTGCAGTCCATTTGTTTTGCCTTTGTATTTGCTATTACTCACCTTGATATATCGTGGACCTTCTTTTATCAAATCAACTGACTCAGTTTGCAAATGTTTAGCAAACCATGCTTAAACTTTATGCAGTGTAAGTATATTGTACATGTACACTTCGTAAACACAGCTTAACAATGGTCACTGTTGTTTTATAAAACTTCAAACACATCCTACCACTGTAACTAAACAGATTTAACAGACATTTTATCTTCACAGATTTGTCACACATCTCTTCAAAGTACATGTACTGTGTAATATTCTTTGGAGTAGCTGACGTGACGGGAGTTGTTCATACAAGACAGAAAGGATCTCTTGTTATAACTTGGCCTCACGTACAACGCGGCCAAATATTTTGGACCCTCAAGGACCGCGTTATATCAAGGCACCAATGTATATTAATATCATCTATTTATTATTTTTAATTTGTAATATTTCTTTAGATAAAGAAAGATTATTATGAAGAAAAAGTCACCCCTGGCCCGCAGTCTAAGATTCTAGAAGGCATTTCGTGGGATGATGCAGCAAAGATGAAGGTAAGTGTTGCCTATTTTCACATAAAATTAATCATGTTTGCAAGGAAAAGTCTCTCTCATTTGCAATGTTTTGATTGATTGACATGTTATATACAAGCCAGAACCAAGAGTTTGTTTACCATTGAGTGATATCTTCCCGGTCCCATTTTTAATTTCTCTTCGGCTAAAATTTCTACAGATTCTTCTGCAAAGGTTAAGGCCATGAATGGCATAAGTTTGGGAGAGAAAAAAATTCTTATTTTTTTAAACTTTTTAGATTATTGTATATTTGCATTGTTTAATGTCTTTCAGGATTTTATATTTTTTGAAAATGCACACAAATGCATTTTTTTTTGTTAATAAAGATACCTTTCTCAAACCCAGCTATGTTGAAAAATATATTTCCTAAGCTAAAAATCTCTATAGACACAAGAGTTTAGCTCGCAATTGCTGCCATTATTTGTATTGTAGAAAGGAACATGGAAACAGAGTATTACCTCCCTTAGATTATAATTATTAAAATACAGTCTTAACTCATATGACGTCATTTGAAAAAACAGCCTGGCAGCTCTGTCAGGCACTTTTGCCGTCCAACAACAATTTTCCCGGTCGCTGTATTATAAAATGAAAAGCAGGCCTAATATTTAATGGATTTCAAAATTCAAAATAAATAAATAATAAAAAGATTTCTTACCTTTTTGTTGAACTTGCGAATTTCATCATCATTGTCGTATTCCTGGAGGGATTTACATCCTACCACACGAATATTACTTAGTCCAAATTTTGTGGGGATGTTTCGGCAATATTTAGGAATTTAATCCAGGGTGTTACCTCATCAGAGGCCCCACCCATCAGTCCTAAACGAAGAGTGTCAAGCACACAACTGCCAAGTACTTTTACTCAATGGCTGCAGTGCCCAAGATGTCTGATGAAAGCTTCGAAATGTAGAAAAAAGATTATCCATGAAGTATAAATCACAGTTCCAAAGTTCCAAAGTAATGATGAGGTACATTCATGGAAATGATATAATCCCTACTCTGTAAGATGATTTATATATTATAAAATTGTACATGTAGATAATACACATCAGTCAAAGTTAGTGAAGTGAAGAAATACTAGTTGCACGCTTGTCCATTTCAAGAATAATTTATTTTTTTTAAAATCCAAACACAGAAAAATGAAGAAGGAAATAATCCCAGCTCCTACCCAATAAGATGATTTATATATAATAAAATTGTAGATGTAGATAACACACCAGTCACAGTTAGTGAAGTGAAGAAATACTAGTTGTACTCATGTCCAGTTCAAGAATTTTTTTTTTTCACAAATCCCAAGACAAAAATAAAAAAGTAAACAATGCCAGCCACTTGCTTGGTAAGATGATTTATAAAAAAATTGTAGATGTAGATAACACACCAGTCACACTTAGTGAAGCACAAATCCAAGTGAAGTGAAGAAATACTAGTTGCACACATGTCCAGATGAATAATTTTTTTTTCACAAATCCCAACACAGAAAAATGATGAAAGAAACAATGACTCCATTTGCTTGGTAAGATGACGATGGGGCTAGTGAAAAAGTGGTCTGTGTAAAGTTTGTAATATTTCCCTAGCACTTGTTGTAAAAGTGTTAAACCACTTTTTCACCCTGATTTCCATCAGTCGCAGTGTACTCTGTCTTTCCCCGTGTACATAATGAAATCGAAACACCCCGTTGTACTCTCGCAAATTTCATATGATTTGATTCCAAATCGTGCCTGTTTAGATGTTACATACTGCCTGAATCCTAAACGACCTTTCCAAAGCATCAGATATTCATCCACACAGATATTTTCACCAGCCATGTAAACTGATGAAAATACTTGTGCTAATGAATTGGTGAGGAAAAAGTTTGCTAAGGTAAATCCGTCTTTACCAAAAACGGCGAACTCACAAATAAAACTGTCTTTCAATGCTCTGCATTCAAAGAGTACCTGTGCATTTGAACTCACAGCCATTGTTGGTCAGTTTATCATTCCAAGAAGGAATTTTGGCATTAAAGTGTTTCACACATTGAGTGGGGAAAAAATAATTTTAGAAAATGTATGGTTTTTTGCTCAGGAAGCTCAGGTTATAGGTTTTTTACATACAGGTGAGCCGGGTTTAAAGGGTTAAAATTATAATAAACTATGACCTTTTGATTATTTCTTTTAAACAGGCAAAGAGCATTGACTTGGATAATTTGTATTATTTTAAAAAATAAATATATTATAAATTTTGAATAATTAGATGTGCATCTGTTTACAAATCTCTATGAATTTCACTTGCTTACATCCAAAGTATGTTTTAAAAATTGTGTTTTAAAAAGAATACTTGTAAATATATACTTTTTCCTCGTAAATTCACAGTATAACTCCAGAAATTTTAGTATAATTGTGAACGTCACTTTAATATACTTTATTTATATTATTTTTCACAAATGGAGTTTACAAGTCAAAGAGTTACTTGAGATGTTTATGTTTTGCCAGGAAGGAGACCAGCATATCATTGTGGGAGCTGCTTCGAAAGGCATCATTCAACGTGACCACCAGCACAATGCTGTTGTCTATAGACAATACTACGCAGCCAATCCTTTTGAGAATATGAGTGAAGACGAGGTTACTGCATATAAACAAGCAGTGGAGCGACAAGATCGAGGAGTAGAGCCAGGTTGGTTACAGCACTAAATTAAAAATTTCAAGGAGGAAAAGTATTTATTTTATTTTGATTTGTTATAAATATTTTAGGTTTTGAAAGCCAGAGAGATTATTAGCTTTTGTTTTCCATTATTGCCTCACATTTTTATTTTCTAAATGTGATGTAGCTTATTTGGTGAAGATTGTACATATGAATTCACAAATTTTGTGAAAATCTGGGCACTATCCACATACACAGCTAAAAATAATTTATCAGTACACAACAAAAAAGCATTAAAAAAGAATTCTTGATTTTGCATCAGATCTATATTTGCTCATATCTGTATACATTCAGTTATTAGCACTACAAAATTTTAGTAGAAAAGTTAAATATTGAATATTGCTGTTCACCTTCACAAAATATTCCATTCACACATTGTAAATTTGAGAGAATAATAACTGGATATTTGTATGAACAATAAAGATAAAACATTCTCTCTCTCTGTGTGTGTGTGTGTGTGTGTGTGTGTGTGGAAAATGTCGTTTGGGAGCTCAGAAAATAACAAGTAGGCTGTCATAAGGTAATATTTTTTAACAACAACAAAAAAATCATGATTTTCTATCTACTTTTAAAAAAATAATTTAATTACTGGCAATCAATTTGACTAGAGTTTTCAGGTTAGATGCAATTCACGATTGCAGAGAACATAAAATTAGAATAACAATAGTAATATAATTATACACCTTGAATGCATTCCATGCACAGGCAAGAGGCATGCAAAGTGCATATTCATCGCATAGATATCTAACCCCTTTCAGTGTATTGTCAACTGCATATCAATACTGAAGTAACTTGGCAATAGTTGGATCAGTCCGGATTCAGAAGAGTCAATTGCTTGAGGAACTAGTACTCTATCCCTCTCACATTCCCATGTGGGTATTGTGTGTTTCCACAGGCTTTGTTTTAGGTTCATTCTTTTTCATTTTGTGTTCGTTCAAATCAGTCTTTTATTTATCACCTGCTCCACTGAGTATTTGTGTTTGAATTATAAATCATTAATTACAATGGTAATTCATAGCTAATTAAAAATCTAAATAATTTAAACTTTCAACATGATAAGTAACACTGAAGCATTGAAATAACCTATATTTTTCCTTTAAAAAAATAAAAAAGGAATACTGAAACCAATTGTGTGGAACAAGAATTGCACAGCCACGTTGCAGTAAATTGGTGAATCTGCAGGAGCAGATTATCTATAGTTTCTGGGGTTGGAATAGAGGTGTATAGTGCAGAAATTAACACTACATATGCAAATAAAACAATAAAAGGGCAAGGTGGCACTGGATAGGTAAAATATTTATATAAAAATATACGGTTATTATGTTAAGAAGTAATAAAACTGAAGTATTTCTTATTAAGACAAAAACAGATTGTCAGTTCTTTTTCTTTACCTGGACCTGTTTCTATATATTTGATGTTAACCACTGCTTCTGTTGTTGGAATTCTTTCACTAATGAATAGTCATAACAAATTGCGAGTTACTTATAGCTATCATTTTCGAGGGTTTTGTGTGTGTGTGTGTGTATGGATAATATGATAGCTGAGATGTGGGCTCTTTGGTTTGTTAGTTTTAGAGTAGAGAGGTATCTTTACCATGAAGTACATATACCAAGAATCCTGCATTTTGGACTTGCATTCAGATTATCCAAAAATTTATGACCCCCTGTTTATTTATATCTATTTTTTCCCCATTTATTGCTAAAATATAGGTGTATATATGTCATAATTAAATGCTATATTAATTATAATATTCTGAAAATGAAAGATGTTAGATTTTTCTGTTGATTGTAATAACAGTTATCTGTCCCAGCTGATTTAGTCATTATGTTCTATTTATTTTTAAGCATCATTTTGAAAAGTTAAGTCTCTTTTTAGAAATTTAACTTTGCTTATTTAAAATATAAATAATCACTTGGTACTTGTAAATATTTTTTAAATTTGATGTCACAAATATGAGGAAAAGATTGTTTCAGAGAAAAATAAAGGGTCAAGAATTTATTAGAAATTATTTTTTAAACAAGTTTCTCATACATGTTCACACTCTTGCATTTCATGGAAATACTGATGCTTAGTGCTTTATAAAATTTAAATTCATGTAAAATAACTTTTCCTGAATACTTACCAGATTAACATTACCTTAGGAATCATGAGTTTTACATATACATGTTAAAGTCAAGAGCCGTTAAGGGGAGACTAATGATTAAAAGCTTACTCAATAGTATGCCTGAGAGCTATATTCCCTAGTTGGTGCCCAATAAGTGAAGTTCAGGATGAAAAAGTAGAAAGTGTTGGGGTTCACTGAGATTGCTCACTCATCTGTTAAGTTTGGGGGGGAGGGGGCGTAGAACAGTTTGTGTCGAAAAAATCTTTTTCCACAATACAACCAATTAATCATGCTCAGGAGGAATAGCAGTAGGTGGTGGTTATTTCCATGGTAACTAGAAAAAAATTTATATACATTATGCACAAAGCATAGATAAGTGAAAAATCTATAGAACTCCTCACACTCTCCAAGTGAACAACTGTTGCTGCTCCTTGGAATCTCTTGCCTGCTGACCTCTTTATGTCTTTGAATGACCTTTTGCTGCCTTATTCTTAATAATCAATACAAAAAGAGTCAAAAGGCAGTTTAGAATATTTTAGGGATAGTTTGGATCTGTTGACATTTCATCAAAGTGATATAGTTGGTATTTAAAGAGATCATATGACAAGATTATTTTTTTATAGGAAAAAAAGTAAGATAAATGACACTTAGATATTAAACATGGTAAAAATCATTAAATGTGGTGCATGGATATATTTGCATATAAATTATTACTTCTAAAAAAAAAAAATAAAAAAAAATATACTTACTACATTTACTAGATCACTTTCAGAAGCATGGTCATTTGATCCTGTAAGATGCTGTGGTGAAATATGAAGAATCTTAAGTTGCCATCTAATTATAAACATCTAGAAGTGTAAAGTTAGATTCTTACAGTGACATCTTTTTATAACCAGTCATTTCCACCCTCTTTTAATTGAACTTTATCTTGAAGTGTTTTAGTTCAGAAGAAAATATCAAGAAAAATAGCTCTGAAGTAATTGATACTGGAAAATAAAATGAATTTTCTTCCTTAAATTTAAATTATTTAAATTTGTTTTTATTTGAAATAATGAGGAATAAAGCATTTTAAGATCTTGGGACATTTTATTTGGGGCATGAGCATTTATCTTTTATTTAGTTCAAATTGTATTTGGATCATATTACAGTATGATTTAGTCTACTCAGTATTAAATTGTAATGAGTATAGTATTCAGATTTGCTGAGGTACTTGATTGAAACGTGTTATCATTGTAGTAGATGCACTGATCAACCATTTTAACTAATATACAGTTGTCATCATACAACCAAAGAGATGAAGTAAAGTTTTTATGTGTTATAAGAAAATTAAAATATCTTGGTAATTTGGGAGAGAAATAGGCAGTTTATCAAGTCTAATATGTTGTATTTTTACTACTTGGAACTATATTTTTGTCTGTAACCTAATTCTACTTATTCTGTATATGCTACTGTTTTTCTTGAGACATGGATTGCTTGATATGGGGTTAAAAAGATATGATGTGTTATTTATAATGTACTAAACTACCTTTGTAGTTTTACATCTCTAAGTATTTGTTGTTTTATTTTAAAAAAATTATGTTGATGGATTTGCAGAAGATGTTCCTGGACCAGAGGGTTATCTGATTTCCACTGAAGAGCGTATGCAACAGATCCAGCGATCTAGAGAAGATGTTGACAAGCAGGACACAGAAGGTAACTTATTTTTCTTTCTTTTTTCTTAAAATCAAAATCTTCATCTTTGTATTGTAGAACAGAACAGTCTAATTAATTCTACATAATCTCAAGAGCAGTTGGGTGAATGAAGAATAGAGAAAAGAAATAGTTACTGCATGGACTCTCAGTGATGTTGAGTTACTTTCATTTGTTTGTGTTCTTGGACAAAACTGTTGTAGCTTTTCCAGCTAGGTAAAGTTGTTTGTATTCATTGTAAATAATGTAATTTACTTTTCTTTTAACCTAGAAAAATTGTCTTGTTTGAAAGGAAAATGATTCTTGCATGCTTGTCTTTTTTAACTTGATCTTAACTTGTTCTATGTAGAGCCACCTCAGAAGCCATTATGCACAAGATTATATAAGGTTTCTACTTCTCTCACATTGGTTGATCAGTTCATTTTAACTGGTTTCTCCTTAACCCTCATTGATTTTAACATGATGTTAAATAGTGTACTTAACATTGAAAGAATGACTATTCAAAGGTGTGTCCAAAATTTAAGATGATCTCTCTTGATATGTTTTCATTTGTATATACTATATTTTATAGCTTTAGTTGGATCGTCTTCAGATTAAATGCTGATACAACACAGAGAATAGATCAGATATATGCAAAATAATCTGTTGTCATTTCAGCAGTAACCCAAAATATAGTGTATTTCTGTCATTTTTCTTATTTTTTGTTGTTAAAATTTAAATGTTTAATTAAATTTATCATCATTGTTTTATTGCATCATGTGATCTACATTGATGTTATGTGATTTCTGTTTTCAAATATATGCCTACGTTTTAATTTAACATCCAACATTTTTATGTTTATAATACAAATGTGCAGTAATATAATTTACAACAAAATATACTGTTGTTTTTTTAAAGAATGAAATTATTATGACATTTATCCAATACAGATTTTACACTCAAAAGGTAGCCTGACTTAGTGAAATACATACACATGCAAAATTTCCTGCCACAGAAAAAATTGAAGCTGGAGATTTCATTAAACAGAGAATTTTTTGTGACTGACATTTAGTATTAAATAGATAATTCTTTTTACATTCAAATTGAGAAGGAAGATTAAATTTTGTTAAATTTTTTTTAATAATGCAAAATCACATTCCTTATTTTAAGCCTATGCTGTTTGAATTAAGCAGATTAAAAAGTAGTTATAGAAAGTTAAGTATTGAGGTCAACATAACAACGGATTCTGAAAATGAGATATGTTCAAAATAGATTTTATTCCATAAAAGGAAAGCATTAATTTCAATTTGCACATTTTAAACTGTTGTATTACTAATTTGTTATACTGCTTTGAATTGAAGTGTGATTTTTGTTGTTGCAAATTTTAGCATTTTAATTTACCTTTGTTAAATTTCTGAATGTTGTGGTGGAAATGTATTTGTAATCTGATTGTTGTCATGCACATTTGTGCAGAAATAAGTGCAGAAATCTTACGTTTACATATATTACAGATATTTTATTGTAAAAGAATTTGAATTCACTTTATAATTACAATAGAAGTTGTGTTGTACATTTTTCTTGAAATATACTAGTCAGAATTGAACAAACAACTCTTGCAGTAGTCCACCTACAGGACAAAATTTGGCTGAAAATTACGTATTTACATACCTTATAATAATTAATTTAGGATAGGATATAGCATTTTTGTATTTTTTATTTAGTGATTGGGAACTTTAATATATTGAGTTTCAGTAATAGGTTTGATTTATTAAATCTTTTTAAAGATATAATTTCTTAGTATATTTGCTGATAAATTTACTCTGATTTGTCTCAATAGTAAATTACATTTGTTTACCAGATTTCCAGAGGATTTTTCTTTTTTCTTCAAGTATGTGATTCCTCTTTTAAAATTCTAGAAGCGTCCATCTTTTGGAATCCTTGTCTTTTGAGATTGAAATATATGGTAATAGTAACATTTCTGCACCTTCTATATAAGACCCCAAATGTTATTTCACTGGGAGTTATTTATTTGAATTTTTTTGTTTGTTTGAACACCCAGTTATGTGCCTGCCTGTGTTTGATTTTGTAAAATGTGATGCATGTTTCCTTATAGATAAGCCTCATGAAACTAATATAGATACTACTACCAATGGGGAGCCTGAACCAGAATTAAAACGTGAGATTATTCAACCACAAACTGCTTCCCCCTCTGGTATGTGATCTGAAGGTGTTTCTTTTGTTTTAATTTTCATTTCAAAATTTGCATTGATTACTTTTCACAAGCTTTTGATTATTTTAAAAGAAGTGTTGGTTATGGTTTTCTTATGTTGTTAAATGTACATAGATTTGCAAAAGAAGTAGATAAAATCAGAGCTTCCACTAGCTCCTTTAAATTCCATTATATGGTGGTTGTTTTTGTTTAAACTAAATTTCTGGTTTTAGTTCACTGGCTTCATTTTTTAACAAAATGTTTGGGAAATATGCCAGACATTTTGTCTGACTGCACATTTTTTTAAAAATAAGAGTACTCTGTGATGTAGGAATAAAACTTTTACTTAGAAAAAATGCACTTTTGATGCAAAATAATGTTTTAGAGATACTTTCATCTTATCAAAAGATTTTTTCATCCACATGAATTGTTTTATCATGCTCTTTCAGTCACAAATGACATTTTTTCTCTATGTTGTTTTTTCTTTTTGGAGATAAGTGCACCCAGATTTTGTCTTCTAATAGCAAAAGTTCTTGGTGATAACTCTTCACCTGCTTAAGAGGAAGAATATTTGAAAAATTCTAAGAACTTCAGATATATTGTCTAAAAATATTTTCTTTTATAAACTAAATGAAAATCTTGTGTTATAAACAACAAAAAATATCTACCAGAAGCTCTGATTTTATATATTATATATTAAAAGGTATTTTTATACTTGATTTTCTTGTCCCCATCAAGGTTCAGCATTGTCCATTTTACAATAGTCATACCTATAGAATTCATTCTATCCAACTATAATAAGAATGAAGGGCTGAAATTAAACAGTATTTGCAAGCTTTGTGTTTGGTGCAGCATGTTATTCTAATTGCTCTTATTTGCATGGGATTCTAGAATTCATCTTGCAAGCTGCTGAACCTTCTGAAAAAAGATATTAAAATGAGAATATATATATTGAGTTTTCCATGCTTTCTTTTGGCCTTCAGCATTTTGATGATTTTTATTTTCCTACTTGCACAGTTGTTGACCCCATTATGTTGGGTCTTAGTTTTATGAATGAGAAAGGCATTTTGGTTTTGGGAGGACTTAAAAATAGAAGTACTTATAACCCTTTTCTTTACAAAGAAAATATTAACATCTTTTAATTCATTTAACTTATTCTTTATTTTTATGATTAAATGGAAACCATGTTAAACAGTACACAAGCATAATTAGCTCTTTTATATATATGGCTCTTGGGAGCAAGGGAAACAACTGCATTCAATCTATTCTGTTTGTACATGTTAAAGGTTAGAAGTCTGTGAGGCATTATTATTTGTTTGGATTAGAAAAGATTTGTTTATATGTTTTGTTTTCTTCAAATAATGACTCCATTAGTTTTAATTAATCAGGGCTCCCCTTTAATATGTGATGGGGTCCATTGATATATTTTAATTTATATTTTAAAATGTTTGTTTAAAAGAAGAAAAAAAGATGTATTTGAATATAATGCTGATGTTGCGTGTATTTACAGCCTTCAGTAAATCAGAATTTAATTTGAAATCTAGATGAAAATGCAATAAAATGAGTAATAATGTTGCTATGTTCAGTTACCATCCAGGAAAAGCAAACAGATTAAGGTTATATGCAGTTTTTGTCATATTAGTTAGCTATTAAGAATCCCAGTGATTTAATAAATTGTATTGGAAAGAAAATCTGTAATATTTTTCTTTTTATTTATTTCTTTTTTTTTTTTAGCATTGACTTTAGTCATTACTTTAAGGATATTCATAGTAAGTAACCTTGTTTTTTTTTAAATATTCTTTTTTTTTTTTTTAAATTACAGCATAATTTTCTAAGAAATTTCTTTATTGGGAGCCCTGATTATAGTAATTTCAAGATATAAAACCTTTTTTAAAAAAATTAAATCGTTTCTTTTTCAAATGGCCAAAATTATTTGTATTGGTCGCTGACAGAGCCACAGGAAATGGCTGCAGCAGTGACAAAGGATGGTTTATCTACTACCCCTTCTCCCCAGAGTCCCCTGAACTACGATGAAGGGCTTCACAAGCTTGTTGATACTATACTCCAGGCTGTTATGGCCTCTGCCTTTACCCTTGTCAGTAAGGGGCAGCACTCTCTTCAGGGCAACAGGAGGGTGGTGGTTAATTCTGATTCAGAGATCTTTTCCATCCCTTTAAATAGTTTTTCAGAAACACTTTGTAATCCTTCAATATTCTCTTCCCAAAATAAACTGATATCTGGAACAGAAATTATTGTAGACTCTCTGCCCATAAAAAATTTATCAAACAGTCATTTTGAGGAGAAAAAAATGGTATCAGATGATGTAGATACTTTTGATGGGAATGGAGGTCAAACAGATCCCAATGCAGCTTCTGATGCTAATCAGAAAGCAAAATCCGTGACCATTGAACTTCACCCTGTGAAATTATTTCAGGGCACACCAGAAGAAGGAATGATAAAAATCAGATTTACCATTCACTCCACAGTCAAAAGGATCAAAAGAAAGCAACCCAAAGGATCATTGCCTGTTGATAAAGTTAACATAATCCAAACCCAGCCTAAGGTAGTCTTTACAAAATCTGCAGAAACTCACAAGTCTCCTGCTCAGGAGTCTCAGAATGCACTGCTTGAACAACAGGGTGTCCAATTCAGTGTAAATTCTCAGACAAGCAGCAGAACCCCACCAGGTAGCCCCCAGAAGACCCTACCTGACCATAAATCAGGTATGAAACGACGTGCTCATTACAATGCCAGAAAGCTTGGCACTTTTAGACCCCTTAAACCACACAGAACTGGGCGTATGCTAAAGCATTTTCATCGTGAGTTGCCTTTGTCTCCTGTGAAGGAAGAAGTGGACTCTTTGGAGGCTCTTCTAGCCCAACAGAATGTTAGCTTGGACACAGATGATGATTTAGATGATCTCCTCCTTAAGATGAACAACTCTAAAGAGATTTTTATGCCATCTTATGTGTCTATGTCTTCTTCACAAGGCAAGGCAGCTCACAGTACAAACAAACCTGCTCCAATTGCTTTGTTGGAAGCCTTTGATGAAATTGACTACAATCCAGGACAAACCGAGATAGAAAGCCAGCAGAAGAATTTAGGACCAAAAAATCCAGTCTTTGTAGTACCTAAAGCTCCTGTTTGTCAGCCATCACCAAAGTATCCTGACAAAGATGCAGTATGGCTTCACTTATCATCAGAAAGAAGTCTAACAGATTTCAGAACAGGTGATTTAGATGAACAAGCTCATGCAAAGGTGAATATTACCCCAAACCAAAAGCCCAAGGAAAGAAATACAGTTTCCTCCAGATTAGAGATGCATATTTCAGAGATCGGATTTGCTGATGATTTTGTTTGCAGCAGAGATATAGAATCTGAAAAGTGTATTCCTATACCAACTAGTTTAAGTTCAAATAAATTCTCTTCTGATTCTCTTGCTCCTAATTATCAACCAGAAGGAATAGAAATTCCACAAACATCAAGAGAAGAATTGAAACCTGATTCTTTTGCTTCTGATAATCAGTCAGAAGGAAGAGTAAGTCCACTAATATCAAGAGAAGAATTGATTCCTGATTCTGTTGTTTCTTTTAAGCAACCAGAAGAAATAGTAAGTCCAAAAACATCAAGGGAAGATTCTGTTGTTTTTGGTAAGCAACCAGAAGAAATAGTAAGTCCAGAAACATCAAGAGAAGAATTGAATACAGATTCTGTTGCTTCTGGTAACCAAAAGGAAGAAATAAGTCCACTAGCATTAAGAGAAGATTTAAATGAATTCTATCCTGCTTCTGTTACTCTTTGTAATCAAAAGGAAGAAATTGCAAATTCACACACATTAAGAGAAGAACTGCATGAATGTTTTACAGATTCTGTTGCTTCTCGTAATCAAAAGGGAAAAATAGTAAGTTCACAAACATTAAGAGAAGATTTGAGTTCAGTGGCAAAAGTCACAAAGAACAATGCAAGTCAAGCCATGTTAAACTCTGTTGAAAATGAAGACAAATGTGCCAAAAACATGTCAGCATCTTGGAAACCACTTTCCAACGTTTCCACCCGAAGAGATGTGGAAATGCAGCCATTAACAATTCCACATTCAATAATAGAAGAGGGAAATGAGCTTTTAGAAACAGATTGTGCATTATTGGAGAAATCGCCAAAAATTAAGGGTCCTCCTATTGTCAGGGCTGAGCAGACATTCCATAAGGGTATCCACAGAATGAAAAGCATGAGTTCTATGCCTGAGTCCAGTTTACCAGGCTCAAAGAAAGAACACTTGCTAAGGCGTATTCACAGCACAGGAACACTTCCACCTTGCGAAGATGCACAGTCAAATCGTAATGTTGCAATAATCGATGCCGTTCTCCACACTGTGACCATTGATCCAGTCACAGCATTAAAGACAGCACAGCCCATAACTAGCCATTTTATCTCTTCACAGTTCGGCGACGGTTCAACTGGAAAGACATGGACACTAATGGACTCTGTATCTAAATCATTGGAGAATTTGGATATGGAGCATCTTGCCAAAGAGGGTTCCTTGATCTATGGACGTTCTTTAGAGATTCTTATTAAAGAAAGACCAGCTGACTCTGTATCTGACAAAGTGACTTCTCCTCTTTATCAGAATAAATCTGTGGAAAGTTTTTTGAATGAAGGGGAAAAGAAAAGTGGAAATGTGCGTTTATACAAAGATGATGTGGTAGTAGTTAGTAAGTCACCCCAGACCTTGTCTGCTGTTCCTCCAAAGACGATGAAAGATTTACTGATCTTAGATGAAGGTCCACTACAGACCAGTTCTCCAAAATTTGGCCGGAGAAGACAAACATCTTTTAAGAAATATCAGTCCAAAATGGGTAAATCTGAAGAAACTCTGTTGGCCGTAGACAGTATTGATGAACATACACAAGCAAGTGAAAACAAATCTGGCAGACAGTCACGCCCATTGGAAAGACGATCCAAAAGTTATCCTCGCAACATTGCTTCAGTAAAGTCTCATGAAACACTTATCGATAGGCATCAAGAGCCACCACTTCAAAGTAAAGCAGCTAGACTTCATTCTTTCCAGCCTCGTGAGACACTGATTGATGACTCCCCTGTTGCAGTGCTACATGCAGACAATTCCTCTACAAAACTAAATATGACTAAATCACCTGCAAGCAAAGATGTACAAGTTCCTACTACTAATAAAAATCAACAGTTTTTTGTAGAGAGGAATAATTTAAATAAACCTGACAAACAGCAGAGAACATACATATCACAGCCTCTTGCAGAACCACTAAGACAACAACAGATAAGACAAGCACATGAAGAGTTTTCAGCACAGGTTGCCAGCAACGAAGAGGAGAGCTTACCTCAAAGACAACGAAAATCAATGTATGCCCCAATTGTTTCAACACAAGATGCAGTCTTTACAGATGAAAATTTGCCTCCCAGACAGAGGAGATCAGGGAGAGAGCGGAGGCGGAGAAGGCACCCAAAATCACAGAATGTCATTTCTAGTAGAAGTGATGCTGAATTGAATGATGTTCCTGTAGACCAAGATAGTACTTTGGTTGACATGAAGAAAGAAGATCAGAACACTTTTGCAAAAAGTCTCACAGCAGTTGCAGGGGTTCACATCAAATCTTCCATCATGAATAAGAAAGCAAATGAAACAACAGCCTTTTCTGCACCTTTTGAAAGAGAAAGAGAAAACACACAGCACACAAGATTTGGAAAACCTATCTCAGAGGTGGACGCCTCAAAATCAGCTGGTGATTTCCAGATAGCTACATTTTATATCGAGTCAGCAGAGAATACAGGTACTCCTCCATTAGTTTCACTGTCAGATAATGCATTTCCTGAAACTCATAACAAATTTGAGAAATCACAATTCTTGGAGACACCAGAAAAATTGTTGAATTCTAAAAATGACTTGCAGATAGAGTTGAATCCGCAAGAAGAATCAAGAAATAAGTTTATTGCAGCAGTCAACACTTTTGACACTGAAAACTTTCTGGAGCTTCCAGAATTTCCAGAACCTCAAGAGGAATTCCTTGTGTTTGCTGATGAATTCCCAGATCCACCTAAAGATTTACAGGAGGATTTTATATCTGATAATTGTTCTTTTCCTCCATTAGTTCTTCCACCAACTGAAAAAAAAGAAGTGATGAACCATGATTCCCTCACAACAGTTGATACTGAGAAGAAAAGATTGCTTAACGATGTGCTACTTTTACCAGATACAGTTGATGGCAAGCCTGAGAGGCAACACTTTGAGCCTGGGATTCCAGCTACAGGTGTAGTCTCTTCCATCAACATATTGGATATTTTGGAATATGATGATGGACCTCCACACATTCGAAAGCCCAAGTCATGCCAGGAGCTTCAAATACCACCCGATCAAGAACCCCTTTATGCAAAAGTGAAACCTAGATCAGAGCGGGAAACAGTCCAAACGAAAGAATTTGTGAAACAAGGAACTGATCTTTCATCTAAGAAAGAAAATGTATCCACAGATGGTGGGAATTTAGAAGTTCACAAAAGCAGTTATCCAAAGAGTAGTGGCATGCAAGACATAACTTTAGTAGACTACGGTGATGAGCCACCCAGGTTGAGGAGATCAAGACGTCAGTCAGCACAGGCAGAATTAAATGAAAAGGCTGATGAAGCCAAATCTGTTACCAAAGGGCGGATAAGGGGTAGGAAAAAGGCAACAAGTGTAAGTTCTGATCACCAAGATGCTCTGTGCTTGACCAGGGACACAAAAAACTTAGCCAATCAACGCAACAGTGAACCCGTGAACCTTAGAGGCAGGCAACAGTCTGAAGAGTTTGATTATGTTGGGAATAAGAAATCTTTCCCTTCTTTGCCTGCTAAGCTACTATATTCCTCAGATATTCCTGAAGTACATCAGTCAGTAGTGAGAGAAAGTTTATATGAAAGCTTAGGAAGCATTACTAAGGAATTGGAAAGAAAAGAAAGGAGCTTAGAAACTATTGCATTGCCCCCAAAAAAGAAAAGGCTAAAAGGTATGCTTGCTTGTGTTGGTGGGTCAGATACTGATAAGTCAAGTTTGGCTTTAAGTCGAGGATTTAAAGAGGATGATGACTTTAAGTCCAGAGGATCTGTTTCCAAAGAAATAATGAACCCAACTTTAAATTCTTATTCCAATGAGTTTAAGGACCTTTCTAAATTGACCAAAAAATCCCAGAAGCCACAGTCAACACAGTCCTTGCCAGTTCTTGGAAACAAACTTCCACGTATAGAAATTGCTTTTGATTCATCTTTTGATAAAGATGTTCAATCAGCTATTGCGAGTGCTTCTAGTCATGATAGAAATAAGTTGGTTTTAAGTAGTTCCTCACCACAGACACCCAAAAGGTCTCCACCTTGTCTGAGAATTAATCGTAATGTAGATGAGCCTGAGTCACGTGCTCGCTCAGTGTCATTCGGTGATGGCTATTCTCCCACTATGTCCCACCCACCTTTTGAATTTAGAAAATCGCATGAATCTTTGGCAAGTGAAAACTCCTGGCGCTCTACTGGTCAGATTAGGTCACACTCTTTCCTTAGTGATGTTAGCACTAGCTCAGCATATAGTAACCCCTTGAACTATGAACCTTGGCGAGCGAAAGCTTATGCACATCGATCTACTCGACATAAACGGTCTCATTCGCATTCAGAAGTGAACCACAGCTCTAACACAGGTGGATGGCGGCGACATCATGCTCCATTGTCAATGGATGCACACCGCATATACCAGCCACGACTAAATCGTTCCAAGACATCCTTGGATGATCCCTCGAGACATGCTGCCCCTTCTGATTATAATTATTCTTACAATCCCTCACTGGTCACTGATGTCAGCTACTCTGACGTACACAACCACAGCTATGCCACTGCCAGTGGTAACAATTTTCAGTTTCTTTTTGGTTCTTGCATGTCTGTATTCTTTCTAACCTCGCTCTTTCGTGTGACTGCCTCCAGCTTAACGTACATCTTGATATAATTTATTCCACCTTTGTTTCCTCTCTACTATCTTGCTTTCATTGCTTGGGTTTCATGCAGATGGCTTCCAATCTCTTCTGTGTCATTGATATCGGTAGTTCTGATTATGTCATAAAGTAAATGATTAATTTTTTCAAATGACAAAGAATTTTTTTTTTTAAATACATTTATGCTGAATCCTTTTCTGCTTATTAAACAGAAACTCTGCTACATTATTTATTACTTTATAACTCAAAGATCTTATTTTTATGTTAATCTGGAGGCTTTCGAACACTTTTTTGCACTATCAATAAACCAGTGTATTTGTCAAGATTTGTCTCAGCCCAGATATAATCATATACACTTGAAACATCATATACACTTTTTTGGTTTGACAGTCAATGCTTACAGCAGAATCTTGGTTATCTGAGCTAAACAGGACTTAGCCTTAATACTTAAAAGAAAAATATCTTTGATAAAATACATTTTGATTGATAATACACATGTAGGACCAATAACACTTATCAATCAAAGGTTCTTGTTATTGTCCAGAGATCATATATCTTTAGTCAAGCTGGTAGTGCTTTCAATATGTATTACATTGATAGTGGACATAGGTTTATAGAGTTAATAGCCTCTTGGATTATTTTGAGCCATCATAAATATATTTTAATCTGTGAACATGTTTTATACAGTTTGTAAGGACTGCCAGAATGTGTTCCTTGGTTTTAAGATCCTTCGTTGATTGAAAAAAGCAAACAAACAAAATTGATGATTGATAAGTTCTTTTAGTTTACTGGTTCTTTGTGTATATTCTTACTATTAAGTATGATAAAGTTTACCTGTAAACCTTGAACTCAGATAATTGAGACTCTTCTGAATCATGTCTGTTGAATTAACATTTAATAATTTAATATAAATTGTATATTAACTCTTCATATTATATTATTTTTTTTCTTTTTACAAGATGCCTTCCAAACAGTTGATAATAATAGTCTAGTGAGTTTATAATTAAGTGTTTGGACTCATTGAAAATTGTTAATAAAGTTTTGAATGGTTGGACTTGTTTTTGTTACATACATTTTTTTTGTGAAGGTCCTAAGATTGAGAACTGTTATAAATGATTAATATTTCATCTTAAATAATGTAAAAAAATTGTGGTTCATCAGTAGTTTGAAACCCAATAAAAAAAATGAAGTCTGGTCCATCTTAATTCTTACAGCAAGTGATCATATTATTAGATATCTGACTTATTCTTTTTAAAACTTCGGCATAAGTAGACAAGAAAATCATAAAGACAAGTATGCCAGGTGCTGATCATGGCACTAAGAGTTAAACTGGCAACATCTGACAAGTGCAGAGCAGACTTTCATCAAATTAAGAAGCAAATGCATGCAGCTTATGTTTGTCATTTGTCAAGTAAAGAAACAGTGAAAACATTAAATTTGTGGCAAGGTTAGTTCTTATTAAATATTTATGCCTTGTGCTGGAAAGTAAAATTAATTACTTTTATTTTTATTTTTTTTTGTCCTTATTTTTGGTGATGAAGTGTTATAAAAGTTACATATAATATTTACACTGGTGCAACTGAATGGCCTCTGTATTTAGATTAGTCATAGATTAATATTTTAATCTCCCTAATTTAAGTTAGTGAATACTCCAACTAGGCTTTCAAGATCACATAGCTCACTTGGTGTAACAGTCGTTAAAACCAAAATAGTACCTATCCCACACTTCATGTAGAATTAGTTACCTCATTATGTGTTTCCTATATTGGATTAGACATTTTTCTTAAGGTCTTTATCTACAATCATAGATTTGTATCATTCATCTTATCCAGACAGATGCACTGCAAAAAAGGACTTCAGTTTGTATTGTGAACATGATGTGTAGTCACTGTGTTTTAAATAAATTTGTCTTCTTTACACATTTTTTTTTACATCATCTGTAGCAGAAAGTATACCTCAACAGATCATGTGATTTCACAAGAAGCAATGAGAATAGTTTAAGCATTATGCCTTGAACTGGAACACAAGTTTATTTATTCTTTCTAGGGATAACTAGATAGTAAAAAGCTGATTGTATTTTAGCTGTGGTAAGAATGGAGGGATTTATTGTTAAATTCTGTAAGCTTGAGAATTCATTTCCCAGAGCTAACTTACTCTGAAATTTTGAGTTGCAGTTTGGCACAGTAGTATTTGATTGACAACTCAGTGGTAATTGTAATCAATACAGTTAATTTTCATTATAATTCACATTTCTATACCAGCATAATACTTATTTGGACTTAATTATTAAAGTTTGGCTTTCCGACAAACAATTTATTTTGCTTTCTATATGTTTGCTTACACAGTATTGGTGGTGGTTGGGGAAACAGATCACTGATTATGAGTTATTAGTAATACATTTGTTAATTTTCCAGTAGATGTGGATAGTATTGTGGAATTTGTATAATTTATAGCACATATTTCTCTTCAAAGCTTCGAGTCAGTATTGAATTGACAATTTTTGTCAAGGATGTACAAGTTTGCTACATGTATGGTTGTATATCTTTCTCATCAACTGACCATATAAATTCGCTTTTTTCCCCTTTTCTTTAAAAAATATTAGAAAAGCTGTCATTTAAATCTTGCCACCTTTGTAGTAATTGTGCATAGTGATTCTGTGGCCCTGAAAAGTATACAGTTTTTACAACCATTTTGTGTGTGTTTGGTGTCATGAGATGTCTTTCAGTGGAGCAGAGTTAATCTCTGAATTGGGGATGTTTTTTAGCATGTATGATTGTGGATGGAGGTACCAAAACTTTCATAATGTTTACAAAATACAAATAGTATGATCATTGGCAAGACTTTTTATGTTCAGTCAAGGATTGTTGATGTAAAATATTGTACCAGTTTACCAAAGTAACTAAACTATTGATTTAAATTTAACATATCTGCTAAATAAGCACAATAGTTTCACATATTATTTTAATTTTTAATTTATGTTATACTTAATTTATTTTATTATTGATTTTTCAAATAGTGTAACTAACATAAATCGTAAGCTATTTAAATCAGTATAAGCAAATGCAATCTCTAGTTGTTTGATGGGAGAAAATTAACATGTGGATGATAATCAGCATAAGTCAGTTTTTACTACAGTGACCAATTATTCAAGTGTGTCAGCACAATTTGCATTGACATTAATTCATGAACAATTTACATTTTTCATTAAGTGCTTTAACTATTATTTTTAAAGTCTTTGGCCGTTTGGGTCTGGGACCTTTTCTAATTTTAAACATACCAGTTTCATCACTTGTATTCTGTAATGCCTTTGAATTTACCTCGACTGAAACTTTCAATCTCAGCTCATTGGTGGTATAATATACACGCGCGCATGCACACACACACGCAATTATTTGTTGTGTTCAGTGGCAAATTATTTTTAATGGGTTGTAATGAACTTTGTTTTCTTTTTCTCAACCATAATTGATGAAACTGAACAGCCTGTAAATACAATGATACATAAAATAATCATTAAGTTCAGTTTAACATTGTGTTTTTGTCATTTAGAAATCATAATGATTACCTGGGGTTTGGGTGAATTTAAAATAGAAAGTACAAATATTAATTATTAATGCTAAAGCATAAGTGATATTTATTTCATTATTTAAATTCTATATAGGTCATTTGGGACAGCTAACTTTGTGATAGATTATTTGCATGCCACACTTCATTACCCATTATACTCCCCTTTAAAATTTTAATTATTTGACAGTTCAGTTTTTTATCATAATTTATTCCTGACCACATATGAGGTAGGCAACAGCATCTTGGGTTAGGGCAGATGAAGTGTTACAAAGTAATACTACAAAATTTACCTTTTAAAAAAAGTGTGATCATATTTCACATTTGTGTATTTTTCTTTTTAACATATGACCTTTATAAAACAAATACATCCAAACTCATCTACATGCTTATAAATATTAAAACTGCAATTTTTTAAAAATTCATTATTTTAAATTAATATTTTGTGTAATCTTTTTATTAAGGTAAAGTTTCTTAAAAATTAAGTGATGAATCTTTTTTTTTTAATGCAACATGAGTGTTGGGTAAATTATATTAGAATTTTCTTTACTATTTAATATTTGTTTAAGCATAAACAAAGGTTCTTCTATGTAATTTCAAATGTATTTGTTTTAATTTTTTTTCTAAAGAGGAAGATGCTTTTCTTGAACAATAAAAGATTGCAATAAATTTGGTTAAGGGCTGTAGTTTTGAAAGATGAACCTTCCACTTCTTTTTTAAAAAATATGTTGATTTAAATGCTATTCCATTTTGTATAATATGAAGATGACAGAATAGAAACTGATACTATTAGTGTTCATTATTTTGTATCTAATGAAGTACTATCAAAATTATAATCAAGTAATCAGTGGTGTTTATACCACCTATGTATGTATAACTTAACAAGCCTGGGTGGTTTATCCAACACTACTACTACTAGTCCCACTAATTTGAACAGTGAGTTTATTGCCTGGGCAGAGATATGTGCTGCTAATTAACCAGTATTGAGCTAGAATAAAGTTGGTTTGTGTAGTTAGTTTTTGATGATGGTAAGTTTATGTATTCAAGTGCTTTGTGCTGTTTTTAAAATTATTTTGGAGTAACATGCTGCTCTCATCACTGGCTATTAAACTTTGTAGAAATTAATCTGTGATATGTTAAAAATAAAATCTCTATGTATATACTTTTGTTGTACTTGCAAGTTGGAGGGCTAATATCAATACTTGTATTGTGAACATATATGACAGCATGCTGGGATACTAATATGGGACTAAACTGGTGACTATGAATGCAGAAATAGAAAAATGATAAAAGGGAGATGGGAGGGGGTGGGTACATCTTTTTCACTTGGTAATTTGTATCTTATTCCTTTCAAGATCAGTGGCACTATTGCCTGAAACCTAACTGAAAGGCTACTCATAAACTTTTTATCATTATCAGGTAGCTTTTAAGTTGATATTTAAGTTTCAGGTAATATGTTGCTTGTTCATATAAATGGCACTTATTAGAAATAGAATTTGATAAGTTTATGTTGATATTTCAGAAAGACATGTTCATGATAATAATTTTTTCCAAGCATAATAATTTTCAGACTTAGTATTTTGATTCAATAAATTTCAAAATTTGTATTACTTCTGGGTTTCTATTAAATGCAATATTTATTTAAATTACATATATTAAAATTATCCTTGGACAATACATGAATAATATTTTTTAAAGTTTTTTTCAATTACAACTTTTAAATTCATGCCTTTTACTTACATATGTTTATAGTCAATTATTTTGACATTATTGTTGTTATTTTATTTCTTCAAATAAAAGAAAGAAAATATTGGAGAGAGTTTTTTTTTTCTTTTGTATAGGTAGTACTTTAAAGTGTTCTTACCTTAAGTATATTGTTTGAAGTGCTTTGATGCTGAATGCTAGTTTAACTGTGGACTCAGAAATTGATTACAAATAAAAGTATACTTGTGTGCCTCACCCTCCTAATTTGTTGTTGTGACACTGTCTGCATGCTGTTTTGCACTTTGTATGCATCTTCACAGAATCACTTCCTCCTCAAACTCAAAGTCAAACAACATCTGTCAGACGATCAGAATCTGCAAGACATCCAGAGAAAAATCCAGAACGTAAGTCTCTTGAATAGATTCCCATTTTTATGTCAACCAGTCAACTATCAGGAAGTATTCTTAAATAATAAAGGGTGGAGACTGTGAGTTCTTTTACATTTCCTCAATTTTTTAATTTTATTATTAAATATTTTCTTATCAACTTGACACCCAAATAACCTAAACTTATTAAAGTCCTGGTATCATAGATCTGTTGGAGATCACTTCAATCGACAGTACATAGCAAATTACCAGGGATAGAATTAACCCCTCTGCTAAAGTATATATATGTATATTTTATTAAGGGATACAAGATTTTGTGTTGCTAATTTTTTGTTGTTGTTGTTACAGTGTGGAGGTGTAAATGTTTGTGTGTGTGTGTGTGTTGTAACATATGGATAATGAAAGGACTGTTGGTGTTGAAGAGAGATAAAATTCTAAAGTCTGAAGAAGGTATGATGGTCAGGACAATAACAAGTTAATTTAGTTTGCCAGTTTCTGTGTCGTGTCAAGAAATTGAAGGATGAAAATCTCTACATATAGTAATCAGGGTAGCATAGTGGGATTTTTTATTTTAATTCAACCAATGGCTTATGAAATTCCAGTTTTGGACGTCCTGTACATAGTGAAGAGAAGCATTTTTCAATGAATTATAATTAAAGAAATAGTTTACTGCAGCTTGTGGTTGGTTGACATGATTTAGGTAGATATTTTTCTTAACTGTATTTGGTTGGTTTATTTTTTCCCCAACTATTCATTCTGGGTGATCAAGTGTCTATTGTATTGACACTAATATGATTTTTGCAGATTTATAACATTGGAAATAATTGGCAGTGATTTATGTGTCATTTCACTTTTGACAAGCTAATGTGTATATATATATTGAAAAATGTTAATAAATATTTTATAACTTCACATAATTGGAACTGCAATTTAAAAAAAATAAGATATTCAAATTCATCTACATCACAAACAAAAACTCTGAAAAGTTTTGTTTATTATTTTTTAAATTTGAATAATTATATAGTTTTCCTGTAACAGCTGTTATATTTAGAATTATGCAAAAGATGCTCCTTGGTTGTTTATTGAGTCAAATCTTAGTGACTGATTAGTATGGCTGACCCTAACTAAAAATAGCTTGCAGATAGCAATTTATTTTATGTTTGTATGGCTTACACAATAATGGTGAGCTGGGGTAGATCACTCTTATTTATTAAGTTATCAGTACATTTTGTTAATTGTCCACAAATGAATTGCAGGTATTTTGGCTTATAAAAATTGTTTGTACTCTATTGCATCATTCAAAAATGTCATTAATCTTTCTATAAATGTATTATTTTTGTAATTGCAAGCAGGCTGTTTTGTTTTTTAAAATTTATATTTGATCTCTTAAAATTTTTTCCCATTGTTCAATATACATTTTATAGAATTTAATAATAAAAATTGATTCTGCTGAAACTAAAACTCGTTTGAAGCTGTAGTATTTAATACTATAATTGTAGCAATCATCAGTGTTTTATCATTTTCTGGTGAAAGTTAATGTTACTTTGAGAATTATCACTGCTTTAATATCTCTTTCCTTCTTCTGCTTTAATATTCTGTCCATTATCTGTTTTAAAAAAAGGCTGCATCTTGCATGGCATTAGTTTTAGGTGTTGATGGTTATGTAACTTGTGTTTGTTTGGCTTCTTTTGTTTGTATGTTTGTATCTTTTAGCATATATTTACAGTTAGAAGTCATGGCCAGTGTTGAGCACATTTAGATATTTGTTTACAATTTCATACACGTTTAATATTGTTTGCTTTAAAAGTTACTCCTATCATTAAAGACTAATACTCTAATAGTAAAGAAATCAGTAAGTTGAGTTTTAGTTTGAAACTCTGATAATATCACAAACATCTGGTGACATCATTAATTTTCTTCTATACTTCAAGTTGGTACATTTTAATATGTGTGAGGGAGGGAGCTATTGTTGATTTTGGAATAATAAGTAAAGGAAAATAAGTATTTTTACAAGAATTTTTATATTATCTACCAGATAATAGTCAGAAAAAAATGGTGAAGCTTTATTAAATTTTAAAATTTGGAAAGAACTTTAAAGACCAAATTGATTAAATAATGAATCACGAGTTAGGTTAAACCTCATTTTTACAGTACCACTGTAATGTTCTGGACAGTCATGACTTACACTTATCATTTGTTAGTAGTGCAATGATTTGGTTCAGTAAAATAGGTCAAGTCACAATAATTGATAGTTTAATACAAAAAATAAATAATACTTTTGCTTGTCCTTAAATCCTTTTGCATAATTCATTCTGATAACCACTGATTTTAAAATTCCTTTAACTCTTTTTACCGAGGTTTACTCACCCTGCTTTTAAAACCTTTTCTACCCGTCCTACTTCCTGTTTTTTATTTAATTTTCTGTAACATTTGTAATTTAATTTGCTTTTTTTTTTTTTTTAAAGTTTGCATTGCCAATAATTTAATTTTAGGTGCAGTGATTGAGTTTACCTTTCTTGAATTCATTGTTTGTGTGTGTCTAAGTCTCAAAAGGTGAAGAGATTTTGTAGCCAAATTTAACACATTTATTTAAAAGAGAAATATTAGTTTTCATTTAAATATTCTCATTAAATACTTGTAATAAAATGTTAAAATCAATTACTGCTGGCAGGCATTTGTTTGATTGGTGAAAATTCTCTCTCCAAAATGGCCTTTCTTTGTTTATTTTGTTTTAAAATACAGATTAAGTAACAAAAAATATTCTTATTAATAATAATAATTTAAAAAATAAGAATTAAGACTTTACTTAATCTTATAAAAGCTATGAACATTATATAATAATATATATATCTTTGTAGTTAATTATAATACTTAATCTTATAAAAGCTATGAACATTATATAATAATATATATATCTTTGTAGTTAATTATACAGCCTTCTTAAATATGAGAAAACTAAACATATAAATGACAATACATAACCAGTACATTATTTTTGAAAGAGAAGCATAAATAGAATGAATTTACAAAATTTGCCTGTTTGCAAACAGTGCTACTCTCTCTAAATATGTCTTGAGGGCCCTCTTTGAAAATGACATTGGTGTCTTTATTCTTTGATTCTCAGCTTGAAAGATAGCAAACTCCCAGTAGATGGATCCAGAGAAGAAATTGAACACTGACCATATAACTTGTACTTTGCTTTTGAAAAGTTGAAAATATGTGTATAATGAGTGCAGCTTTCCAATACAATTGTACCTTTGAAATCGGGCAGGGCTAGAACAACACAGTGAAGTGTAACAAAGAGAAAAAATATTTTAGTGTGCTATGTAGTGGTAATTTGTTTGGAGAGTGGAATAACATGAATGGCTCTTTGAATAATCCTAACTGCAGTGTAGCAAACGGTTGAAGTTTGTTAAAAAGATAGAGTGGTAGACCAGAAAGAAGACAATTTAGTAATCTTAAAAAGATATGCAGTGATAGACCAGAAAGATGATAGTTCGGTAGACCAGAAAGATGATAGTTCAATAATCTTAAAAGATATTTAGTGGTAGACCAGAAAGAAGACAATTCAGTAATCTTATAAAGATATGCAGTAGTAGACCAGAAAGATGACAATTCAGTAATCTTAAAAGATATGCAGTGGTAGACCAGAAAGATGATAGTTCAGTAATCTTATAAAGATGTGCAGTGGTAGACCAGAAAGATGACAATTCAGTAATCTTAAAAGATATGCAGTGGTAGACCAGAAAGAACACAATTCAGTAATCTTAAAAGATATGCAGTGATAGACCAGAAAGAAGACAGTAAAGTAATCAAGCCAAAAGAGTACCAAGGGTTGAGAAACTTTGTGGATTTGTTGCTCTTTAAGTTTAGATAATGTGATATGGAGAGAGAAAGCTGTCCAGTATTAATAATGAATATGTATTTAACTATCTGTCTTTGATTGTCATAATTAGTTATATTGTATAGAATATCTAATAATCCATGTGCAAAGAAAAGCTCCTAATTTGAAACAAATTCCTTGTGACTTCCCTTTTGAGAATGACACACATACATATTATGTGATTCCTCTTCACTATTTTATGTTTATGTTTATCTTGAATGTTTTGAGACTGACACACCTGCATATAAATTCCTATTCACTGGTTTCTGTAGATTTTATGTTCATCTTGATTGTTGTTTGCCTTTTGCATGTGGTCTGCTTTTTGCCTGTCTTGTATAGTGATTAGGGAGTTGGAGTCAAGGGGTGTGATGAGGTCAAAATCTGACAGGAGACCAAGAGGTAAGTCTGAAAGTAGAAACTGGTCAGAAAATAGTGAAGCATTTTGCATGTGATTCTAATAAGAACAAGAAATATCATTGATCTTGCTTGAGTGACTTGTTGCATATGGCTTGCCCTACATCTTGGACACTCAGTTTTAATATAATCTTTATTCATAGATACAATTTCAGGATGCTTGTTGTTGTAATTTAATAATGGAAAAAATGATTACTCCAAATGTTATCTTCAGTATAAACTTTTTTTTCATTTAATAATTCTTTTTGTATTTGTTAAATCTTCATTTAATTTGTTTCTTAAGTCTAATCTAAAATGAAACTACTGTTGCATAATAGAAATCAATCTCTCTCTCTCTCTCTCTCTCTCTCTCTCTCTCTCTCTCTCTCTCTCTCTCTCTCTCTCTCTCTCTCTCTCATGAACTTGTCCTAACTACACTAGTATATTATTCTTGTTATTTGTTTTGTTGTGTTAGTGTGTTGCATTGAGAGTTTAGGTGCTGAATAGACTATAGACAAATTTCTAGACTATACACAGCACAGAGCAGATTGTGACAGTGACATTTGGATTGATGACACAAGTCATCATTAGTGATGTTAAGCCTTGCAGATGCCTGCCTGAAGATTCTAAAACTTGAGAGGAAATATCTAAAATCAGACCTATTAAAACATAGTTAATAAAATTACAAATTTTAGAAACAAACAACTTCAGAGAAGTCTGTTAGAATTATCACTGATCATCAGATACAGAAATCCATATATATGCAGCTTTTTTATCTACCATAAAACTTATTTCTTACATTTTGATGAGAGATGAGTTTACTAGTGTTTGATTAAAACACAGTTGTTTCTTCTAATATAGCAGACCAAAAGTAGTGAAAATTAAATTGGACCAGATTATGGTTCTAAAGTATTTATTACAGTTTATACCTGAAAATACAATACTGAGTCTATTTTACAATATTTTTGCTTTCCATTAAAGAGAATATCTAAAATATATTGTGCTCCTTGTACAATATTTTATCTTTCATTACAATCAATGTTTGTATGCGTGTATCCTGTTCCATTTTTGTGCTGTATGATAATTAGACTGATTTTATCTATAACAAGTTAAGAAATAAATTTAACTTTGAACATTGCTTTGGTTTCTAGTGAACATTCTCTTTGATATGCAGCAGACTTTTTAAAAACTATATAATTCCTGCATTGTAATATTTAGGAGCAGTTTAATTATTTGAACTAGATGACAGGGAGTCAGTTTTTGGAAATGTTTCTTAATTCTGTTAACATCATGTCACACTGTTGGGTTCTTACAACAAAAGCAGTGTGTGTACGTTTTCCTTTTTGTCTGAACTGATAATTTTTTGTGAGCTGCTGTAATAGAATAGCTGCTATAGTTATATCCACACATATGCATAATTGCAAAATATTTGCATACAACTTGTTTAGTATTGTTTGGCCTTTAGGCTTTACCATTGGTGTTGAATTATGTCACCTAAAATCCCAAACTTTGTAAACCAAGATCTTATATTAAACATTGTTTTGATAACAACATACCATTAGTAAATTTTAAAATATGTACTTGATAATGCTCCAAGTACAAAGCATTTCCATCGTACATGATGATTATTATTGACTTTGAAATATACAATATTTGCAGCGATTCTTTTAAGTGCACAGTCATAGTTTGAGTGCAGTCATAATATGATGTCCATGATGGTATTACACATTTACCTGTTTATAGATTCAAGCAATTAAGTTTAGCATAAGTTTGTGGGATTAGAAAGTGTGGCAGAATTTTTTTCTGCAAGATTTCCTAAATGGGCAAGTCTGGTACACCACCTATTAGTGTTTTTTTGGTAAACTTTAAAACTTTATTGTTGCAGGAGAAGATGCGGGTGATGGTGACAAACCAGGATCTCCAGCCAAATCTGATCCCATGGATAGTGCAAGTGGAGGGGAAACCTTAGAAGAACGCAGCAGCAAAGAGGTCTGTGTGTGTGTGTGTGTGAGAGAAAAAATTGTAATCCTTCCACAACCTTTAATCTGCCATCCATTTGAGAAATTTAAGTTTTTACTAATCTCAGTTACCTTCTGATACCACTTTGTCAGCTGTGGCATAAACCCTTAATTATAGTGGATTTTACATGAAAACAAACTTTTCAAATCTAAATGTCAGATTTGTGTTTTTTTGCCATTTTTTCTCAGCCTATTATATGTCAATCATAGTATTTTCTACTTCATGTACACATACTATTAATCTGCAGTCTGTTGTCTTTTGCATCATATGGTAATAACAAATACTCTAAATCTAGTCAGTGTAAATTCATCTGTCTTTTGGTGCAGTGCATTCTGGATCTAAGTGGTGGGTTGACAGTATTGACTGTTTTCATTATAATATTGACTTCTACTTGTATTTCTAACATATGGCCAGCCCTCAGTGAGTGAGAATGGTGACATATGCAAAATATAAAAAGTATTAGGTTTAGATTATTTTAAAGGTTTCATATTGTAAAGTAAACTCGGGTGTTTGGTAGGTTTTTATTTTATACTCCTGAAGGAACAGTGAAGTACTGGCTATTCACACTTGTGGTTTCATAACATGAATCTAAATTAAATTAATTGTGTTCCTTCAGTAATATTATTTTGTAAACCGTAGTGTTTGCTTTGTATTATTTTACTATATTTCTCCTTTTTATTTAGTGAGAGAATAAAGACAGTACAGATAGTCTCTGGGTGTAGCAATTTGTATTTTCTGTGCACTCTAGTATTACCTAAGAATGTAATGTCATGGTTGGTAAGAAATTAATGTATTGTTCATGCCATGCACAGTTCAGCAACAACAAAACTGATAAAAATTTGGGTTTCGTACAAGGCCTTAAAAGTTTTGGGGAGAATATTTTTTTAATTGTCTTTAAAAGACTTGGGAAAAGCCGAAATGTGGGGCAGGAATAGGATGACCTACTTATTACTCTTAAATAAAAATTGACATATACACTTACACAATGCACCATTTTTTTCTAGGTACACATTATGAGGTTATGTTCCCCTCCATCCATTATACTAATTATATTTTAAATGTTTGTCTGTTTTGAAAGGGCTCCCCAACAAAGGAAGCTCCTTCTCCCACAAAGGAGAAGAAGAAGAAGAAGAAATTCCGAATGCCATCTTTCTCCAAGAAGAAAAAGGACAGCAAAGAAAGTGCAATTTGAGCTTCTCTCTCTGCAACCCATGTGTCATTCACCATTTTATTCTGAAGGGTCCTGTTAAGAGACGGATGTGTTTTTACTCTCTTCATTGTTCATTGGGCCTGTATTCAGTTGAGCTTTTGAGCTTTGCTCATTACTTTTTGCATTTTCAGCTTAGCTCATGTTTTACACAACTTGTATCTTTTATTTCATGGACATTAACAGGGATTTTGTAATACAAATACAAGGACACATTATTACACTTCATGTTAAGCATTATCAAGAAGTTGAACAGAGGAATGCTTCAGAAATGAAAGATTACAATTAGTTTTGACATTGCTCATCGGTACTCTTAGATAATTTGTAGAAATTAATTTCATTTCTATGTGAACATATTTGTATTTTCATTTTTACAGATGCACTTTCATTCAATCATTTATACTGCCACTGACAGTAGGCTTAAGCATCTTTCTCTCTCAGTCCAGACAGTTTCTTTCTTTTATCTTAATTTCTCACTCCTTTTATAATGAATCTTCTTTTCTTTAACTTCCCTTTGTTTAAATGTTACCTTCATTTATAAAGGGTTGTTGTTTTTTTCTCTTCTCCTCATTTACTTGTCATATAATGGACCACTTAAACTTAATGAATTGTTAATGCCTATTTTTTTCAGAACATTTTAAATTTTCATACATATTTCTTCTAGTTTTGTCCAGCCATTTTGTCTGGTAGTGTTCTCTCACTGCCTTTAATCTAACTTCCCTTACAGATTTTACTGGCACTCTCATGAAGCTTTGCCATTCCATTGTAGGAATTGTATGAAGTTTCTTGTTGTTTTTGTTCCGTGCAACACCACCGACCTTTGCTCATAGCTCTTAGATCTGCTTACTGTTTCCACTCCCTCTTACGATTGTGACTGCAAACAGTAGCAAAATGACTGTTTTTTTATTTAGGGTAACACAAAAACATTTTTAATTATGCTTGCATATTGAAATTGTGGGTGGATGAGGTATTGAATGTGTTGAACAGTTGTCATTCAGAATTTCTTCAACCCTTTCTAGACTTGATCTACTTCAGTTTGCCTTAATTAGGTTGCAACCTTTGACATTTTTCCTCCTTTTCTCTTAATGCTTGTATTGCCTGACATAGAGCCAGTGTCAATTCTTTGAATGTGTCAAATATGTTTGCAACAAGGGTTGCAGTTGACATTCATGCTGGCCATGTTTCTTTATAAATGATGCTTTATCTAAAGTTTTGAAATAATTATCGTCTGTTTCTCTGTCACATGATTCCTGTTCTTGATACACTTTCAAGGCATAAAGTTTGTTTTTCCACCCAGTAACAGTGATAGAAGCTTCCTGACCTAAAGTTTGCTTTTCTACTATTAGCATTGATAGGAGCTTGTAGCTGCATTCAAAAAGAAAACACTGCTTGATTAATTATCAATAACTTGCTAATTTTTAAATGTACAAGTAACTGTTGTCAATGTCATGATGAGGCTGTTGTATTTTGTGTATGAAATATTTGTGATGCTGGATTTTTACAATTGTTGCCTTTGAAAAACTGGAATTAAATGTTTTACTTATTGTCATTTTAATTTTAATCTGTTTGAAGGCAATATTCAAGAACTACCATATTTGTTCTAAAGCGATAAAATTCAAAGAAATATAAATAATTAATATACAGTTTTAAACTTAACTGAGGGTGTGTTTTTTCCCACAGCTTAAAAATATTTAGTTTTGATTGTTTCAGATTAAGGAGAAATGAAAAAATATTTACATTTTCTTATATTATTTAATATAAATTTGTCAACAGTGACACTTGTCCAGTTAACTGTTGCATGCAGTGTGTGTATACATTTCTATTTGAAACTATTGCACTGCTGTGTTACTGGCCAGTTTTTTTAATTTTTTTAATTTTTAAGTTTTTTTATAATGCAAGTTGTCAGATTGAAGAGATTTTGTTGTGGGTTTTGTTTGTTTCTTTGTGTGTGGGGTGGGGGTTGGACAAAATTTACTCTTGATTAAATATAAGAACATGTGACCTTTTGACTTTAAAAAATCAATTGACCTTTTAACTTTTTAAACATCATGTGCAGTTTTCTCATGTGACAATAATTTACATATTCCATTATCGGCATGAATTGAAGTCATTAAATTTTTATTTGAAGAGGAATATTTCTGTGCAGTCTTCTTACACCAGTCTTGCTCTGTATGCATTTATTACCTTTGGATGTGGACTTATTTCTGTCACTGCTGGAGCATTTGTTTGAAAGATCTTTTACCGTAGTCCCTCTTTATAGCATTTAAAATCTGTTCATGTCAGTGTGTGTGTGTGTGTGTGCATGCATCTTTGTTCCATGTTGTGATGGAATTTTTAATAACACATTCTGAATATAGTTGTAGATGTTAGTGTTGGTGTTGGTTTTTCGTTGGGGGGGTGGTGGGGGTGGTTATGAATTGGCAACTTTCTTTTATCTAAATATATTTTTGTATTTAAGTTCAAATTCTTTAGTATCAACCTCACATATTTGACTTTACTATGCATACTTTAATAAGAAGTGGAAGAGTAAATCTTTTGCATCATGAAAAGTGCTTAATAAGTTATGATAAGTGTGCTTTTGAATTTTGACTTATATTAACACCGTACTTACACGCTAATATTACACATCAGTATTTGAAAATTGCAAAAAATAATCCTTAGTAGATTTTCCTTTTGCCTTTGTCTAGCAGCTTTTCAGGCATTTGATGCATTTATTGTTTCCTTATTTTGATATCTAAAAGATTGCCATCATTAAAAACTTTTAACACCATAAAACTTTTCTATCAATCTCCAAGATGCAATTGATGTTTTGAATATGTTTTTGTCATAAACATCGTTTTAAAATTTTTATTTTCAGCAGATAATTGGTACAGTTTAATTAAACTTTGGCTGACAATTGAACCATTGAAACTTTCTAGAAGAAAAAATTGCCTTATTTGGCTAAGTGGACACCATAAGACAAAGTGTTGCATAGATAAAATAACATTTTCACTTTTGGGGGGAAATTTTAAAATAGTGTCATTCCAAAACAAATACAAGAAGGCAGCATTTGACATCTGTACTTTGTTTTAAATAGTTTGATGCTGGGTCTCTGAGGGGTAAAAGAGCCATGGTCTTGGATTCGGTGTAATGATTCCACTGTTTATTTTATTGCCTGGATAAACATAGAAACTAAACAGTGCAGAATTTTAAGAAACAGTGCTATTTGTATACTTCCAGGATGATTCTGAGGAAAAATAACTAAACTGTTTATAAACTTGTGACCTGATTTAAGTAATCAAGTGCTTTACATAGTGAAATGTGTAAACAAAAAAATAAAGAAAATGACTTTTTTTGAGAGAGTAAAAAAGTGTATTATATCACCTTATTCTACTCAAGAACTATGTTTTACTTAAAACATTTGCCTATCTAGCAGCATTGATTATGTTGAGTCAGTATTTTGCTCAGTTGATAGATGTGCTTTTTTTTAATCCTTTAAAATGTGTTATAAATTGTTGATTGTTGATCTGTACATACTGTCAACTGTGAACAGAGACAGACTGTTGTTGTTTTTATATCCCCAGTTGTTGTATTACTTTGTAGTTTAATAGGTAGAAAGAATTTATGTGTTTGCTATGTTTATGTTAATTGTACCATTTGATTTCATGCTCCATTAAGTTTTTTTAAAGTCTGTTTTTGTATAACTGTATGAAGACTTTTACAGTCAGTGATAACAGAATAACAGTAACTATCAGACTTCCTCATCTCTTGATTTCTGAGAATGTAATTACTTTTTAATTTTTATGAAAATTTCATCTGATTCATCAGATAATTACAATTTTACATTAGGAATAACACACACACACACAAAACACACACTTTTATGGGAGATAACTTTGTTAATTTTTAATCCTGACAGTTGCAAATCTTTATTTTTACGTTTGTTTGAAGGCAGGACATTCTCAAATGGATTCCTCAGTCAAAGGCTGAGATCAAATTGATAAAATGATTTTTTAAATAAAATAATGTGTAGGTCTTAAGGGCATATGATTTTGTGATATATTGATAATTATATATTAAACCCCTTCAATGCCAGATGTTTTTGCCAAGTTTATTTTCGAAGATTCAAAGTTCATATTGGTTTAGCAACATAGAAGTTGTGATACCTCAGTTTTCGGTTTTGATTGGAGTGTCCTTTGTTGTGTTGTTAAAACAATTTATTTCCTCTTTTCGTTCTTCTTAACACCAAATTGAAATGATATCCTTGATGAAATAATATACTTGCCCTGAAGATAATGGCCATCAAAATTATTATAGGTCTGTTTGGTTGAAGAGACTAATAGTGTGGAAATATTGAGCATTTAAACAAAAATTCTGTCTTTTTCTTTTAATCCTGAGCAGCAATACATCTGTAATTTACTATTTATTTTGTTGTGTTTGCTCTCTATTTTATTTTACTTTTTCCAGCTCTTGCTTTTTTATTTTTAATGGGATTCTGAGTTACTTAAAATTATACTTTTATAAAAATGTATTTTATAACTGAAATCTTATGACATTCACATTCCATGATAGCATGTCATTTGCCTTGGACAAATATGAATCAACCTGTACTTGCTTTAAAATTGTACACAAGTGTAAAAGAAAATAAATTGTCCACAGTAAAAGAAAATATAAATTATCCACAGCTTTGTAAAAAGTTTATGTGAGAGGCACTTAGCAGGATGGTAATAAGGATACATTTTTAAGATGGGGGGGGGGAACCTTTACATCATTTGCTAACCAATTGCAATCAAGCTATAAAAATTACTTTGCTAAGGTTTATCAGACTTGACTGTCTTGAGCTGTAATGTTAACAGCATAGCAAATTATTCACATAGTACAATTTTGGCATTGAGTCCATTTCATCATTTGTCAAAGAGTTTTTTAATTCCATTTTAATTCGTATTCAAGATTTTTGTTTTTACACACACACACACACACGCATAAATGAAGTGATTTTCTAGTTTTAAATAAAGATATAGGAAAAACTATTACTGTAATTATAATAAGGATGTGTTATGGGTTATAAGTTGAGGGGTGAGGGAATTAAATCTGCTGTTTAAATTTTAAACAGGTTTTTTTAAATTGCTTTTTCTGACTATATAATGTACAAGAATGACATTAAAATAAATTTAAAATATGCTCCTTTTTTTTTGTTCATTTTTTTTTTTTAAGAAGTAATTTTTATTGAACATAATTTAACCATAAAAGCAACTGGCTGGTATACCCTTTATTCAAAAGCATTTCTGGGTTCTAATTTTTTTTTTTAAGAAAAATAATCTTACACCTAATCTTTATTTCTATTTCTTTGTAATAAACTAGTTACATATTATCAAACTTTAAAAAATATGAATAGTTTTTTCCAGTAAGAAAAGTCCATCTACAGGATGGATTTGTGTTTCTATTAGGCTTCTGCTGGTTGTTTTATTTTTTAAATATATTTTAATTGGATTAATTGTTTTTTAATTTGAGAATTTTGTTCATACCTAATTATTTGTTGCATATTGCTTTTCGCTTTTTCACTCACCCCTTCTACTTTTATTCTGCACAGGAATGATAAGGGATGGAGACGTTATAAGTTTTTAAAAATATCTTCATGTATTTAACATCTTTGAGATAATAGGCTGGAGAGATTTAAAGGTTGTGACTATGTTTATACAGTTTGTTCAGTTTGATGCTGACTATGTGCAATGTGTTTGTATTTCAGCAGCCGATTTCCAGGCTGCTGTCAAAATTTGCTTGAGGAGTTATTTTTTTACAGTGGTTCTTGTTTCACTTAATCCATATAACCTATTTTTGTCAAGCTAAAAACCTGCGCGTTGATGTACAAGTGGATTTGAGCAGACTTAAAAAATGTTATTTACATTTTAATTTTCAACGCTTTGTAGTCCAGTATGTAATGCTGTGTCATTCATTCATTAAAGAAAAGTAACTTTCCTCTTCTGAAAGTGTCATTAGTGTTTGTTTATATGTATCATAAACAATTTAATACAAAGTTAAACTCTGTACACTTCAAACCTTAGTTGAATAATTTCATTTGTTTTGGAGATGTACACATATCTACATTTAAATATGTAGAAAGTTCTTATCAGTGTTTTAAAGAAAACATTTCAATACTTAAATAATTTTCAAGTCAGATTTATTAAAGCAAACTTGTGTGAGTATGTCTATTTCAACACTCAAAAAGTGAAGGGAAAAAATGCTTCTAATCATTTAAATTATTCATGGTTGCTTAACCCTTCATCTGCATCTTTCAATGTAAAATCATAAGTAATGGATTTAGCAGTAATCTTAGTATGCTTTCATTTCAGTCAAAGCACATATTCGCAGTCTAGCATGGTGTGTTCCTTCTTTCATGAGATTCAGTTTTTATTATTCTTATCAATATTATTTATATATTTTTAAATATAAGTATAAACACAGCTGCTTTATTATCTTTAAATGTATCAGAGGTCATGGAATTAAGCAAGCCAAGCCCTTTCCATTTATTTTCATTTCTATTTTGTATACATCATGTGTAATCCCTCTTCTTTTTCATGAATTTTTGACAGTAGGTTTCATGTATGTTCACATCTCTATTCATATGCATTCTAATAACCTTTAGTGATTTCATGTATCGTGATAACAGGGTATCTGGTTAATTTAAAATCTGTACATCATGACTATTACATTTGCATGCATCACATTTTATTTAGCAGTTTTGATAATGATTCAAACAGTTTGTACAACAAACACCATATGGGGAGGTAATGTAAGCAATAAAGTTGTTTACGTTAAGCTTTATTATTTTCTTCTGCCTGTAATTGAGGACTGCCAGATTTATTTCTCAAATAAATGCATTTAGTTGAATGTAAACGGGGTAAAACATTCTAAAACCTGTATTTTGCAAACAGAATGCTTGATAAATATTTTAATTTGTATTTCTAATATATATTTATTAAACTGATTTCTAAAATGTTTCTTGATTAAATACTGCTTAGTAATGCAATTAAATCTTTTATCAACAGCACTGCATGTGAATTAGTAAAACTGGAATTGAACATGAAATAATGGAAACGTGAATTCTCTCTTTATTTGATATTAACTGCTTCACTTTAATTTCTCTGAACACTTTCATGATGCTATCAGTCTAGAACATGCTCTTCCTTAGAAACATGGAGGCAGTTTTTTCAGTTATTCTATCATTCTGATAATTATATCAATTGTCTGATGCTTTGACACCAGTTTAAAACACCTTTTCAGATTTGACCTCTGTGCAATAAATTTCAACCCATCATCATTTAATTTTTTTTTAAATGTAATTAAAAGTATTATGCCTGAAAGGAATTTGAGAAACAGTTTGCATATTTTATGTATTAAAGTAGTGGAGTCAGGTGCTAAATAGGTCTGTCTTTTCAACACAGTATTTTAAGTTCACCTTGTTTTCATTGTTTATGAAATTAATGGGGTTGATTTTTTAGATGAATTAGCAAACCTACTGATTTGTTATTGGAAATTGCTGACTTAGTAGATAAAACTATTAAGAGTTATTTAAAATGTTTATTATTTATTTTTAATAGGGTTAGTAATGATTATTTTTTTTAATTTTAATGTAGTTAACTTTTTGAAAACTAACGATTAATTATAATCATTAATTTTCGGTAGGTAAGAAATTCCCTTTTTTTTTCCAAACATTGTAAAAAAAAAAAAAAGTTAATAAATGATAAGTTCAGACTTTTTAACAGCAAAGATTAAAAATGTTATTTATCATCTCCTTTCATCCAGTCTTGTAGGCAAATGAGCACATTTACATTATGTGGTTCAAGTGAATTTGTTTTGTTTACAATATAACCTGCTGAACTAAACAATCTCTCCCGTAAAACTGAAGTTGCCTGTGTACAAAGAACAGTCTTTGCTCAGATGTTGCAATCCACTTTGCCAGAGAACTCTTGATGTCTTGTAGTAACTGAGAACTCACTTTGGCAGAAAAATTGACTACCGTGTGCTGTAGATGATGCCGATGATGTTTTACTGGACGATGCTTTGTTCAGTACTTTTTTATGCTGGATCAGATGTACATGTTGCAAGTGGAAAATTAGTGAGGTGTTAAATCCACAATTGCAAAGGACTTATGACAATGCACACGGCAGATTTTTCTACAGTTGAAAGAGTACCATCAGAACTTAATTTAAAAGCAAAATGTTCACTTAAACAACCGAAATGCCCTTATATTTCACAGTGCAGTTACTTGCAGTTCCCGTCATCACCATCTTGGGTTTATTTTTTTATTGCAACAAAACTTTTTATGATAAATATTTAAGTAAGCAACGTTTTATGATTAATCGTTAAAAATAATTTTATTTGTTGTTTTTTTTTAAAAACAATCAATTTTTAAAATCTTCAGCCTATATTTTTATACATGTACACCCATTTCTTGAATAATAGTTGTGCATTAGATTTAAATGGGGTATTAAATTTTTTTTTTATTCAAATGTTTATTACCAAAGTATACAATACTTGTAAATAATTATTCATAAATATGAACTGTAACATTGTATCTAGTTTTACCTTATATGCAAGAATCCTCCATAAATTTAGCAGTTACAAATATTGCAATGAATTACAAAAGTAAACACATACAACTTTATAGTTATAGGCTGGAGGACATGTTAATGTAAACTCAATGGTAGAATAGTATAAGTAAAATTTTTTAAATGTACTAAATAACTATCTTGATGCATATATTCTAATAAATGTGTATATTTTATCTACAGCTATAACTTGTACGAGATATAATTTGACTCCAGTGAAATATGAACTGACAAGAAATAATTTGAAGGATTGACAATTATTTTATTTATGATACTATTATCAGAAGCTAATGAAATACAAAATTGAAATTTGGTATAGGTTAATTAAGTAGATTCATGAGATAAATATTTGGAATTCCTTGTTTCTAAAGATGTGGCCCAACCTCATCCATATTCAAGAATATATGGAAAAAAACTTATTATGATATAATCCTATTGAATGTTTGGGGTTGTTTTTTTTTTCGTAAATAGACTTAGTCTTCTTTCATGTAAACTGAATTACTAATATTTCATAATAACTAGCCCCGAATTAAATGGAAGAAAATATAAAGCACTATATGAAGATCTGAAAATTATAAGTGTCAATTTGCAGTGGAACCCTGCAATAACGCGGTCAAGGCATGGCTTCTGAAATATCTTAATAATGCATTCTATTGCAAAATCCCACATTATTGCTCCCCTGCTGTTAATGCAGTCTGATTTTATGGACCCCAATTATCATATTATAACGAGGTTTCACTATTTTTTATAATAGAATTATTGTATGGTCATAACTTACTTTATCTTAAAACAGTCATTTCTGTAAACCTATTTAGTTTTTCATTTGTAGAATTTTTAATTTATGAAAATTGTTTTTTCTTATAAAGTTCAAATTATAATTTTCCAGGCATCAACAAGGCCTGACATTACCTATCATGGCTTCATGAATGAGCATTAGAGATCTTTGGAATGAAACTTTATCTCTGGACTACTTAGGGTCCTAATGAGGAAATTTGTCCATTTAGAGATCTAATAAGGAACTTATGATCTACGTAGAGATCTACTGGGGATCTTAGACTGCTTAGACTTAGAAATCTAATAAAGCACTTAGTCTACTTAGAGATCTAATGGTGTTAATTGACTAATATTTGTGTATTGGATGCCATGATAGACTTGTCAGTTATGTAATGCACATTTCTTTCTTTTAAAGAACAATTGGAAATAAAAGATCATTCTGCCATTTGTACTTTTAGCCACTGTCTTATGGATTTGAAGTGTTCAAGCAATAGGGACTTTGCTAAATACAGTTTTTTTATTACAATCTTCAAAGTTTCACAATTAAGTCTGTTTCTTTTTCTGTTCAAAGATGAATATGTTTATAAAAAAAAAACACCTTTAAATGTGAAGAATTCTAATTGCTAAAATAATTCTGAGTAAACAAGCTTCAGAATTTCACAACTAAATCTGCTTCTTTTGTAAAGGATATAAAGAAAACTTGCAATATGAGAACTTAAACATGCATTCAACTTTCTGATGCCACAAAAGAACTACATTGTATTGCAAAATCAATAACTCTGAATGCCTTATATAATTACTGATAACTGGCATTATTAGAAAAGTGCCACTAACTGGTTTGTAGTTTGGCAAATTTTCCTGTTCATCTGAACAGACTACCCTTAGCTAGACATCCAATCAAACTTAAAATCAATGCACACAAAGGAATATCAAAAGCAATTATTTATTTAATTTCAACATTGGTATATTTGTGGTTTAATCACCTAGTATAATGGCTCAAAACAGTACAGCACTGCTCTTAAGCTAAAAGTTACTATTATTACTAGAGCCTACATCTACAGTTGTCACTGATTAGCTTAATGAGTTTTAAAAGTAGTGGTCATCACTGTGCAGTACATGGATGCACATAGAAAAAGAAAATCCTGTTTTGAACATTTTACACTTTAGAAAATGGAATGTCCATCTGGCCCTCACTTTTCACAGAATGCAAAGTAATACAGACTTGAAGAGACGATGGCTTGTGGCACTCTGGCTGAAATATCCACCTAACACTTTTTTTTTTATTATTGACAAGAAGCCTACAAAGGAAAACCTCTTGCCTGAATTATATTTAGATTACAACAAAACTCAAAACATGGTGAATTTAATACAGGTATTTGTGTACTTAATTTTTATTTTATTGTTTGTTTATTACATTAATAATTTTCAGTTTTATTTTCCTACCAAAGCAGCCATTCTTGTACAAGTTGTAGAAGACAGAGAACTTTGCATTTGTAGTTTTTTTCTTCCTTTCACAACAGTAATGATTTCTGACATTTAATTGTTTATAATAATTATTAGACAAAAATAAATTAAACAAATATTTGTTAATGTATTTTTTTTTTAATCTTATTACTAAAAATTAACCAGCCCTTGTTCTTTATCTAGTGATATAATTTAAAAACATCACTTCATTACTTTTAGGATCTTACATTAATAACTTTGCAACCAAAAAATTGTCTAACTAGGAAAGAATATATGTAATTAATTTGGAATAATAAATATAGTTTGAGTAGCATTGTCAAGAACTATGCTGTAATGTATAGTTTTTATTTATATACACGTGCAAATTGAGACAGTTTAGAGGAACATTTATACAAAATCACTTGCTTAGTATTGGAAATGTTCATCATTTTAATTTGCTTAGCACCAGTAATAATACTTTCATAAACATTCATTGAAAAAAATATTCTGTACAAAAGTTATAATTTCTTTTATAGGCAACAGTGATTAATCAGTTTGCTCTATAGACTAAATTAAATGTATGTATAATTATACATACAAATATCTATTTGTTATTACAAATGCGATTTAATTTTTCTACCCACTTTTAATAAGTTATTTTAAGTATCTGATGCTGCTACCCAGTGGGTCAACACCAGAATACAAAATCACACTTATAACAAATTATTTATAAATGAAAAAACTACCAAATGCACTGCACCATCAATTTTTTTCTGACATTGGGACTCAAGTGAAGTATTCATTCAGAAGGATTTGCTATCATCGTATTAAAACTGGTAGTGATTCCATTCTATACACAGGAATACAATTACATAGTTTTCAAATACTGGCATCTGTACTGGAACCATTTGCTGGTCTTCCATTTGGTATGCATATAGCTGATCAAAATTCAAATAGCAGTGACTCTCATGAAACTAAAATTAAATTTTCTGCAGAATACCTTGGCAAAGGTTTTTCAGTGTCACAAAATTTAAACAGCAGAATTGTTGCATTCTGGATGAATGTTATGGCAAAACGTGAAGGACATTACCTGGCTTCCTCGAGAAACTATTAGGGCCACTCTTCCAAGATGCTTACAAGAAAGTACCCCAAGATAACATGCTTTACTGATGATACAGAAACTGTAATGCAGTAAACATATATGATATAATCTGGATTCTCAAGGCAAGTCAATATAAGAGACAACAGTAAAGTATTTTGTTGCCACTGCTCTATGTGGACTAATCTTTTCTATATGTATACCAGGTGCATGTAGTATAGCTAATTTATTTTTCAAGATAGCAAGATTCTGAATTAACCTCTGCCAGGTGATGAACTTATGGCAGACAAGATTCGTGGTTGGCAATCTCTTATTCAATATAAAGATGCCTGTGTATTCCAGCATGTACACAACACATGGGTGCTCAGCTGTCTGAAAATTTCACTTTCACAAGAAGAGTTGTAAATGTAAGAATACGTATTGAAAGAGCAACTCAATGTAAACTGACTTCCAATTTCCTGGCTTCAAAGGTTGATAATATTATTATGTGCATCTCTGGTTAACTTACGAGATAGTCTTATTAAAGAAAAAAGTGAGTGGTGTATAAGGTATACATAGTATTACATGAACACGTATTTAGTTCGCACTAGAAAAAGATAAACCTATTAGGATTTGTGTGCATTATTGGGTATTCTAAAAGATTCACAACATATCCTGTCAAATGATTAAATTAAGTACACTTGCACTCTATAGGCATCCACATTTATCCTTAATCCAAGAATATGTAGACTGAAATAATTTTAATGCTATAAAAAAACACGAGTCTTTATTTAGAGTAAACCAAAGCATGAAATAATGTGACCAAACAAAAAAGTAAACACCTTATTGCCAGTTACATCACCACAAAAAAATTATCATAACCGATTAATTTAAAATAGTAGATGACTTTCATGAACAAAAAGTTTTTTTTTAAATGGCAAATATGCTAAAATTACATATATTTCAAAGGCACAATGCATGTTGTCTCCAGTCTAGTTTTGTTTTATATTGGCCGAGTCCACTTTATCCAAACTGTTCTATTGAAAAAGTCCTTTATTAAAAATTATAGCTTAGATATTCATTAAAAAATAAAATTACATGAAATGGAGAATATAATTTTAGAAAATTGCACATCTAAATGTGTTTTACATTTATTAAGATTTTTATTTTTAAAAACCAAAATTCAATTTGAAATTTTCAGAAGCTGAAACAAGAATTGACAAGACACATTTCATACTCAACCAATGTCTAGGGGATGCCTGCAACATACATTATAATAATCAAGGAATTTTGCCCAAAAGAAAAATAATTTCAACTATTTGCAGAAAGCTTTGTACAAGTTACCCCTTGTCTTGTACAGATTATTTATAACTTTATCATTGTCCTGAGTAAGCAAACTGATTTAGTCATTGAATGTTTTTATGTAAAACTTTACCCTTGAACAGTCTCATATATTTATTTCAATTATCTTAGGCAGACTGCATTTATTTGTACTCTACCCTTGGGCAGACTGCATTTATTTGTACTCTACCCTTGGGCAGACTACATTTATTGAATTTTAGCCTTATATTGAACAGACTGCATTTACTTTTAACTTTACCCCTTATAATTTTACCCTTATTTCAAGACAACATTGTTTACTTATAACTTTACCCCTGACTTTAGACCTTTATTTATTTACAACTTTACCCCTTCTTCATGACATTGCTTACCTATAACTTTACCCTTGTAACTATACTGTTGTCTTAAGCAGTCTGTATTCACTTAATACTTTACAAATATCTTAGGCAGATATTTAAATATTTATTTGTAACTTTACTATGTCTTTTACAATTATCTTGGGCAGTTATTTAAATATTTACCTGTAGGGTCTTAAGCATTTTGGATTTACTTTACCTTTGTAACTCTACCATGTCTTAAGCAGGCTGACAGTTATTTTGATCAGACTATTGTAACTTTACCTTTCAGCAGTCAAACTTATACCCTTATTTTTCACAGCCTCTGAAAATCTTTTACTTGAAATGAGCATGTGACCAACTCACAAACCGCAAAGGACCAATTTGTGTCAATAACTAATAATATATTTAATAAAACAAAATTTATTTCTGTGTAAAATGTGCATGCACACACCAAACAGCCAGGCACATTTTTTTTCAGAAGTAAATGGTAAGTGCTAAAAATGTGTGTTAATAATAATAACAATACAAATATTAATAAAAAGTGATATTTTGGCAAAATGAATGGTATATTACAATCTGGGTGGCTTCATTTTTCATGTAAATACAGAGATTGCTGACTAATGTTTTTGCAGAAATTGTTTACAAATGTGTTACTTTCAAAACTTGGTACTACATGTACTTCACCATTGGGTTATAAGCTGTCACAACAATGCACATACTGCAAAAACCAACTGCCTGACTGTGTTATCTGCACCAATATATCTGAGAACATAATCAATGATGCTAGTAAAACAAAGATGCAGACCTGCATAAAACCTGAAACTTTGCATTAAATGTGCAACTCTTTAAAATAAGAGATATAAATGGAAAAATGCATTTTTTTAAAAGGAAAACAAAATACTGACTTTATGGTATTCAAATATAATCTTTGTGGACTGTTTAGTTTTAAATAGTTCTGAACTGCAGTAATAGTAAAGTCAATGATGCGGGTAAATGTTCTGGTAAAACTTTACACTCAGCAAATCACAATGAAAATTGCATTTGGCCAATCAAAGTTATAGCATTCTCCAGGTAAATTATACAATCAACAAAGTGTTCTACTTTTTAGTTTTAAGGAATACAATTAATGTTGATTTCTTTATACTCAAAACTGATTAAAAAATTATATAGATACAGTATACATTTTAATACTGAAAATTTATTATCTTAAATTTCAAATGTACAAAATAGTTATGTATTGTGTACATACTCAAAATCATCTAGTTTTTCAAAATATACTGAAAAAAGCAGACTTGTTTTGTAATAACAAATAATCAGATATTAATGAAATAAGTTCTTTATTTTATCAGCAGTGTTGTTTTGCCCTACCAAAATATCCTAGAATCATTCAGATTTTAAAAATCCACCATGATAACATCTGAAGTCAACATCGGTGACATCAAAATCTGCAAGACACTGAGAAATTCTAAATATAACTTGTAGAATACCAAGGATGAAATCTAAAAAGATAAAAATCAGAGATAAGTAATGAATGATAAACTAAATAAATAGATCAGTAAATTGAGGTTGGATGTGACATTACTCATTTAAAGGAGACGTGTCAATTTTTACTATATCATTAAGTTTAGCATAAGAATGTATCAAATATTTAAATATATGAAATAAAAGGAAGAAGTTTCTGTGCTTCCTAAAATTGTACAACAGGATTAGAATGCTTTCATTTGGGATGGTCACTATGTAATGCCTCATTAGGAAAATAAGGAATTCCACAAATGTTTCTCAAAATTTTCTTTACCAAAAATGCTGGCTAAAGTTTACATAATGACTCTAAGGTCCATAATAATTCACACACAGTTTGGGTTTCAACATAGTCTTATGCTGTCTAAAGGTTATTTGATTTCTTTTTACTTCACGGACATCTGGTTATACTGTTGTAAAAGGTGTAGTATATATAGAATGTGTAATGTGAACAAATCAGTATTAGATATCCCTCTATGGTAGAGTGAGATATAATCCAAATAAATTATTAAACTTAAATATCTATGCACTATTCTCCAATTATCTTCAATACATTTCCAAATAAATATAGATTATGATATATGTAAAAATAATGTACAGCAGCATTTTCGTTTTACATCACTGGCAAACAACATACACAGAAAAATACAAACTTAACTAAAACAAATTAATTAAATAATTTCTCCATACAAACAATTAGGGCAAGTTATTTTAACCTTGTAAGAATAACTTGACCTTGTAAAGGAAAACATAACACACATATAGGGAGGGTCACAACTTTTGTGAAAACTTTGGCACCATCCAACAGACTGAGCCATGAAGATATATAGAAAGACTGATTCAGTAATGAATTTCTTACCTGGAATGAAAATCAATTCAACATCAGGACACTAAAACTATTAGAATGACAGTATATTAGACAACCTTGGAAAACAAAAAATCTAGTTAATGTTCATTACAGGGTTCCTTAGTTTTTCAGTAATGAATTGTCTGAAAATTGTGTACAATATACATGCAGTGATGCACTCTCAAAATAAATTTCTACCTAACGTTAACTCTCATATTTCTACTGACCCTTGAGCAACAGAATCATCCAAGATATTTTCTCTCCTGTTCCTGTAATTCATCTGTAAAGATGACTCCATCATGGGTATGAAAAGTTTTCTAGATCACCTTAATTTTAAAACAGCAAAGCTGTTCAAGACATTTAAATACTATTAAATCTTCTGCATCAAAGCAATATGTTGTGATGCTGAAACTAAATTTATTTCTAACCACATAAGTGACTGGGTCATTCATTGGCAAATAATCACTCAAGTGAAAAATATAAACATGCACCAGATATATTAGTTTTTGAGAGTGCCTGAGGGCAGCATGATACATGTATCGGATGCATGATACAGTGAGAACCAGAAATCCAAGAAAAATCTAGACATCTGGAATGGTTTGAGTTCAGAATTTACCAGATAAAAGATCTATATTTTGTTTCCTCCTATTTTTTACTTACTGCTAAAATATAAGTGAATACCATATATAATATGCTAAATATTTCTTTCTGAAGGAAGTTTAATTAATATAAAAATGGTGATATTTTTCTTCTGATCATACAGCTGTATCGTGATATATTCTACTGATTTACTTGTTTTTACAAAGGTTTGCATTTAAAATTTGATAATGAACAATCATATTTATTTTGAAAGTTTGTACTTGGTAGAACTAGAAACCAAGGTGTCTATCTTAAAAATATAGTACATAATTGCTTAATATATTTATATTATATATTGTCCAACATCTTTGGGTAAAAGCTGTTCGAAGAAAAATATGCAGCCTTTAAACCTAGTACTATTCTCAAGAATTTATAGTACCATGAAGAACAGACAGCCATTTAAAACCCTTTAATCTGACAGTTTTCTCTTGAGGGCAAACTATTTATCTGACAATTTTCTCTTAAGTGTCAAGCTCTGAATCTGTTGCAATGCTGCTTTTTGCTTGCAGTGAATTTCAAATCAATGACACACAGGATGATGTCATCTTCATGACACAAGGAGAAAAAGTGGTTGCCTTAAAACTCAGCAGTCTAGCTAGTCAGATAACTGTAACAATAATGATATTCAAAACCCTAACTAAAAGACAATAGCATCCTCAGTAAACATCTAGCTGAAAATTACAAATTATAGTAATAATTTTTTACAATAAAAAATATCAGTATTCCAAGCATTTAAAATTAATAAAAATATGTAATAATATTTTTTAATAGCATTCTCTGTGAACTAGATGAAAATATATGATGGTAATACAAATGCAAAGTGCACCACTCGTTTATATGCAGGAAAGAAAAATTAATTCAGGGTTACTTCCATTTAAGTTTCTTTATTGGTTCAGGACTTGACATATAATTTGTCCAGAATAAATATTCTGAGAAAAATGTTATCCAAAACAAGTTCTATTGTTTGGCATTTTACAAGAAAATATGGGGTGATGCTTCATTTTAAAACTGTAGATAGTTCTGAGTTATAACATTCATAAATTAAAAAAAAAATTAAATAAAGTGTTTTTTTTTTTTAGTTTGGTTGGGGGTGGGGGTTGAAAGACATTTACAAATAATCTTAGCCCCATGTTTTCTGTTTTAATTCAAATTTGTTTATTTAGATGGAGTAAAGAATAAATCAAACAATAAATAAGAAAATGAACTCATGTAACAAACCGAAATAATGAGGTGATCAACGTTCAATCACAATAGACAATTGCAATAAAAAAAAAACAAATGAACTTGGTAATTCAATACAGCCTCATTGTCTTTAGAAATAGTTTCTTGGTTGCCTGAGAGCATATTTAATGTGTTGGGAAATTTAAAAAAATGCAATAATTAAAGATTATTTGTTTGGTCGCTGTACTAAAAAATTGCTTAAGATACTATTTACTGTAATGCTATTTGTCATCTGAAAGTTCAGCAACAACAACAACAAAATAGCTGGATTGAAGCAAATACTGCTTCTCACCACACAATAATTAAAAATTTATTTAAAATGCACTTTTCAGCCGGTTAAAATACCTCAACACAATAACCACTAAAGTAACAATACAATAAAATAATCATTTTCATTGTAACTGAGAAATGATACAACTCTAACAAGAAGCTTTCTAAATGTGGACAATGAGGTTAAGCATTAGTACATCATCAACAAACACAAAGTGGACCGATGGATGTATACAACTGAATTAAAGCACAATTTTCAGTTTAATGAACAATTTTTTTCACATCAATGAATGAAACTGGTGAAAATAAATTTATGGTTATAAACTGTCAAGCATATACAAAGCTTGTTTTTAACCATGACATTTAAAATCCACCCACCCCCTTTCAAAATTTATGTCAGGTAATATGCATTATGCAAAGTTAAAACATTTATATCATGCTGTATTTCATCTTTGGATTTTAGATGTAAATTTTAAACATTTATATCATGCAAACTAACAAAAATGTCAATGTATATGTCTGAATGCTATTAGATTAACTATTTTCTTGTTTGTCTTTTCTCCTCCCATTCATTTTAAACAGTTTCTCAAAAACCAATAAAAGATTCAATTCACACGGTTATTTGAAATGCAAGGGTCTATCACATGACTTTTTTCCCTCTTATAAACTCACCAGAGAGAAGACTTTAGCCATTTGTAACTGTCATAAGAGCAGTATAGAGGTTAATAATTAAGGCAAAGAGAAAAATGTAACAAAGTGATGAATCAATCCAGCACTGATTTAGGTATGAAATCCAACATTTCATAACTGATTTGGTAAAACTGGTAGACTAGAACTGTTATAATCCTACTAACTGTACATAATATGCTTTGAGACAACAAATGAGGTCCAATGTGTGAAATATAAAAGGCTAAACTTTATTAAATCCAGCTAACTGTTTGCAATGTTTAGATACAATAGGTCAAGTCCAATGCATACAATGTGTTTGATACAGCAAGCAGAAGTCCATTTAAAGCTGATAAACATTTGCAAAGCTTTGATGCAACTGGCCAAAATCCACTGTAATTTTAATAATTGCTTACAATGTGCTGTGAAATAACAAACAAAAGTCCATATAAAATTGATAATTGTATGCAATGCAATTGTTACAAAATTTCCATGTCAAGCTGATAAATGTAAACATGTTTGATACAACAGTGTGAACTTTATACAATATAATTTTTTTTAATGAAAAATTTTTCATTACATGAATGATTATTATTCAAATGTGAAAACATAATCATAAGGTTTTAGTGAACAGATCCAAGGGGCAACTTAGTTAGTCAGCCAGTGTGACAACATGGCATTTCAATCTAAGAGTCAATTACCCAGACACCTAGTCCTTGGTGACATCACACACTTCAGCTCAAGTGGCACCAGCTAAATTAGTCCACGTGGTAATCACACTTTGCTTCAGCTCAAGTGGCACCAGCTGAATTAGTCCAAATGGAAATTACACATTGCTTCAGCTCAAGTGGCACCAACTAAATCAGTCCATGTGGTAATCACACTTTGCTTCAGCTCAAGTGGCACCAACTAAATTAGTCCAAAGTAACAAACAATAATTCAACCCAAGTGGCATTTAGTGAATTACCCCAAGTGGCAATCATCTGATGACTCATGAAGTGACAATCACAATTGCCCAGTGATTTAAACCAATGGACTTATTAAGCATACATTTATTTCCTGTTGTCTTCAGTTGCTGCTACTTTTCCTCACTTTGTGTCACTTGAACAAAGCTGTTTAATATGAAATTCTTTCACTGAGGTAAGGAGAAAGAAATGAGATCATCTATTTCTCCTTGACATTCCACTGGCTACGAGAGTAGTGGAATGCTGCAAATGAATATTCACTCAGAAAATGAGAGGACATCTCACTCTTTGCTTTATCTACTCACATTTTAATAAGCATAGCAATATCTTACAATCTGCTTGGAATGTATTAAAAAGAAATTATCAAGATCATCACTGTGTAAAATGATTCTCCTAATGTATGGGTTAAACAAGTGAAGGGACTGCAGGATTTGGGGAGAATTTGTATCTCTGGTATTAGTGAAATGATTTTGACTCAATGCCTGCTCATATGAGTAATTGCTGCCCAAACACACTGCATACTCATACAAGCAACTGCAGTGAAACACGCAATGCCTGTTCAAATGAGCAACCAAAGTACTCTGATTTAAACTTACCTGTAAATCTTAAATCTTAAATGGATTTTATTTTACGGACAAAAATTGGTTTCATTATAAATCCTACCTTTTATAGGAGCATATTAGATATGGTACAGGTGTGATTTAATTACAAACATAAGACTGATGATTAGGTTTAATATATGAGCATCCAATTATATTATCAACAATTAAAATGTTGCAATATGTTTTTTATCACAAACAATAGCAATGGTTGGATCTTGATGAAAAATATCCATGAAGAGCAATAGGACAAAGGCTGAATCACAATGTGGGTTTATTCATAAGCAACAAAATAAAGGCTGAATCACAATGTGGGTCTACACAAGCAACAGAACAAAGGCCGAATCACAAAGTAGGTTTAATCATGAACAATAGGATAGATGATGAAAGGTTGAATCAAAAAGTGAGTTTAATCATAAGCAAGAGACCAAAAGATGAATAAAAAATAAGTTTAATAATCAGCAAGAAAAAAGGATGAATCAAAGTGTGGGTTTAATAATGAGCAAGAGAAAAGGATGAATCAAAATGTGGGTTTAATAATGAGCAACAAGCCAGAAGTTAAATTGTAGTGCATGTTTAAACAAAAGCCAGAAAAAAGTTAGCTGGGTTACAAGGACTTTCACCATAAACAGCAGACTGATCACTGAATAATGATTAAGGTTTTCATCACAATACACAGACTGATCGCTGAATAATGATTGTGGCTTTCATCACAATACACAGTCTGATCACTGAATAATGCTTATGGTTTTCATCACAATACACAGGCTGATCACTGAATAATGATTATGGTTTTCATTACAATACACAGACTGATCACTGAATAATGATTGTGGTTTTCATCACAATACACTGGCTGAAAACTGTGAAGTGTATCCCACAACACATTTTCAGAACAGAATGACTGAGGGCTTTAGTGTGTCCCATCATGCATTTACATCACAATGAAAGAATGTTGATGGCTGTGGTTTGTGTTCTATCAAGCATTTTCATCACAACAGAATGACTGATGGAAGTAATGTGTGTCCTATCATACATTTTCTCACAATGTACAGAATGACTAATGTAGTTATTTTCATAATAATGTACAGAATGATTGATGACTGTAATGTGTGTCCCACATGCATTTTTATAACAATGTAGAGAATGACTGATGACTGTAATGTGTCCCATCATGAACTGCAGGAACATTTCCCCTTTTTCTTGGTCAAGTCTCTCAACACAAAAGAGTCTGAATGCCCTGAAAAATAAATAAAAAAAAAGAATGTTGTTTCAACTTTGCTCAAACAAAAATCCACAGTTTATTGTAAAACAGAGAACATAGATGAAAGAATATTGCTACAACTTTGCTCAACAAAAATCCAGTTTACTGTAAAAGAGAGAACATGGATGACAGAAAACTACTGGAGTGTTGTGTAAAAGTATTTTCTAAGAACCAAGGGTGCACCTTACTTTATGCTTCTCCAGAACACAGTGACAAAGTCTGCATGATCTGCCAGATATCTGGCAAGAAATATTCTTATAATGTAAATGTTGTTATGTTGTATAATGTAAATACTCCTAAGCTGATACTATCTAGATGGTACTATTATGAGGCTTGCTTATTGTTAGATTCCATCCTTTATATTCTTTGAAAATATAGTTTCAAAACTTTTGGGAGGTGGGGAAACCATTTTGTTTTTCTGTAATTTTTATTTCTTTACAGCTTTATTTTCAAAATACATATACAATAGATGGATAGTAACTACAGTGCACCAGACAGACATGGGTCACTGTTATTTTCAATTGAAATTTTACAAACTAGAAGCAAAAGTGGTGCAGGTCTGTGATGTTAACTTGTACCTGACAACTGCAAAGCAAAGGATTGTATGGTCTTTGACATCGGAAAGATTGGATTTTTATGCTGAAATTGGCTTAACAGCAAATCTAAGAATCTGGCTTACTGAATACCACCTGATTTGCATCAGTAAAAAGTCAACAAAAAAAAGGTCAACAGTAAAAGGTTATCAGTAACAGGCTTGCACTAATCTGATCAAATATACCAAGCCTTAAATTATGTATGCAAGGAAAATCAGATTTAGGCATCAACAGGAGACTGCACTTGCATTAAGATGATGGTAGTGTACTGAGATGTGATAAGTACACAAAATACCCAGCCTTTTAATAAAAATAGTTCACTCTTGGAAAAAATCAGAAAAATAGAAAACTGTTCAATGCACAAGTTTGAACAACCTTCATACATTCAGATAACAAGTACAACCAATTAATAATTTATAATGTAATTTCTTATTTTTTTAAATAGATAAAATAAATGTTGACCAACTTTGTTCAGAAGATTTAATCTCAGCAAGATAGGTCTCTGCAATCTTGTTGAACATTTTATCTGGGGAAGATAAAAGCATGCTGGCTTTTAAAAAAAAATAGCAAATTACTAAACATATGATATTATAAAGTTAGGGCCAGCAATGGCCATAAAATTAATGAATCAAACTGAATCACAAACATACTTCTTGCAAAGCTAAGTTACTACAAGCATATCAGAACTGAGTCTGAAATCATTCAGTGCCACAACTTCAAAAGCAATTAGAAACATACTTCGAAAACAATTAAAAACATAAAATAAGTAAACATAAAAAATTATTAAAAGAAAAAACTGAATTTAGTTGACAAAAAAAGCAATTAAAAACATAAAATAAGCAAACTAAAAAATGATTAAAAGAAAAACTGAAATAATATTTAGTTGACAAAAAAACAATTAAAAACATAAAATAAGCAAACTAGAAAATGATTAAAAGAAAAACTGAAATAATATTTAGTTGACAAAAAAACAATTAAAAACATAAAATAAGCAAACTAAAAAATGATTAAAAGAAAAACTGAAATAATATTTAGTTGATAAAAATCCATTTCCTTCACATTTTTTTTAAAAGAAGAAGAAAAGCAAAATCATAGTTAACCCATTCCCTGACAGAAATGTAGATTATGGAAGTGCATATTTCTACACTGCCTTCACAATTACACAGGTGTGAATTTCCATAGTGCTTTCTCAATTACATAAGAGCATGTTTTCAAAAGCAGACATTATTTTTTTTTAATATAAATATCTCTAATGCCAAATTCAGGCTGATTTTGAAGCCAATTAGAACTTTGTTCATTTTCAAATCAGTTTATGATGTCATCATGCATTGCTTATTTTTTCCAAGTTAACAAAAAGAGTTTTTACCCCATGCAGACCTCATTTGTGCCATGTGCTAATTAGAAAATGGCAATTATCATAGCAGTTCTGAGTCAAGTGATTTTAAATGTTCAATTCCCTCAATTTTTCTTCAATCCAGTGAAGAAGGATCATTTGATGGGTTTCAGATGCGGGCAGATCAAGATTTGAATGCAGATGATAGTGAAATGAAGTTATATTGTTTTTAATCAGGACAACTATAGTAGATCCAGACCCACTGATTCAAACTGACATCTTCATACAACCTTTATTGTCAATGATTTTAATTCAACTAGTATAGGAGCTGATTTGATGGATTTGATGTTATGACTGCAACAGCATTGGATTACTTTACTTTGTTAGTCCTGAAGTGTTACTGGTAGACATGCTGTATTTTGACAAGGTATCCACACCTGTGCCAACCTGAGCAGACAACACTAGAAGAGATGAAAATATGTATTGCATGCAATATTTTGAAGGGCCTGTTACTCTACTGGTCTACAGATCCTTTTATCGACAATATTGGCATAAAATCAATCTTTACCATAAATCATTTTATCAGTTTGACTTCCTACCTTCATGTCAGTGACAGATCACCGCTTATACAAAGTGAATGGAGTGATGGATACTCTGGCAACTACATATGCTGCTACATTCATACCTGGGCGTCATTTGGCATTAGACAAATCAATGATTTGTTTTACTGGGCATCTTGCATATCTACATGCCATCAAAACCAGTCAAGCGTGGTTACAAAGTGTGGATGCTCTGCGACAGTGATACTGCATATTTTTTGTGCAAGTTCAAAATATACCGTGGCAGTGAAAATCCACAGCCAATGCCTATTGGACAGGGTCATTGTGTTGTCACAAAGCTGTCAGCAGAATTAAACTTCATGCACAGAGTTATTTTTTCGACAAATTTTTTACATCTCCCAAACTTATGGAAGATTTGCTCAAGAGAGGGCTGTATGCCTGTGGAACTATAAGATGGCACAGAAAGGTTTTCCACAAGAGCTGAAACAGGTGCCAAATCTACAACAAGGTGAAAGCAAAATTCTGAGGAAGGGAAACAGTAATCTGACCAGTGGTGTGACAGGATAAAAAAATAAGTGACCATTATGTCTAGTGACCATTGCAATATGCTAACCAACGTATTGGACCCAAGGATGCTCATCAACCTGTTCTCCAGCCGCAAGTCATCTTTGACTACAATGTCCATGGGGTGGACATTCATGACCAGAAGAGAATGAAGTATGACTGTGGGTGGAAATGCACTTTCATAACTTTATGATCAGTCTTCAACTGCAATCCACCAATGCAAATGTTTTTCTCATCTTGATTTTTATCATGAACTTGCCATTCAACTCATTGCTGAATTCAGTGCCAGAAAACGATGACATCCTGAAGATGTGAGAGCACTGTCATGTGATGATGAAAATGTGTGAGGTTATGTCAACAGCAAGATGCCCAAGAGAAACTGCTGCCATTATCATCTCAAGCAACAAGTCCACAAGGATACAATTTCTGGCTATGCTCAAGGTAACATAAATTTGTTCAAGGAATGTAATGCCTCATACCACCAATAAACTGTAAAGTGTTAGTACACTAAACATATCAATCCCACATATCCACCTGAAAGTAAAGGTGTTTTGTTTGTTTTGCAAGCATTTGTTTGTTTTACTAGCAGTCACAAAATATAATAATTACATTTACAGCAGTTTAAATAGTCAGTAGAACAAAAGAAATATAAATATCTCTTTATTTAAAGCTTAGGCCCAAAATAAGAGTCAGTATACGTTTCTGTTTTTCATTTTCTTTTTTAAACAGCCATGCACTTCTAAAGTGTTTGTGTTGCATTTGCATGTATATGTTCTTTAATGTTCAAAGGTACTTATTAATTAGTTCAGTCATCAAAGTATAGATTCTTTAATATTTGGGCAAGTACACAATTTTTTAATTATCTTTTATTTAGTTTATAATTTAAAAAATAAATTTTTATTCCTTATTATCACTTTTTAGATTTTAAAAATGTAATCATTGGTTTTCTAATAAATATATAATATTTTAAAATAGATTTATGAATGATAAAATCATTTATGAGTAACTTTTATGACTATTAATTAGGACTCGTTATTTTTTCAAGCATGATAACCCATTTCTACTCTCACTTCATAAAATCCCACCCTCTGAAGGGTTTCAGATCTTGGTCAATGTAGCAGAGTCAAGACAAATTATACTTGACCTCTTAACCCGCTTTCATTTAATTCGTTATTTTTCTTGTTTGGATGCAGTTCTTTGACGTAATCACCATGCTCTGATACACACGCCTTATTCATAGGGAGAGAGAGAACTCACTCCAGTTACGTAACATTTAAGACAATGGCCGATTGTAGGTCGAACCAAGCTTTATCATGTGACTAATAATTCGCGCCATAAATTTGTATACGCCTTTAAATACTCTGATCGCGCTATAGACCCGCATTCACGAGGAAAAGGACAGACCGATGTGAGCGTCTAAGTCATCTGAAATTTCGTGAATCACATGAGGGCCCACTGCTGATTATACTGTTGTATTGAACAAGGTAACACATCGATTTCTTACAATATTGTTTGTATTTCCATTTAAGTTATCATTGTGCGAATTTATGCATTTCATTGTTGCAGGAGTTGTATTATTGCAATTTTCTCCAAACCATATGGCTTGATAAAAGTGTGGTTAAGTTGAAATGTTACATCCTTTGAACTAATTGTTAAATTGAGAAACAATAATTTTATAAACTAAAAATAACTGAATTGTATCACAGAACGTCTGTGCACGTTTTGTAGAATTTCTTGTTAACAATTTAAATTCATTTTGCGTGTATTATATTGTTGTAATTGTAAAGTGCATATGCATGATTTTTAAATTATAATTTTTATTTTCTTCTTATTGAATTTCATTTGTAAAATGTAATGCTTCCTTGAAATTCATAAAGTCTCATGCATACGTTAATGGTAAAAACGCACGTGCGTGACCACATCGTATCTTTTATTATATATTTAAATATTAATGTAAAGACACTGAAATGGTCGAGGAATAAGCTATGCTATTATCAACCACGTGTATTGGATTGCGAAACCGTGAGAACTAGCGCTCATAGGAATTCATTTATTTCCAGAGCGGGTTTCTTAGTCTCTCGATCTTGGTCATTGTCTGATGTATTCCATCTGATGTCTTGGTCTTTCTTCATCATCGTAAAATTCACCGCCCAGTGAACCGGCCTGTATATTGCTTCGATTGGTGTCTAGCAATTGGCTGAGTCTGAACTTCTGATGCGATCCAGAAGAGGGGTGTAATTAATGAAAGACTGTCGACCAAGTTGGTGATAACTAGGCCGCTGAGTCCAGTAATCCAACAGGAATTTCGTTGGGGACCATGTGCTTCATTTATCATCGCTATTTGGATAACCAGCTAAGTGCAAGGACTGGTGTACTTGAATTAAATAAACTCTATCTGCAATCTATTCGAACACTTCATGTGTTAGACAAATAGCATAGTATTAGGAGACTTAATGTTGTCTGAATCTTGAATATCTTTGTTATTTGTTAAATTTTATTAAATTCATTTTTACTTTGTTAATCAATTATTGTAGTTGGTTCTTTATGCAAATAGACTGATAGGATTGGGTGGGGGTGAATGAGTTGAGAAAAAGGAGATTGAATGCATAATTAACAATAATTGTTTAATGTTTCCCAGTCCGTGCTTTGTACACAAGTTTGCCTGTCTATAAATTTGTTGGCTTAAACTACAAGCATAAATTTGATCAGACTGAAGGGTGAATTTGAGCAGCCAGTCTGTTTTCAGAATAGGAGAATGAATTTTAATTAACATAAATTCTAAATTCTGAGACAGGGTCTATAAATAAATCCTGGACATGTAACAGTCAATAGGAAGCTGCATTGATCTAAATGAGCGTCATTGAAAAAGCTGCTTGACAAATAGTGGTCATCAAAGAAAGAGTTAAAGTGACCTATGAAAACAGAATTGGTTATAACTTACCTATGTCCTTCCCTGTTTTACTAGAGGTTTCATACAATTCTGCCATGCAGTCTGAAACAGTATTATGGGTTTAAAATACAATATTGTTTTTAGTGGCAGTAATATAGGTGATTCTAACCTTATGGAATAGCTTATGTTAAAATGTCATTCTGTGCAATTGGTGCAATAGATTTATACATGATAAACAAATAAACCATTCTGTGGAAATACAATAATGGGAATAAATTACTGCATCAGAAGCCACTCTTGTTAACTTGTTCTTGTTGGAAATAGCATGTATGCAAGATGTCATTCTACCACAGTTAATGAGAATAAATTAAGGTATGATATTCATTTAGTATAATTAAAGGAAATAAACTAATGCATGATGGTCATTTAGTATAATTAATGGGAAGAAGCTAATCCATAATTGTCATATAGTGTAATTAATGAGATGAAACTAAAGCTTGATAGTCATTTACTAGTGTAAATAATGAGAATAAACTAATGAACATGAAATTATTCTGTGCAATTCATAGGAATAAAATAAAGAATAAGTCAACTGTATAAATGATGAAAAACTGGCAGGAGCTGATGTTATATATTTAAATGAAAACAGATGCACATGACAAACATAAACTGAAATAAGTAGATGAAGCAGAACAATCATTCACATCTGCATCTCAAAAGTGGATTGTAATCTCCCATGAACACATTACAGCCGAAATATAATAGTTCATTGCACTCTGGATATAGTGTAATTGAGAGGAAATGCAATGATTTGCTGTACAAGTATGAACAAAATCATGTGTGAACTGTGCCTTGTTCATTCTCAGCTAAACTATTACAATTTGCATTTATGTACATATGTTTATTTAGTCTTTCAAATTCTGAGAAACTGCTTTCTTTCTGTTAAACCAAACACTAAAGTTTGTAATTACATATATATGTTTATGTTAGTCAATCCTTTTCTGAGAAGCTAATTTTCTTGTTGATAAAAATATTAAAATATGCAAATACATATTTTTTTTAATGTTACTTTTGTCTGAAAAGCTACTTTCCCTTCTGTTATCCAAATACACCTAATTAAAACAAAATCATGAAATGGAAGAAAACCAACAAACAGATCACTTACCAACAGCTAAAGATTTGGCCACATTGTACGGTACAGCTCTCCGGTCTTCTGATTCCTCTATCAAGTCACACTTTGTGCCACACAGGTAAATCCTGCAATTCTGTTGTGAACAAAATATTGACTCACAGAATTAGTCCTCACAAATATAAAAATTTCCAATGCAACATAAATTTATTATACTTACATAACAACTGACAGAAATTAAGGGTCATTTTGCATGTCATGACCAATTTTCAGGTCAGGCTGATAAACTGTCTATACCAGTCTGGCTGGCAGGTATTAATTCATTTTTTGGCCTTAACAAATTACAAAAAGCAGTTTTTGAGAGTTTTAAGTTTAGTTAGTGACCAGAGAAGTGAAATGTGAATGATTTGGAGCTTATTAGCTTATAGCATCATCTTATCTACTTATCTTTTATGGACCTATTAAAAACAGACACTGAGGCTCACATTTATGCACATGTTCAAACAAACAAAATATTCCTACTGATAATAATGTAAAGTTATAATTTAGTCTGACATTTTTAATTATTATGAAACTATCTCTGCACATAATGAACCAACAGGATTTTATCAAAAGACTGGTAATTATTTTCTGGTCAAACATTATGGTGATACACAGAGTAAATGTGCATATGAATGTGGTGATTTTCTAAATAGAAACTGTTTGTATATGTGTGTTGGTGGTAAATGAAAGGAAGGTGTAACCTGTAATGGATGAAAGTTAGCTGGAGAATGAATGACAGCTCCATAAGACTTTACTTTCTTGGAATCCAATGTCTGAAAAATTACCTCTTCATGCTGGCGTAGTTCTCCTATCCAGAACCGTAAACGATCAAAACTGGACTTGTCTGTCAAATCAAAACAAAGAACAGCAGCTTTGGCACCTCGGTAATAGATGCGACTCATAGCTTCATAACGTTCACTTCCAGCAGTATCCTGGCAATTAATATAACAAATTCCACATCAAAGAAAGTGCAATTCTGACATTTATAATCTAATATGATATCAAGACATCTGGCAGTTTATATATGTTTACCAGTACAAACTTCATAAATTCACATGCTCTGAGAATTATTTTAACAATGGCTAAAGGCAAATTTTACTAGGCATTAAATTAAATAAAACAAAATAGTAATTTCTATTTTGAGTCCAGCATGTTAAAATCTAAAAAAAAAAGAAATAGCAGAGTTCTCCTTGTATAAATTAACTGCAAGCACTGCTTTTTTTCAGCCAGTATGCTTACCAACAAAATTTTGTTATAAAAATGTTAAATATCTCATTGGCCAATGCAAGATAAAGTATTTTCATAAAACTTCATTGAAACATTGCTAATTTTGTGCCTGCCATAATGTGTTAAATAACCCAAGTGAGGATTTGAACATCAGCACAAAGCACAAGGGTGCATCTCTTCTACTTATCATTCACTCAGCTGTTCATCAATGTATGTATCTTACATACCACTTTTGATAATATGATATCATATAATTAATGATCATGTTTCCTATCAATGTCAGAGGCATGAATAATGATGCCTACCGACCTATGGTGAAAAGAAGCATGTTAAAACCAAGTATTGCCAGGAAAAAAGTCAAAATGTTTGAGAAATGAAGTGTTTGTATATCAAATGTTAAAAAAAAGTATTTGGCTATATGTACATCTTTGTTAATACTACAGTGCTATTTCTTTACTCTTGATGGTCGCATTCTTGTCACCTGGATTTTCAGCTAACTGACCCACTTCCTCATAGTGTAGATTAACAGAATTTTACCACATTGACAAGACTACTGATACCGGCAAATACTTGAAGGCAGGGAGGAACCACCACTGTTCACTGGCAAACATATCAAAATCTCAGTATTTCACTCTACAATTAACATTACACTAATCATGGTATAGGAGGCAGCAAACTTATTTTGAGAAAGAAAAATTGGTTCATACACTTTAGCATCTAGTGATCTACTGCCTTTTAAATTAATTCCCACAGGTAAATAAAACAGGTTGTTAAAAGTATCATTTATATTAATTACACAAAAGGTTATTAAAACGGTGTAGATGACGATAATAACAAGAACAGTGAGGAAGAGGTGAAGTGAGAATGTATTTATTTCTGTTTTACCTTATAACTTATTGGGGTAATTAAAAAATAAGTGTTCATCATTTGAAACTTACCCATATTCCAATAACAATAGACTTTCCATTAACAGTCAGAGTCTTGGCACCATAAGCTGCTCCAATGGTCTGAAGTTGAAACAGATGTTACTTATAACTGCATTCCAATATAGGGCTAAACATAAACTAAACATACAATTTCATTTTTTGTTTTGTTTTTTTGTAGCTTAAATAAGGCTTAGAAATGAAACACATAAGGGACAATTTCAAAAGTAGCTATCACTGAGTTACTGTCACAAAAATCTGGCTTCGGCTCGCGAGAGTTTTTTCTTTAGAAATTAGTTTTCATTGCACATGGTTTTGTTTCGATAGTCTGGCCAAGGGAAGCAATCGTCTGATTATATATTAGTGTCATGGTAGAGCTGAATTCTATCTGAACACATAATTTTGAGAATATAACTAACAAGCTTACAATACATTTTTGTACTTACTGGTTATTTGAAAGGTAAATTTTAACTTTTATTAATATTAATAATAACATTGTTTTATTAAATATGCATATAGTCTAATGCTAAGGGTTATATTATTAGCTGTTTTATGTTTTGAAACATGAACTTTTTTGGTGTGTTTTCAGTTTTACTGCTGTACACTGTTGAGCAAAAGTATTTGATAAAAAGAATTGTGTTATTTTGAAACTCTTGTTTTAGAACTTTTCATTTTTTTTTTATTTTTATAAATTCAGCATTAAATAGTTTTACTAGATATATTACTTCTAACTACATGTACATATAACTTGTAAGGGTCTGAGAATTTAGCAGTTAGAACAAGTGGACTAATTTGAACTTAAAAGTGCACTCAATGGGAAGGCAGCTCAAGCCCTTTATTAATGAGACAGGGCTGGAGGCTAAGAGTTACCTTTCCTATGCCTCAGTGTCAATGATGATCAGTGTACATTTGCTATTCATCTGCAATTGTACTAGTTTGTCGCATTTACTATAAGTAGTACTACTACTAGTAGTGAATGTATATCACATATAATTGAAAAACTGAAAATTAATGGTCTTATGGGCCCATTTGTATCAGTAGGTTGCCATAAGTCAGGACTGAGATGTGTGTGTGTGTGTGTGTGTGTGTGTGTGCATTTGTGTGAGTGTACACAAATATAAACTTGTATCAATGTTCATTTTTTTGTGTTTAGAATACACAATGTTGGTCTCCATACTGAGATAAAATATTCCAATTATACATACATTTTGGTAGGGAACAGTATCTCCCACAAAGCGATTTTTCAGGTAACGTTCTACCAAGCACGTTTTGCCAGCAAAGGATTTTCCAAGAAGGACCACTTTAGCATCCACTTTGCTACCTGCCATATTCCTTGGATAATAAGTGGTATATCACTTCTGATCTGATAAAATAAAAATAAGATTAAAAATTTTCCGTGTATATAGTTAAATGAAGTACACTTAGTCTTAGACCTTACTTTCTTATTATAAAACAATAAATTTAAAAGCCAGTACACATAGGCCCTAAACATATAATGTACTGTTAACGTATTTATAAATTAACGTACCGTAGGCCTATATGAAATTTCCATATAATCTCTTTTAATAGTTTTATATTTTTATAACACACACACACACACACACACATACACTAGTATTCTACCGTAAACGGATCCTTTTTCACACACATTAATATAATTAGTCTTACCTATAAGTGTACAATATAAACTCCAGTTACTATACTAGAGGCGGGTAGATGAGTAGAATCCAAAGTAGACTGCATTAGAATTTAGATACATCGGCAATATCTCAAAGTCAATTCATATAGTGAACAAAAAAACTCTTAAAGTCTGATATACTCATAACAAAATGCAACAACTAGATATTGAAAATATGAATTGTTAGCTTACATTTCATTTAAAATTGTGTTTAAAATGCTATTTAGAAGCACTGTATCAGATGTACAGTACACTATATTTTTTGTTTGAGTCACACTCACAGGAAAGACTCCAATAATAGCTTCCCCTAAGGAAGCTGAACTTCCAGCGTGTAGTATAAGCAAGTACTGTCGTCTGCCTTTATGTGATTTCTCTTGCATTTTACTCACATTCTAATCTTCTCTGCGAACATATGGTTAATCAAAAGTTGTGATTTTAAGGTATGTAAGTAAAGATTGCATAAACCGAAAACATTTGTTTTAATTAATATAATAACAACATTGCAACAAAACGTAATGAGTGTAGTTATCTATTTGGCTTATTTATGTACAAAGTCCCTGCTTTTAATATTTTATGTCAGTAATACTAATAGGGCGTAATGAAAGTATAATGTATGTGTATAAGCTATAATAATAAGATAGTGAAAAAATGTTATTAGTATTTGATATAATTAGCACTAAGACTAAGAAGGGGCAAAAAAAAAATGCTACATTTTATTTAATAAAATGTTAAATTGTAGGCAATCATATTACTATTATAGTATTAAAGTATTATTAGTCTGCTTTAGCATATCGTGTGTGTGTGTGTGTTGATATTTTCATAAGAAACACACGACTTAGACTCAGTTATATGTTTGATATGTCAGAATCAATTTTGTAAGTCTAACAGTAACAGAAACAATAACACGTTAGTACAATTATATATTAATTATTAGAATTTTTGTTGCTTTGTTGTTATTTGTTTAATGAAAAGATAATCATTGAAATAAATCAAATATATATATATGCAGTTGTCTCTATATTTAGGTTTAATGTATTTAAAAATATCAAAGGGTACAACTACATCTAGAATATATCCCAGTGGCATTTTCATATCCACTTTTGTCAGTCCTTGATTAACATGTGGCTCATCATACACATAGTCTGTTCCAGAGATCATATCTTAATTGCATGTTTAAATTAAATAAACAATAAAGATAATTCAGTAAAAGAAGAATATACTTCCACAATATACTACTAATGACAAGATAATGCTTTTACAATTCCTATCAGACTTAATGGTCGCATTTAGCTTGTAGTTGTAGTTAACCTTGTAATTACAGTGGTATTTTTCATATTCTCATTAAATTTATGCATCATTCTAATCTTGGTTTTTTGAACATTCTGAATTTAAGCCACTGTTTCAAATTTTCTCAGCATTATGGGAGGACCACAGTATTTGTACCTTCTTTCTCTAGATAATTCACCATATTGCTATAGTAATTTAGTATATTTGTTACCTGGTACTGAAATTTTATCTTTCTTTATAACAATATTGTATCATTGAACCCAACATTATTTTTGTTCATAAAAAAAATTAAAATAACAAAAATTAAATTTTGATAATAAACTGTACCTTTGGGAGAAGCTGTATAATCGGTTTAGTTGTACAAAAAGCATCATCTTAACAGTTAATTTACTTTTTCCTTCTGACTTTATATTAATGTAACTAACAATAACACATGAAAATAACCTTGATTTTAATTGTTTAGTTTTTAGTTTTATTAATTCAGTTGAATTTCACTTTTTTTTCTAGTATCGGGTATTTATAAGTAATACATTATAAATCTTGTGGTAGTATTTTTTCTATTTTGCTTTCGTAACTTGCATTGTTGCATACTTGTAATATAAAATCATAAATCATTGCACCTTCCTGGTGCAGTTTCCTTGTCTTCTAATGCTGTTATCTTTGCTGCATGTTATTAATCAATATGTCATGCACAGATCACATATTATTAATTTAATATGTCCTGTGCAGATCCCATTTTCCTTAACCTAATTAATTTTTTTTTTTGCAGTAACACTTTTTGTTTTATATCAACAAACAAATGTTTGAATTTATTTGTAGACCTATTGAGTTGATAGCTGTCATATAAATTTGTTAGTTTGTCTAGGCAGTAATAGTCACACAGATTATGTAATTCTATACAATATGCCAAAGCACTGACAGATTATATAAGTTATAACTCTTCCAAAATATTTTCCACATCTGTTTTGGTGTGATTACATGGTGCTGAGTTTTATTGTTTTATTTATAACTGATTACACTATCTGTATTCATAATTTGGATGCTATAGATGTTTCCTTAACACAGAAACCAAAGCTATATTCTTAATTCAGACACTGTTAGTGTTACTTCATTCTTAATATGGATACCAACTATATTTAATATGGCTATTGCTACTGTATTCCTCATAATTCATATGGATACCATAACCATAGTTCTTAATAAAATCATACATGTACTAAAGTCCATTCTCTCATTCTCAACCTCTCTGCATAGTTTTTCTTTTTCTTTTGAAACTACAATTCTAGGTTACCTTATTTTGTAAATTTATTTAACTGAGAACTTGGTTAGGTTGCCTCTTAAAAAAAACAAACTATCTGTTTATCATTGTGGATTATTTTAATGGATACAGGAGTGGAATTTTAAAACTGTTTCTCCTTTCCATGTCCACCCACTCTAGGTCAAACAGAAATATGAGTTGAGAACAGTGAACTGTACCATCTGTCTATAGTATAATTGATCTTCACATTAAAAATTGCTGCTCTGTCTCTTTACCCTGAACCAGCATTGCTAGATTTGCTGTTGTCTTTTTGCCACTGAATGTTGTAATCAAGAATAATTCTGATTCTTTTTTATGTGATGAGTTTTTCTCCTTTATCTTTTTTTTAATACACTGAGAATTATCACCATGTGCAAATTCATAAAAATGAAACAGATACAGAAGGTCTTTATATATGTATGTAATGACATTTAATAATGCTAATTTTGTACAGTTGTGCTACATTAGTAGAAAGAAATGCTTTTAAATCTTTGATATATTAAACATTAGGTTCATGAAATTACTGTCTGGAAAAAGTGGAAGAGTGCAAACTGCTTCTAACTGTTGATTTTGTTTGTTTATTTGAAGATCATCTACTGAGAATGGATACAGTAAGCCTAGTTAGATAGTTAATATGGGGGGGGGGGAAGTGAATAAATGTGTTTTGCTTTTAGTGCTTTATCATTGAAAAAATTATGGGATAAGCCTAGGGTCTAGCCTTTCAAGCACATTCTATATTTCTGGCTATACATCATTACACCACAGCAAATATTTTGCTGTAAATTTTTCTCATAATCAGGTTGAAGTCTTGTAGCAAACACAGTACACAAGTTTTTATAATGTATTTTTCTCATAGATATATTGAAGCCATGTAGCAAGCATGTACTTATGCTGCTGTTAGGTGGTCTAGCTGATCATACATTGCACCATGTAGCAAGCATGTACTTATGCTGCTGTTAGGTGGTCTAGCTGATCATACATTGCACCATGTAGCAAGCATGTACTTATGCTGCTACTATGTGGTCTAGCTGATGATTCATTGCTGAACTGTACATGTGTGACACCTATGGGCACCCTTTACTCATTATGGTTATTATTTATTAGTTAACATCTCATAACTAATTATGAGTGATTGAGAATCTTAATTTCTGATATTAATAATTCTCCCATAAGGCACCAACACATCTCTCACTCGGCAGATTATAAGGGTCATAAGGTTCTACTCTTTGCACAATGATAAGATAGACATTTTACTGTCGCATACTTTTTCTGTAGGTGGAAAATTCTTACTAAAGGAGTAATAAAAAATCCATCTTTTATTTATATTTAACAAGCCCCCATCCACCCACTATTATTCCAACATAAATGTTTTAATATATATGCAAGAAGATTAATAAATTTAACAATAAATTTATTAAATCAACAATCAAATATACAACATATGAATATAATCAAAGAGCTTTGACATTTACATCGCTTCATAGCAATGCTTGATTAAGTGTGAGACACTTATTCAGTTTATCCCAGCAAATTAACATATATATATATATATATAAAATCAAGTTCATTGATATATATATAGTTTCATCATAGAAATGAAAGTGGAGTTTTAGAGAGATAATTATAATCAGTGTACAAATCCTTTTCAGACTTAAATAATGTATTTTTCTTGTAGTTGCATTTATATACTTAATGGTTATATCTTGGCCTTTGGCAAGCATGAAAATAATTGTTGTGGAGGGTATACTTTTGCAAAAGCACTGTTACCCAGTTACCTTGCAGCACTAAACATTCATAGTCATACAAAGAGGGTGGCTTCTGCCTAACTATACACAGAGCATCAGTTGACAGCACTCTTGCTTTTTGCATGTTACTCAAAGAATAAGTTGTTTGGGGGAGGGAATGATCCAACAGTTTAAGCAACCATTAGCAAAGAAAGGAGGGAAGAAAATCAAACTCTCTCAGATATCATTACCAAGAGTATTTGATTAAACATAAAAGCAATAAGATTGCATGATTATTTGTAAAATAATAATAAATTTTATAAAGAAAGATCTTGTGTGGTACTCTTTTGGCTTGACTATTTAACTCTCTTTTCTCCTGTGTACCATAGTGGTCTTAAGGGTTACTCTTCAAGAACCTATCATATATCACTCCATGTTAGTCTTCACTGGCTTTGTCTCTTCACAACAATACTACATCTCTCTTTTCTCTTTTAATACTTATTGTCTGGTCCCAGTCTTAAATACCCATTTAATCTCAAACTGTACACTTCTGCTAGAAGCTTGCATTTATCATCAGACATGGATTTTCAGCACTCTAAAAGCAAAGTTTGTCATATATTGAAAGTGTTATTGCTTATCAAGATCTATCTACCTGGAATTTGCTGTATATTGAAAGTGTTATTGCTTATCAAGATCTATCTACCTGGAATTTGCTGTATATTGAAAGTTTTATTGCTTATCAAGATCTATCTACCTGGAATTTGCTGTACTTTGAGCTGAGATACAGCAACAACAACAAAAATGATTATTTGAGACCTATCTTTTCACCAACATGAATAACGGTCTTTTTTGCATATCTTTGCATCCATTTTAATTTTTATGTATGTGTTGCTTTGTGTAAATACATTTATTTCTTGTATGTTGTCACTCTGCTTGTGGACTCTTCATTTCTTGTTATACTATCTTTTGTTTTCTATTGTGTTGACGTAGTTTTTATAAAGACTTTGTCACTGTTATGAGTAATTATTGAAAACACGTGTAGCTTTTTTGAAGTTATGGCACCTTTCTCTGTGTGTTGACTATTTTAATTCTTTCTTCTTTTTTAAAGCACATACTTTTAACGCGCAAGTGTGTGTGTGTGTGTGTGCGTGTGCGTGCGGTGCTAGTTTATAGAGAACGTTCGTTACATTGATTCCGCCGGATTGCAGACCCGACGTAAAGCCCCCCCCCCCACCATCCTCTAACGAAAACAGTTTTCACTGACCAGCTTATTTACGTCATTCGCAGTGCACCTGAACACTTCTTCCATTTTAAACTACGAGGAAATTAAACGCAAGGATACTATAACATCATGATTACTTTATCCTCAACACCCACCACCGGTTTAGTTTGTTTGGAGTACATTTTAAAAAATAATTATTTGGTTTTTCAGTAGTACACGGACTGGCGTCGGTCAGTTAAAAGTACGACTGAAATAGGTTAATTCGGAAATATCCGTATATTCCTTAATACTTTTTTTTTTACTCTCTCTGTCGTGAAATCTCTGCACTTGAGACTGACTTTTAAAAATAAATACAATATATATTTCTAAAAGAGTGGAGACAAAACAGCAAATCGCCCATTGCTAGAACAATAAATGTTGTTAAAGCTGAAACAAGTCAGATATATACATAGTAATAATAGTAAAATATGTTACATTATCATGTGACAGCACGCGTGCTTGTTAATCATCTGTAAGAATTATTGCATCAAATCTCACTGAAACTTAGAAAGCACGGGTGTTTATTTTATTGCCTGTGAAATTGGAATTTGGAACACTGTAAATTCGAATTTGAAAAATTAAAAATACACAGACCGTATAACCCCATTCAAGCATCGTAAAAGAACACTTCAGGAAAAAAACTATAAACCTGCTGTAGAATAAGAGGAACCAAAATAAGATTTTGAGGAGGGGGGTGGGGGTAACTTAGGACGGGAAGAGTACCAAGATCTCTGATTGTAGCTGAAACGTAAGAGCACGGAGTGTGTCTTTAGTAACTGGGATCCTGGGAAATAGGACATCCGAAATGAAAGGGGTACCTTGTCGCTGCTGTACTCTGGGGTGACTATGTAATAATGAATTATATCAAATATTGGTAATTAGTTGTGATACAAAACATCTACAAGTGCCGATGCAGAGTATGGGTCACTGGTTACATATGCGTATCTGCAACTGTTACGCCGCTGTTACGCCGATATACTGGTACGACGCCAAGTTGACTCACGGCCCCCACTCAGTTATTAGCTGAGAAATAGATGTACAACAAGTACAAACCTACATTTATTCATTCCAACAGGCACTGGGGACAACCACAGCATCACCAACAACAACGACAACACTATTGGTGAGGAGGACAGGGGGTTGAACATCCTGGGCATACATATACACTAAATACAGACTTGGTGTGCTAGTAACCTGGGATTTGTAAAATACTCCACCCTCCACCACAACAAGAATGGTGGCAACACTCATAACAGTGCTTTAGTCTATGGATTTCCAAATTAAAGCCCGCCTTTGCTGACCAGACTGCTTTCACAGTGGATGAGCACGGTATGCAACCGCTTCCACAACGCAAGCTGCATAGCCAACCAGCAACAAATATGGACACCCACAATTTACAGAAGGCAGGAAATCATCAACACTTTTCAAAACAAGGACTATGCAACTTCCAATGCTACAATCACCAGAACCACCACCACCACCACCCCAAATACAAACTACATGCTGCTATATTCGACAGCTATTTTAAAAATAAATAAAAAAAAAACAACTTCACAACAAATTGCTACAAATTCCTCCACCAACGCAACACTAGTCATCCTCTCTCCAGAATCCAGTGAGGAGAGAAAGTCCACCAGAAGCAACCCAAGATTGAGAATATCTCGTGATAAAACGTCTAATGCAGTTTCTGAGGGAAGATGTCAGTGACAAAAAAAAACGACGCTCAGTAGGACACGTCATAAGTCATCACATCAGAAACAGGCATCCAAAGCCTACTTTGAAAGCAAAGATAAAACCACAATGAAACCAAAACCCTGAAACACAAGTAATTGCATTGTCTAAGTGTCCTGTCAATTACTCCATTAATAAGTACTAAGTTTGGCATAGGCCTCTGAAAGAAATAAAGGTTAAACTTATTTCAAAACAAAGCTTAGAATCCTAATAAAACCTAACCATTCATACAATACAGAGACATATTTTCCTTATCTAACCATTGGTTTACTGTTCCGTGTACAATCCAATTAGGGAGGTACTCCGTCTGAAACGCTTGCCCAAAGAGGGGGTTGGAAAAGAGTACAGAATAATGTTAATTCTACTGTTATTTTTATTTCCTCTTGAAATAATGCACGTCCCTACTAGACTCACTTTTGATCCAATAAAATTTACCTAGAGCTAATAGTATTTATGACTTTCCCCCACACCTCCCAACCTACCTCTGCTGGCCTGGTAACAACAGTCCCCATGGTTTGGCCAGACACGCGCATCGCATCACTGCCAACATTTACTGGCCATGGTCAGGCAGTTTAGTACAAAGCAAGTGCTCGCTCCACTAATAACAGAAAGTACCAACAAATCGGACACCATGCACAACACTCATTCGTTCAGAACCTCACTTCCGAAATAAGCAGTATACAATATCCACATCATATGAATTACAAATAGCATTTCAATTAAAGTTGTAGATGCCATGAAAATTTATATAATGATGTGAATACGAGCTGTAGCATTTTACGTATTAACCTAAATTGGAATAAATCTAAGTTTGGAAATATTAGATTGAAATAAATGTGAATTTTAGTTATTTAAAGAGACGGTGACAACGATATCTTTTTTCAGCCAAAACCAATGACTGGGAACATGGAACTATTTTACCACTGAGAATTCATACTCTAACCACAGTCAATGACTGGGAACATTGAACTATTTTACCACTGAGAATTCATACTCTAACCACAGCCAATGACTGGGAACATTGAACTATTTTACCACTGAGAATTCATACTCCAACCACAGCCAATGACTGGGAACATTGAACTATTTTACCACTGAGAATTCATACTCTTATCACAACCAATGACTGGGAACATTGAACTATTTTACCACTGAGAATTCATACTCTTACCACAACCAGTGACTGGGAACATTGACTATTTTACCACTGAGAATTCATACTCTAACCACAGCCAATGACTGGGAACATGGAACTATTTTACCACTGAGAATTCATACTCCAACCACAGCCAATGACTGGGAACATGGAACTATTTTACCACTGAGAATTCATACTCTAACCACAGCCAATGACTGGGAACATTGAACTATTTTACCACTGAGAATTCATACTCTTACCACAACCAGTGACTGGGAACATTGACTATTTTACCACTGAGAATTCATACTCTAACCACAGCCAATGACTGTGAACATGGAACTATTTTACCACTGAGAATTCATACTCCAACCACAGCCAATGACTGGGAACATGGAACTATTTTACCACTGAGAATTCATACTCCAACCACAGCCAATGACTGGGAACATGGAACTATTTTACCACTGAGAATTCATACTCCAACCACAGCCAATGACTGGGAACATTGAACTATTTTACCACTGAGAATTCATACTCTAACCACAGCCAATGACTGGGAACATTGAACTGTTTTACCACTGAGAATTCATACTCCAACCACAATGTGCGACGCTCTTGATTTATTGTTATTTGAGTCTCGTCATTTTGGCAAACCTATCTGGCTCTTCATTGAAGGGATGTATAGGATGGGTGGGAATCCGTATGCTGAGTTTTAAAACAAAATCAATTTTCCTCCATACAATTTTTTTTTTTTAAACGGCAACGGCAATAATTACTGTTTAATGTGTAGTCGGTCACGTCAAATGTTTCAGTGATTGGATTTATCGACTGGTAGAAAAGTGTGGCTAAATTTATCGATCAAATGTGCGGGATAGTACAATTCGGTCATGCATAAACCCTACTACAACCGGATCCTTTCCCAACCCAACCCCCCAACCCCAACAACTTCAGGTACAAAGTGTCCTGTTGCGTCTTGTTTCAGTAGTGTCAAGTCTGACATGGAACAGAGTGGCGGGATTCTAGAACCAGGTCAGTAATGAAATTGTCTTTAAGAACTTGGAGTGTGACATTACTGAGATTGATTTCTTGTTAGCGGACAGGTCAGTAAATGTTCTGGGATTTTTTGAGAGAATGTGGAGTGTGACTTTACTGAGATTGACTTCTTCGTAGCGGACAGATCAATAAATGCATTGGGATTAAGATTGCGGGTGTGACGTTGCTGAGATTGATTTCTTATTAACGGACAGGTCAGTAACAGCACTAGGGTTGTCTGTAACAATTTGACGTTACAGAGGCTGATTTCTTGCTAGTAGACAGGTCAGTAAATGCACTGGGATTGTCTCTAAGAATGTGACATTACAGATACTGATTTCTTGCTAGCAGACAGGTCAGTGAATGCACTGGGATTGTCTCTAAGAATGTGACATTACAAATACTGATTTCTTGCTAGCAGACAGGTCAGTAAATGCACTGGGATTGTCTCTAAGAATGTGACATTACAGATACTGATTTCTTGCTAGCAGACAGGTCAGTAAATGCACTGGGATTGTCTCTAAGAATGTGACATTACAGATACATTTCTTGCTAGCAGACAGGTCAGTAAATGCACTGGGATTGTCTCTAAGAATGTGACATTACAGATACATTTCTTGCTAGCAGACAGGTCAGTAAATGCACTGGGATTGTCTCTAAGAATGTGACATTACAGATACTGATTTCTTGCTAGCAGACAGGTCAGTAAATGCACTGGGATTGTCTCTTAAGATAAAGAAGAATGTGACGTTACAGAATATGACCTCAAGCAAATAGTTATAAAAATAAAATATCAGGATAAATGTTAGTACCGAAAGGTTTAGATGTGCAGCGAAAGAGACAGACATCTTTATTATTATATTCCATGTTCGCGACTTCGATTTATATTTTTAAAAGTTCACAATAAACAATGTGCTATATACCGAAAGTGTGCTTTCCAAAGGTGACTAAGGAAAAGTTAAGAAGATAAGCGGGCGAAAAGATTATCATGTCATGCATTACATTTACAGCAAGAAATTAAATGATTACGGGTGTTTTGTGTATCAAGCATGCATATCTTAATTTATTCAGCCGGCTTTCAAATACCATGCCTGAAATCGTACCGATTGTCCCCCCTCCCCCCCAAGTAACGTGCATGAAATCTTACTGACCTCTGGTATAAGTTTTAACATACATAATTTACATGTATGTCTAAGATCGCACTGATTGTCGAGAGTTTATTGCTGCCAAATACCATGCATGAATGAATACGATAGAATATAGGTGTTTTACATTACGTCACGCACGATCGCATTGGTTACCGGCATTTTAGCCATATACTACGCATGAAATCTGACAGATTAAGGTGTTTTATTTCTTGCTAGCAGACAGGTCAGTAAATGAACTAGGATTGTCTCTAAGAATGCGACGTTACAGAGGCTGATTTCTTGCTAGCGGACAGGTCAGTAAAACACTTGGGTTGCCTTTAAGAACGTGACAATACTGAGATTGATTTCTTGCTAGCGGAGTTAAGCTATATACAATAGCAGACTTTTGTTTCGTATTGTTTACCATTCTTCTCAGCGACAGATTTTTTTTTAATTTGAAAAATTTCATCACTTTATAACTGCATAATCGCTTTATACGATCAAGACGATACCTTGGGAGGGTTAATTATTTTTCCGGTTGGGTTTGGTGAATACACTGACTGGACTGGACACTGACTAAAGACAAGACAACTTGAACTAGTGCCCGTTTACTGTGTTAGTTTAGTAGTTTAGATGGTTGTTCTACAGAAATTATAAAATCAGTTTCAAATTAAAATCCACAAGAGTTTTATTACAAGTCTTTATTAGCGTGGAGAATCCCCAAAATGTTTGATATTAAAAGTAGGTGATTGTTCCGTTTATATAAGTAATAACTGACTCATATATACAAATAGTCAGTACAATCCCAATCAGATATTTAATAATATCTCATTTAACACAGATAATCAGTACTATCTCTCACAATCTCTCTGTAGTCAATACGTCTTAACGCGCGGTAAAATATAAACACCTTTTAATCTGTCAGATTTCATGCATGGTATATGGCTAAAATGCCGGTAACCAATGCGATCATGCGTAACGTAACATAAAACACCTATATTCTATCGTATTCATTCATACATCGTATTTGGCAGCAATAAACTCCCTGCAATCAGTGCGATCTTAGACATAGTATATGTGTGTTAAAACTTACACCAGAGGTCAGTAAGATTTCAGGCACGTTACTTGGGGGGGGGGGGAGGGGGGGGGACAATCGGTACGATTTCAGGCATGGTATTTGAAAGCCGGCTGAATAAATTAAGATATGCATGCTTGATACACAAAACACCCGTAATCATTTAATTTCATGCAGTAAATGTAATGCATGACATGATAATCTTTTCGCCCGCTTAATTTGTTAATCTTTCCTTAGTCACCTTTGGAAAGTACACTTTGTTTATTGTGAACTTTAAAAAAAATACAAATCGAAGTCGCGAACAGGGAATATAATAATAAAGATGTCTGTCTCTTTCGCTGCACATCTAAACCTTTCGGTACTAACATTTATTTTGATATTTTATTTTATTTTTATTACTATTTGCTCGAGATCACACTATTTATTTTCCCTCCCCCGCACACTTTTAAAAGGCTTTTACAAAGTTATTTTAGACCAAAGAAAGGAAGTAATTTCCCCCCTCCCTTTCTTATTCTTAAAATATCAATTTAGAAGTTAGATTTAGTAACAACTTGGAGTTTTAGTTTTGTTTTAGCACGTGGGTGATAAGATTTTTTTTGTTCTAGTAAAAGTGACGGTTAAATGGTGTGTGTTTGTGTGTGTGTCTTTTATCGGCCCACTGCTGACGTACACCATAAATAGCTTACAACGACAGGTCATATTGTGTCTCTGTGAATCAAACTGGTCAAGTCAACGTGTTGGTTGTCAAGCATGGAGTTCCGTCCCGTAACTTAAGTTTCCTCATTTATCTAATAATTAGAGCATGTCGCATCAACCGGGTTTTAAATCAGTCGTGGGTTCAGCAAAGGCTTTCTGAAAACGATAACTTCCAGCTGTGTTCTCGGATAACCGCTTCTCTACGAGTCACAGTGAGATTGGGGTACTAAGATAACTCACATCGGAATGCTTTATTAACATTCTTCCTGCATTTATTATTGTTCAATTTTCTTTTCTTCTTTTCATCATATTCTTTAAACTTAAATTCTTTTACTCTGATTTCTTTACAGTAAATAATATTTAATTTTGATGTTGTGGAAGAGAGAAAACGTTTACAGTGCCCGCATATCCGCCAATTGAGAGAGACAAATGGTGTCTTCTAGAGAATTATTAATACCTAAATTAAGATGCTATTCACTTGAATTAGTTATGGATGATTACTTAATAATAACAGTCATAACCATTAACTAGGTAGCGTTGGGTCACACCTGTTATTTGGGCCACTCAGCTAGTCCTCACGAATAATATATATATATTACATTTTGTTTCCACAAGTAAAATCACTTCAAGAGTTCTAACATATTAAAAGCAGTGACTTAGATCGAATTGAGTACTGTAGTAAATTTCTCTCCTAAAGAGGTAATTATCTATCTACTAGTATCAAGTAATTAACTCTCTTAACTACTTGTATTAAATAACTGTCTACTTAACTGCCTCAATGTATTAAATAACTACCTATTTGTACAGGTAATTATATTAGCTTCTTGAAATCGAAATACTTAACCACCTACCTGTACTGTGAAGCTGACTTTCAGTAATAATGTACCTTGTGACGTGTAACAGATACTAACAACATACTAATTTTCTTCCTTTATCAGGTAGCTACACATCTACTAATTTTATGCATCAGGTACCTAACTAACTTCCTTATATGCTTTGTCAAATCGATACATATAAATTAATACTGAATATTAAATTGACGGGTAAATTGTGTTCGCTGTTTTAGGCGTATTTCCGTCATAGGAATATCACCTTTCGTGCAGAACTCAATTCAATCATGGAGACAAATGGGACAGCCATATAGTGTGTTAGATTAGAGAATCTTTATTTTGTCAGTTAAATAGTAGTTGGAATTGCAGTGTTGGACAAAAGACAAAGTTGTTTTGTGTGTGAATATATGCTGTGCCTTTTCTATATGTAAATTCTTCTTTTTTTTAAAAAAATCCGCTTCGTCTGGTTGTTTTATTATTACAAGTATTGAAATCACGACATGCATAATTCTATAGCTTGCAGTCAATAGTTACTAATTAGTAATTGTAACGTCACATACTAATTAAATTTTAAAAATCAATCACACATATATTTACTGACATGCGTCGGTGATTCAGTGTGTCACACATGATTTTAATATTTCAGTCATCCAAAGCCCATTGCTACGGTCTCAGTGCCTCATTCTAGTGTTCCCTCTAAGGTCTCATTAGAAAATGCCGCGCAGCTCATTAGAAAATGCCGCACAGCTCATTAGAAAATGCCGCGCACAAGTGTTGGTAGCAAGTTCAAACAACCGCCAGTTCCACACACAGAGAAAAAATATTAGAGGCAGCGTTGCATTCAACCATAGTTACTTATTATAGTCACAATGCCTTAGTTATCCATAGTCATTTATTCTGGTTTTATTGCCTTTATCATCCAGCATATTTATTCTAGTTTTAATGCCTCACTCATCCAGCCACTTATTATGACTCAGTGACACAACGCCACCCTAGTTATTGGTTATGATTATTATTTTTATTAATCATCCATAACTAATTACAAGTGAGGAGAATATTAATTTATGCTATTAATAATTCTCCAGAACACACCACTCGTCTCTCTCACTTGGCAGACAGGTGGGCGCTGTAAACGTTTTCTCTTCCACATTAAAGACAAACATTTACTGTCACACAATATTTCCGTACGTAAGAAGATAAATCCGTCTTTAATCTATATTTAGCAAGCCCCCATCTATCCACTATCTCTCCAACATATGGTTATCACTACGTGTAAGATGGTCTATAAATTTAACAATAAATTTATTAAATGAACAATCAAATATACTTAAGTTATAACAAATACAATGAAAATGGTGCTGTAAATATTTTCTCTCTTCCACAACATTTGCCGTCACACAGTATTTTCATAGTGGAAAACTTCTTACTAAAGGAGAAGACAAATCCATCTCTCATCTTTAATCCCTATTTAGTGAACCCTCATCCACCAACTGTCTTTCCAACCTATGGTTAACACTGGACAATCATTCAGTTTATCATAGCATAGACATAGGCAGTCACTGAGTCAGTTAACATAAATACATAATCATGTTATTGAATATCATCACAGTAATGAGAGTGGAGTTTAAGCCAATACACATAATCTGTTCAAGGATATTGGCTGTTGCCAGCATGTGTTTCCAGTCACATGGTTTGCAACAAGTCACTGTCTTTCCTATCTAGGCGAAGGTCCACATGCCCCTTCTAAAGGTACGTTACAAAACTGTTAGAATCTTCAATGCACCCTCCAAGCACGTCAGAGAATCATCCTGAATTTCCACATGTGCTATGAAGCACAAGGAGTATTCTTGAATTTCCATGTGTGTTTACTCAACACACAATGCAGAACATTCTAAATAATCTTCATGAATTCATGAGACCAAACTCAAGCCACAATTTCTGCCATATTGGCACTCAAACAGAATTCACAGGAATCACTTTACAGCAACAAGTTTTACTGATAGACGACAACGCTGGATCCACACACCAAAGTAATCTAGTAGAGCACAGTAGTGTGAAATGACAACCCAAAAAAGGCTTGCTCTTGCTCTGCAAAACTCAAATTAATGCAGCACTAAATTTCAGGCATATTTCATCTCCAAACTCCTTTTTCTCTTACAAACATTCTCAACTTACAAACCCTCAACAATTTCATTAGCCCGATTACACAAGGCATAAGAAATATAGCATCAATCAAAATTCACAAGTATAATGTACAACACAGTCAAATTAATGAACATAGAAATAATTACAATTATTACAATTACATAAGCATTCTCCAATTCAAATCAATAGCAAACATATATTAAATATTTTAAGTCCATTATTTTTTTTTACCATAAGCTAATGATCGCCTTTATGACCAGACTCGAGTTATGTTCAAATTCAAAGTGATTTGTATTGAATATTCTTCAACAAAGAAACTTCCGGTCCATTCCTATTGGATGATTTATGATTTATTATTATGAACAAGTGTGAGACTATTAGTCAGAAAACTACTCAACCACTTGGAACTGGTTTGGATTGCATCAGCAATGCTCTAGCATAGGGGTGGGCAAACTACGGCCCGCGGGCCGCATGCGGCCCGGGGACTGATATTATGCGGCCCTTATGACGGCATTTAGAAATTTAACAAAGGGCCTTTCATGTGAAACGTTAGCGCAGTCACGCTTGACGGACAAAATCGTCACTAATTGATTCGGGCTAACATTTAACTACTCACACGTTGTACTGACGAAAGAAAGGACCATACCGTGTCAAAATGTTAGCAGTCACACTTAATGGACAGTCAGGGGCAAGAGCACTCTGGTCAGTTCTCTAACTGCAATCAAGGAAGTCTGCTACAATCACTTTCTGGCTAGAGATAGAGAGGAGAAGGGGTAAACCCACAAGGACGAATAGGACGCGCGATATTGAGGTGGACAAATGTAAACAGGAACCAGTTTTGTAACTGCTGTCAAGGAGGTTAGGACATTGTGTTGAAGCAAACAAATGTAAACAGGTCTAGATGGACAGTCCCTACCCACCAAAACCCGAGCCCATAAATACTCCGTCATATCCAATGGCAAGGCACTGTGATAATACTGATTGTATCAATGAATGAAGGATGTATGGGGCTGATCATTTCTTTTGCAGACATGTTGTAAGATGAATGATTGATGAGAAAGCAAAAAAAGATAGAAGAGTTAAGAATTGTTCTAAGCGCTACGCTCTGTGTTTTGCGAGCGTGCCTTTCTTCATTAACCGTTGTGTCCTGCTTGGAACGACCAACACCAAAGCCCACAGGGCCGACTAGGGAACTCTAAGACTTCAGTTGGAGACTGATTCAACTCTTGGGGTCCAACCTCCAGACTTCGCCAGTCATCTTATTAACTGTAAATTAACATTGTCTCTCTTTACCCTCACTGTGTGATTAAAAGTTTTAAAAGTTTTTTGCTGTTATAAATTATTTTCACATTTACAATGTTCAAATTAATTTATTTGTTGTAGTAGTCTTGATATATTTCTGAAATTTATTCTGAGTTTACTCCTTGTTTTCCAAATATTTTATTTTCACACACTGCCGTAAGTAGGTTTTGTTTCATTTCCTTTTTAAAGTTTGTAATTTGTAAAATTCTAACAAATTTTATTAAAACAATGAGTGTCACTAAAAAACGTAAGACTGAAGATGAATGCCGTGTTTTTAATGATGAATGGACAACTAAGTACTGTTTTATAAAAGTTGGTAGCAAATCAGTTTGCTTGTTGTGTCATGAGTCAGTGGCTGTCTTCAAGGAGTACAATTTAAAAAGACACTACCAAACAAAACATTCCGATTTCGGATACAATTTAACAACCGAAGAGAGGAAAAGGAAATGCCTGGAGCTGGTGAAAAATTTGGAGAAACAGCAAACTGTTTTCAATAAACAGTCTTCAATTCAAGATGCTGCAACAGAAGCTAGTCTGGTGCTGTCACACAGAATTGTAAAACACAACAAGCCATTTTCTTATGGCGAGTTCAACAAGGAAGCAGCAATCATTATGTGTCCAGAACAAAAAAACAAATTTGACAACATTACTTTATCAAGGAGAACTGTGGTCAGACGTGTTGACAAGATAAGTAACAATTTGATGCATAAACTTCAAGATGCAAGTAAACAATTTTTGTGGTACTTTCTTGCATTGGATGAGAGTACCGATGTACATGATACTGCCCAATTATTGATATTTATACGTGGAATAAACACTTCTTTCAAACTCACTGAAGAGTTACTGAGTGTTGAGTCACTCAAAGACACAACCACAGGCCATGATATATTCAATGCTGTTAATAACTGTATTGAAAGAACTGGGTTGGTTTGGAACAAGATGGCAAGTGTTACAACTGACGGAGCTCGTGCTTTGACCGGAAAAAATGTAGGTCTGGTAAAGTTGATAAGTGATAAGATTAAAGCAGAATATCCTGACCACACATTATTACCATTTCGCTGTGTGATCCATCAAGAAAATCTGTGTAAAACTGTTTTGAATATCAAGCATGTTATTGACCCAGTTGTCAGTGTCATAAACCTCATCAGATCAAGAAGACTTAATCACAGACAGTTCAGGGCATTACTTGACGATTTGGAAACTGAACATTCCGATATGCTGTACCACACCAGTGTTCGATGGCTGAGTCTCGGCAAGGTGTTGAGGCGAGTGTGGGACCTCAGAGAAGAAATAGTGATGTTCCTAGAGATGAAGGGCATTGAATGTGACTTTAATACTAACATTGTCAATAAAGAGTGGAAGTTAGACTTTATGTTTGCCATTGAAATTATGGAAAAGTTAAATGAACTGAATGTCAAACTTCAGGGCAATTGTGTGTTTGCACATGAAATGTATGTTCATGTAAAATCATTTCGGGCAAAACTCTCACTGTTCTCCAGACAAGCAAGTGAAAAAAGTTTTGTCACTTCCCTTTGCTGAAACAAGAAACCATTTCTGATGAAATGACTGAAAAGTATAGAGCCCATTTAGATGCACTGACTGATGAATTTGGAAGGAGATTTAAAGATTTCAAGAACTTAGAGCCACAGTTCAATATTCTCAGTTCCCCTTTTAGTGCAGAAGCTGTTACAGCCTTGGAGGACATACAGGTAGAGCTTCTTGACCTACAAGCAGATCATGACCTGAAAGAGAAATTCAAGTCAGATGGTTTGCTGATTTCTATGGATCTTTATCAGAAGAATCATTTCCAAACTTGAAAAACTTTGCAGCTAAACTTTTATCATTGTTTGGATCAACATACATTTGCGAACAAGCATTTTCTTGCTTGCAGATCAACAAATCTAAGAATAGGTCTTTATTGTCGGACTGTAACCTGCATGCTGTCATGCAAATTTCAACAAGTAGACTTGCTCCAGATTTCAAGAATATTGTTAAGAATTGCAAGCAGTTACATACATCTCATTAGAAATCAATAATTGTGATGACAATGTAGTCGGTTTATGTCTAAATTAAAGCCACTGATAGATAATTTTAAAAATTTATTATAATAAAAAAAAAGTAAAATCTTGTTAACAAATTAGCAAAAGTGTTAGTCCATACTGTACAATATAATGTATAAATGTATAAGTAAAATAAAATTGCAATAATTGGTTATTTATAGTTTTATACTGTTTTATAAATAATTCATAATTACTTATTGTGATAGGTTGCTGTAAACAAAGTGGGTATAATATATATATGCGGCCCCCAAATAGCTTTACATTTGTCAATGTGGCCCTACACACAAAAAGTTTGCCCACCCCTGCTCTAGCATATTCTCAATTCAAGTTGTTTACTCCAACTCTGACACTTACAAAAAATACCATCATAAGGAATGCCCAAGGCCAGGTCACTTTGACAATTTAACAATTTATATAACAGTTAAGTCTAGAAATAGGGATAGGCAAATTTACTCTGCCACACTATGTTTCCTAGTTTATCATTTCTAATCTCCATTCTTTCTTACATTCAAGTCTCAACTTACAGTTTTCTGCAACAGTTTTTATTTTTATTAGCCATATACACGCATACAGCATAATAAATACAACAATCACCAGAAATAATGTCAAATGTTTAGCATACTACATACAAGCATCATAATTCACGATTGTAGAAGTAATAGTCTACTCACATACACATCTCTACATAATAATACTCTACAATTATAATACATCAGTATCAAAATGCATAAAATATTCCTAAGTCCATTCTCTTTCAATCAATCACTTAATTAACCATTAAGCTATCGACCGCCTTTCATGACGGGACTTCAGCCACACCAAATTTGAAGTGATTAGAAAATAGAATTATTTTGGCAGGTAAACTTTTATCTCAGTTTATTGGCTGGTCTCGCTCTTTGTAAATCTTAAACATTGGATAATAAAAACTACTCATCCACCTAAAACCGTTTAGATTACATAAGCCATTTCTAGTAAATTCTTTACCTGAGCTGTTTACTTCCAACTCTGACGCTTACTAAAAAATACCATCATAAGCAGTGCCATAATGTTAACTAACATTGGCAACAAATATATAATTATCAAGTTTAGAAATAAAGATAAGCAAATGCCTCATATTCCATGATCACTTACTGTGGTTTCAGTTATTCATAGTCATTTATTATGGTCTTAACTCCTAGGTCATCCGGTATGACTAACTCTAGTCTTAATAGTCATGTCACTCATCCATTATTTCTTATTCTGGTTTAAATATTTCAACAAATAATAGTTTAAACATCTCAGTAACTCATACAACAAATAAACATTTACTGATTGCGACATAAACATCTCAGTAACTTTGTACAATACACGTTTACTGATTAGAATGATATTGTTTAAAGATCTCAGAAACTCATGGAACAAAATAGGCGTTTACTGATAATAACGGCATTGTTTAAGCACCTCAGTAACTCATACAACAAATTAAATGGATACTGATAATAAACAGCATCTCATAACTCGTACAATAAATAAACGTTAATGATGATAACGACATAGTTTATGTCCAACATAGTTTAAGTCACTAAATTTTTTTCCCTTTCTGGTACATTGTAAACAGTAAAATTTATACTGTTTACAATGTACCAGAAAAGGAAAAATATTTAGTGACTTGAAGTCTGATACTTTTACGAATCACCTTAATCTCCAGGAGTTTTATGTACACTATTTCGTCTAAAGATAAATCAGTCTTGCTATACAGTCTATATACTTATTCTAAGTAAATTAGTCTTGTCAGTCAGTGAACATATCCGTCCAAAGTAAATCAATCTATATACCTATCAAAGTAAATCAGTCTTGTCATTCAATCTATACACCCGTCCAAAATGAATCAGTCTTGTCAGCCTATACATCCGTCCAAAGTAAATCAGTCTTGTCAGTCAGTCTATACATCCGTCCAAAGTAAATTAGTTTTGTTGTACATTGTATACACCCGTCCAAAAAAGTAAATCAGTTTTGTTGTATAGTCTACACATCCGTCCAAAGTAAATCAGTTTTGTTGTACAGTCTGCACACCTGTCCAAAGTAAATCAGTTTTGTTGTATAGTCTACACATCCGTCCAAAGTAAATCAGTTTTGTTGTATTTTGTTGTACAGTCTGCACACCTGTCCAAAGTAAATCAGTTTTGTTGTACAGTCTACACAACCGTCCAAAGTAAATCAGTTTTGTTGTACACTCTGCACACCTATCCTAAGTAAATCAGTTTTGTTGTATAATCCAAACACCCGTCCAAAGTAAATCAGTCTCGTTAGTCAATCAACACATCCGTCCAAAGTAAATCAGTCTTATCAGTCAATCTGTTCATCCGGGCAAAGTAAATCAGTCTTGTCAGTCAATCAGCTAACCCGTTCAAAGTAAATCAATCTTGTCAGTCAGTCTCTATATCCGGTCAAAGTAAATCATTCTTGTCAGTCAGTGAGTACATCCGGCCAAAGTAAGTCAATCAGCACATCCGAACAAAGTAAATCATTCTTACCAGTCAACACATTCAGCCAACAATATAATCAGTGTGGCTATATAATCTACACACGTTCAAAGGTAAATCGTTATTGACATGTATTCTACTCACCCGGCCAGAAATAAATCAGTTTTGCTACAGTTTTCACACCTGTTCATCGGTAAATCGCTGTTGCCATATAGTCTGCACATCCGTTCAAAGCTAAATTAGGTTGACATAGTTACAATTTCCTCAATACGTAATGACCCATTGTCAAGCAAGGGATTTTCATTCTTGTCTGGTGTGAGGAGAGCTAAGATATCGTGTTCTGAAAAGTCACGTATAGAGTGTTTGTTGTAGTGGTGGAGAGTGGTTCTGTCAACAAAACACAGCTGCCCATTTGTTAAAATAGATGATAACTCATGGTTAAACTTTATCTTGTGAGATTGTTTTACTTTATTTCTCCGATACCGATGTTGCTAATCAGAAGTGAGACAGATTTTTTTTTTTTAAAGAAGAAAACGCTGAAGACAAAAAATCATCATTACTTTTATTCCTTTATCAAAAATTGTTATTTTTTTCCATTTTCTGTTTTACTGAAAATGAATACAAATAATTATTGTTTTGTTTGCGAGCCATCATTGACATTAATGCAAGCGACGGTGTATGAGCTATATCAGGGGTGTACAAACCGCGGAGCACATTATTTCATTATTTGTGTTGTTTTTTTCAACTGAGCCATCCATGTGCAATATGACTTGCGGCACTCCACGCACTATCAGTTAGAAATTTGGCCCTCTGGCCTAAAAGGTTTGTGCACCCCTGAGCTATATGATCCTAGGCTAGTGCATTGTCCGCGTTTTACCATTGCAACACACTGAAGTGTTCTGTCATTGAACGACCGCATGCAGGATTATTGTCAGTATTTTACCATTGCAACACGCCGAAGTGTGAACGACCCTATGCCAGGTGAACGACCCTATGCAAGGTTATTGTCAGTATTTTACCATTGCAGCACACCGAATTGTTGTACCAGGTGAACGATCCTTTGCAAGGTTATTGTCTGTGTTTTGCCATTAAAATACACTGAAGATTTTATATCAGGTGATCTACCCCATGCAAGGTTATTGTCTGTGTTTTGCCATTAAAATACACTGAAGATTTTATATCAGGTGATCTACCCCATGCAAGGTTATTGTCTGTGTTTTGCCATTAAAATACACTGAAGTTTTTATATCAGGTGATCTACCCCATGCAAGGTTATTGTCTGTGTTTTGCCATTAAAATACACTGAAGTTTTTATATCAGGTGATCTACCCCATGCAAGGTTATTGTCTGTGTTTTGCCATTAAAATACACTGAAGTTTTTATATCAGGTGATCTACCCCATGCAAGGTTATTGTCTGTGTTTTATCATTAAAGCATACTGAATTTTTGTATCAGGTGAACGATCCCATGCAAAGTTATTGTCCATGTTTGCCATTAAAACACACTGAAGTGTTTGTATCCAGTGAACGACCCCATGCAAGATTGTTCTGTTTTACCATTGCAACACTGAAATGTTGTGCCAGGCGACCGACCCCATACAAGATTATTGTCAGTGTTTTACCATTGCAACACACTGAAGTGTTGTGTCATTTGAAAGACCACTTGTAAGGTTTACTGTCAATACTTTATAGTTGCAATATGTTGCAGAGATATATCATTTGTACGATCCCAGGCAAAAATTGTTCCTGCTTTTTTTCCATTAAAGTTCTCTGCAGTGTAATATCATTTGTACGACCCAAGACAGTTGCATCGTTCGTGTTTTAGCATTAAAACTCTCGGTGGTGTTGTGTCAGTTGTACAACCTCAGGCAAGTATATCGTTCGTGTTTTGTCACCCAAGCACATTGTCACCTAACACTATTCCTTGACTAGGTTTTGTAATTTTCTCTGGACAAGTTGCTGAGTGTCGTCATTAAAACGCAGTCGTGCAAAAGTGTTGTGCCATCTAAGCAACCTCTGGACACTTGTTTTATCTTGATTTTGACAGTGCATAAAAAAAAAAAAAGTGAAAACTATTTACAAGATCCCTAAACTAGTCTATTATAAGGGTCTTGCTGCCGAAACACGCGGCTAACAGTGCCGTGTCAGCTACGCGACCCCAGAGACAAATGTCTAGCCAGGATTTTGTCCCGTCCCTCTCGTCTTCCATTCTTGTTAGTAGATCTTATGACGATTTATACCCGGCTACTTACCTGTTGCAAGGCAGCCCCTGCATATTTAGAGACCAAGACACGCCTTGATTGCCAATAACGTCTACCGCCTTTGAGTTACTAGTACTTTTATTTACCGCGCGTGTGTGTGTTATTTTTAAACTATTTAATTTTAAATTTGAGGTGTCTAAATGGAAATGTTCTATGTGTGGGTTATTGTTTTTTTTAACCTTTTTTCGTACAATGCTATTTTCTTATCTACTTAATGTGTGATCTGTACATGGCAGATTATAATTTGAAGTCACCCTTACTTCGATTAGCCGACTGTTTAATAGTCGTACTCCTAAGACCCAGGGACTTGTTTATATGGACCATTGGGCAGTGGAAGCAAATTTTGCACGACCGTCGGAATGAATTTTGAAAATTGTTAGTCTCGGTAGTTTGCCACTGTGTGTTATGCGTGTGTGTTTTTATTTGCGTGGGTCTTAAATGTATACAACAGAAAAACATAAATTACCACCACCACCCTAACTCCTTTCTAACAGGTCAACTATGAACTTAACACTTTTTGCTTCTTGTGCAGTATCAAGAATCGTACCCAGATTGGGTGTCGCGGATACCTATGGTTTGTGCCTATCTGCTGACACATTTTTCGCATTGCCCAGTGGCAGTGAATGTCTCCGCGGACTATCCTGTCAAGTCACAGAGTGATCGGCGCCAGACACCTCCCCGTGCACGGTTTGACCTTCGCGTGCTGTACTTGCTACAGAAAGCTGTGGACAGTGGCCAGAAACTGCGAGTTATTTTGGCGTAACGTGTATTTTCCACGACCGTTAATTAGCGAGACTGGGGTTAGAAGTCTCCACTCTAGTTGGCTTTCATTCGAACAGAGCGGCAGCGTTCATCAACGACCGTGGTTTCTTGACCTTAAAGGTCAGAGATTCTCACCCGCACCGTGTAGGAAGGTATCAGGAGGCCGTGTCATGGCCAAAAGCAAATTCGATTACGTGCGACAGTTCGAAATCGACGACCCACTGCTGCCGAACTGTTGGGTGGTGGTACGATTGGACGGCAAGTCTTTTCACAGGTAAGCTTAAACATTGTTTTTAGCACCTTAACATCTGTAGGGTTTTGTTGTTTTCATTTCATTGATGTTGCCATTGGTACATGAGTGTGTCCATGTGACTGTGTGCATCAGTATATATGTATGCGTTCATTTCTTTGAAGTTGGAGTCTGCATGCTGCAACTTTGTGCTGTAATCACAGATTAACTTATGTATGTAATAGAATTTATATTTTAATATAAATAGTAATGATAGTACTGAATTTGGTCTAGATATAATCATAGTAATGTGTTAAATAGAGGACTTGGAATAATTCTGAATGTAATCATTTTACATTATGTAATAGTAATTAAAATATATGTAATAATATTGAGTGAAATATCTGCAAAATAATAGTAGTGATGTAATAGAATGCATACAATAATAATAATAATAGCAGTCATTTTATTGTTACACAATTTTTACCCATCTGATTTATGATGGAGAAGGAAAAAGTGATTATAACACAGATCACATTTCGCCTACATTAACAAGACGTGCACTTGACACTGAGGTTTCATGATGTTCTGGTGGAAAATGGGCTACTAGTACAAGAAAAACTCGGAGGAATTGGACTAAAGAGGAAATATACAAGTAATAGCCTCTTATTATGAAAGTCAACCAACAGGATATAGAAAAAGGATGCATGAACTCTCAGGTGATATTATCAGCTCCTGGACCAGAAAAGATCAGTCATGCACAATTCTTACTATCGTAGAATTAAAAAAATATTGAACAGCAACAAACTAATTTAACAAATCTAGCTGATGACCACACTGAAGAAATAAATGATGAACTAACTGACGAACAGCAATGCATGTTAGAAGAAATAAAAGATTTCATGGACAACAATAAATCACATGTAGGAAGAACATGAACTCGAAGACTACAAAATAACAAAGCTTTAACAACAGCAATTCACAATGAAAATAAAGTGGTAAGATACAAAAGATATTACAGAAACCAATAGGCTAATATATGCTACAGCTAAAATAATTGAAAAATATAAAATACCAGCCAAAGTACAAACAAATAAACCATCAGCTCCACCATGAGAATAGAAAATAAAATTGAATGTACTAAGAAAGAAATAAGCCAAATGACAGCAGCAGTTCGTACCAATGGAAAACTGAAACAGGCATTAGTAAACAAATACCATCTAAATTATAGAAATAATAAGACCACAATAGAAGATACCAAACAATGGCTACAGGGACTCAGTCACCATTTTAAAAGATACACTGCAAGAGGTCAGCAATTGCAACAGAACAAAAGATTCAAAACTGACCCTGGAAGACTATATCAAGAATTCAGAGGAAATCCCCTAATAGAACAACAGATTCCAAGCATTAAGGACACCAGGATATTCTGGGAGAACATTTGGAGCAATTCACTTACTCATAATGTCTCAACAGAATGGATTGAGGAAGTGGAAAACAACCATAATGACATGTCGCAACAATGCAGCATCACAGTCATTGAGGAAGATATTTTTTTAAAAGTTAAGATAGAAGGAAAATTGGAAAGCACCAGGTTTAGACCAAAATACAAATTTTCTGGTTAAAACATCTTACCTCTTTAATGTTAGAATGGCTGACCAACTGTATGGTATACTAAACAAACCAGAAACCTTACTAATATGAATGATAAAAGGGAAAACAAGCCTGATTATGAAAGATCCAGAGAAAGGCACAACACCAAACAACTACCGACCAATTACATGCTTATCAACTATCTGGAAATTATTCGCAGGAATTATATCAGATAAAATCTTGTCCATTCTAGAAATAAACAAAATATTAACAAATGAACAAAAGGGTGCTAGACTAGGCAGCAGAGGAACACAGGACCAAATTGGCCAATTGATAAAGCATAGTTACTGATAACAAGAAACGTAGAACAAATGTTGCCATAGCATGGATTGACTACCAAAAGGCCTATGATTCTATTCCATAATCTTGGATACTTCAAACATTAAGAATGTACAAAATAGTACCTTCAATACAAAACATTATACAAGTATCACTGACAAGCTGGAAAACTATCCTAACATGCAACAATGTAGAAATTGCAGACATACCAATAAAATGTGGAATTTTTCAAGGAGATTCTCTATCACCAGTACTGTTCTCCATAGCCCTAAATCCTCTGAGTCAAGTCATTCAGAAAACAGGATTATGATACAAAATGAAATCAGGGCATATTATCAGTCATTTACTGTATATGGACGATCTAAAGCTTTATGGTAAAAATGAACATGTGATATCAGTTCGCTGATCAGTACTGGAAGATGTGTAGTGAGGACATTGACATGAAATTCAGTCTTGAGAATTGTGGCAGAATTATCGTCCAAAAAGGCAAGATCAAAACAACAGAAGACATAAGAAAAATCAAAGATGTTTCAACGGGAAAAGGATATATCTAGGATATTGCAACATCAAGAAAATTTTCAAGAAAAGTAAAGTCCAAAGCTATGAAAAAGAGTATTAAAAGTGAGTTAGACAACTTCTAAAGTCAGAGCTAAACGGGGTTAACAAAATACAAGCCCTAAATGATTACGTAATTCCTGTAGTTATCTACACTGGAGGTATCATAGATTGGACACCAAATGAAAATAAATGAACTAGACAGAAAAACAAGAAAACTACTCACAATACATAAAGCCCTACATCCAAAAGCAATGTATGTATTTCGGAAAATGGGAGGCAGAGGTCTCAAAACAATCTGTCATTGAAGGAGAAATTATAGGCCTGAGGGACTACATATGGAATAACAACAATGATAAGTCACTGATAGAAGCAGTAAAGATCAGTGGATTATACCAAACCGTACTGTCATTGCTAGAAATGCATTCTTATTTTATTGCTTGATATTTAAGTACTTCTGCAATTTCATTCTAATCTTCGTTCTTGACATTTAAATACTTCAAGTTCTACCTACACAACTCATTGACGGGCAGCCTTCGCGTAAAAATGCATAATGGCGCTCGTTTCGCTAGTAAGAATACTCTGTACAGTAAGCAACGGCGGTCTGTGAACATTAAACTAACAAAAGCTATGAGTTTGTTGCCTCAAAGCTACTTTGTGAAACCGACATTAAATCTCTGACGGGTGTATTCTTACATATTCCGTTAAGAGTGTTTGTGCCCTGTGGCGCCTGAAAACTTTGTTCGGCTTTCGACATTTGTCGAGAGCACTAGAGAAGTGCTCGGAAAATATTTTATTAATATAAATTGTAAACCGATAATAAAATAGTTTGCCTTTTCTATATTTCTGTTGCGGTATGTGGACGAAAATCTATGAGAGTTTTACCTCGAATGACGCATCGTAGGAACCCCGACTGACATCACTGTTGAACCGTTCCGTTTTCCCGTGCACTTTTGAGTGAAACCTGCGAAGACAACCACTTATACTATATAGCTTGTGGTGAAAGTTGTCAAACAGCAGGTAGTAAATATTCTATATTCCAGCTTTCAATGTAGTTTATTAAAAGACTATATGCGCCTTTCAGTGTAGTCTCGTCTGCCTGACTGTCAGTTACACAAAAAGTCTAACCTAGAAGGATGGTCTCTGATTGTGACTGCTTGTCATTCATGGTTGTAAAAGCTTGTATGACTGCAAAATCCTTCAAAACAAGCAGACAGTGATATCACTTCACTACCCAATGACAATTGGATGATAGGAATGATTTTGCCAGTGTTCATGAAAAAAATACTCATAAATACTTTTCATGCTTCACCCTACTTGCCCATCCCAACAAATGGCCTACTTGCTTATTCATTACCAATTTATAAACCAGTATATGCTTATTTAGGTAATGATACTTGTCTAATTAAACAGAAAATAAAAAGTATAAACTTGTATTAATAGAACAAAAACCAGAAAAAAAATAACAATACATTCTATTACTGTATTAGTGTTATAAAATGACAACACTCAAAATTATATTAACAATGTGAATCGTTTTCTTTTTCATTTTATTTCACTCGTTTCAATATCACTGCATAGAAAGCTATCATCAATTGCTCTGGACAGTAATCTAAATCCTTAAGTGAACTGCACTTCACGATACATATTCCACATAGGTCTTCTTCTTCACACATTCTATTTAAAAAGAGTCTATATAGTGACTGAACCTTATTGTTTAGAGCTTCCTAAAGACTGCAGAATGTGTCTGCACAGGTCATACGAGGCCTTGAGTACACTTGACAAGCAGTGAGTGGAGGAACAGTCATACATATTTATGTAGATATTGGTTAATAAATTGTACTAAAGTTGAACAAATAGTAAATTGTAAAAAAATGCATATAGACAATAAATTAAAGTTACATCATTTATAATTATATACTGTGAGTGACAGCAAGATAAGACTTTTACATCTTTCCACCTCCTTCCATTATTTCTAGCATGCAAATGTTTCCTATGTTTCATTCTGTAAGTTATATTAGTGCTTTGGGCCAAGTTAAATTCTTGTTGATGTTTATCTTTTTAATGCACAGTGAGTAATTATGCCAAAATTCAAATTGATTGACTTAATTCATACATTATAGAAAAGTTATTGTTTAATTTTAATTTTTCATTTATTGCTAATTATTGTTAGTATGTGTTAAGATATAATGTGTTTTGTTTTTAAATTTTGTTGTTTTTGTTAATATAGATTTACAGATGTGCACCATTTTGTAAAACCAAATGACGAACGAGGACTTGCCTTAATGACAAGAGCAGCCCAAAATGTGATGGAAGATTTCAAAGATATAGTCTTGGCCTATGGTCAGAGTGATGAGTTCAGTTTTGTCTTCAGCAAAAACACTAATATCTACAACAGAAGAGGAAGGTAAGAAATTGTTTAGTGTCTAAAATGGGGGGCAGGTGGAGATGGGGTCTTTAGTTCTGTTTTACTTTAAGGTAGCCATATAACTTGTTAGTTTTAGGTACTAGATATGAAGTTAGAGATAAAGAACCACTTATTCTTGTTCCAGGTAGCTGTTATTGTAATCTAGGTATATAGGTGGACATCCTGGGATTGATTATTGTTGGCCTTCACTATGTAGTATGTAGTTAAAAAACCAGAATTTCTTATTGTTGGCCTTCACTATGTATTAAAAAACCAGAATATCTTATTGATGGCCTTCACTATGTAGTTAAAAAACCAGAATATCTTATTGATGGCCTTCACCAAGAAGTTATAAAACCAGAATTTCTTATTGAAGTACCTTCACTATGTAATGTCCATGTTCTTATCTGATTTAATGCTTTTTGCATTTGTGTCTCTATTTGAGTGCTGTTTCTATATGCATAGTAATAGTATAGTGATGAGTCATCTGCAAAAACTGTGTAATTTGTGTATTTGTATTTCTTATTGTTATGTCTAAATTATAGGATGTTATGTTGGATAATGTAGGACTCAGGGCACTACTTTGTGGTTGCCATTTATTGTTGTTTTTGTTGTTGAGATTGTGTTATTTAGTTTGACTTTAAATTTTCTTTTTTGAAAGGAAATTTTTAATGTAATTGTATATGTTTCCTGTGCTATTACAAGATGTAATGCTTTGGTGCACATTGTTTCATGCCATGTGGTGTCAAAAGCTTTTGAGATGTCAAGAAAGTTGCCTATTGGATGTTTTCTTGTCAATCATTATATTATGAGTCTGCTGGTGGTATCTATTGTTGACCTCTTTAATCTGAATCCTTGTTGGTTAGGTGATAATAGTTTTTTTTTTGTCTGAGTGGTGAGTCTCTTGTTAATGATAGCTTCTAATGTTCTTGCTAGCAGTGATATTGGTTGGTATGAATTTGGGTTATTGTTCTCTTTTCCTTGTTTTGGAATTGGAATAACAATATCTTGTTTCCAGCTTAATGGTATTGTTCCCTTTTCCCGTATTTTGTTAAATAATGATGTTATGGTGATTTTTGTTCTTGTCAGGTACTTCATAACATTTGATATGGTATTTTATCATTATTGAATGATTGTTTTTCAATTTATATTTATTCCAGTGTGATATCTGGAGTAGACCTATTACATCTTTTTTTTTTGTTTGATTATTTTTATTTGGGCAGTCTGTATGTACATGAGGGTTTGGCAACATGGCACACAGTCTCCTCTAAACATTTTGTCGAAAGGTGTCTCAATTGGAGACATTTGTTACAAAAATAAGAGGAGTTTGAATTTTTTAATTTTGTTTGTAGAAATTTTTGGGGATATGTGGAGTTGGTTGTATGTACTGAAATAGTGTAGTTTTGCCAATGTGTGTAACTTTAGTGATTGTTAGGGTTCGATTTAAATTTGCAATGGTGGATTCTAGTTCTTATATTACTGTGTGGTCTTGATTATTTATAATGAGTTGGTGGTTTAAGACTTGGGATATTTACTATGGTAGTGGAGTGATTTTGGGGATTGATTAGGGAGGTGTAGACTGGTATGTTTAATATTGTTATTTTAGTATTGGCTATTTGTATTTCTTGATGTTCTTTTTGTTGTTGAGATTATGATTTTGTGTAATTTATTAACTAGTGAGATGTGTTCTTTATTGTTGAATAGATTTAGTTGTTTTTCTATGCCATATGAGTATTAGGTAAGAATCTAGGAGAGGGTGTTGGAGTTCTGGTATTTTCCCCATGTATTATTTTTGTCACTTATTTTCTTGTATTCCTGTTGGTATACCACAAGATTGGGTGGGAGTCATAGAATTCATTATTACATCACAAAAATTGAATTATGTGATGTCTCATGTTCATGACATAACTTTCTCTTACCATCACATGCCACATATATATATATATTTCAAATCTTTCCTTGATCAGTTTGTCTTTAAACGTTTCCCTCTACTCACAAAATATAAAACCTCCTTGACTTGACAACACAATAAAGCACAGGTGAGTATCGGTCCAGCCCATGACAAACATGCACAAACGACCAAATATCTCCAACTGCCACTCGACATATCCTTCCACAGCAATCAGCACTCGTTTTATGAACAATTGCCTTTTGTCCATAATGAGAAATGATATTCCAGTAAGTCACACTTGAAACTCTGAATCCACACTGCACTTGTCTTATATTTTTTAATATATTATCCTCTTCCTCACTATCGCAAATTTTAAATATGTGACTCTTGTTAACACTCTCTATTTTATATTTAATCAAAAGTATTTGTGCTGAAGTATTCATTTGAGTAAAGTTCACATTAATAAATTTAGTATATTCTCACCACTTTGGGTTACATAAATTCTTGATACTGCTGCAGCTGATTTACAGATTTCTTTATCAGCTTCTTTGCTGTCTAGTCAATATCATGTACCCAAAGCATCATTTTCACCTGTAACAGGTGAACAAGTGCATCCCTTCAACAAAAGTACAGACTTCATAACATCCTTCGCTCTGGGTTCTCTTTCTTCTTTCATTCTTTTTATGATAAAAGTTTCTGGCATATATCCACTTTTTCCAAATCTGTTCTCTTCCCGACTGTAACCACTGATCTCAAAATTCTTTTAGTATCAGGTACAAGTTTTGCAGCATAGATCTGTCTTTTTATATAAATTTTAAAATGTATGAAGCCTTTGCATAAATTGAAGACACAAGATTTAGATTTAGACAGAGCACCTCCAGAAGTCTTGATCAAGTATTATAATATTCCTATTAAATACAGGCTTTATATGCAGAAGAATAATTTGTTACAAAGATCAAAATATTTTTAATATATTATTGTCCACTAACATTTTTATCAGCAAACATTTTTTTAATGTTTATAGTAGTAAAATTTCTGGAATATTTATATCTAGTGATCATTGTTTTGGCTAAGCAAAGAAAATTCACATTTCTTAGGGAAACCACTCTGCTTATACTGTATTTTAAAATGCAAAATTTATACAAACTTGTAAAGAAAGGCAAAATATAAGTGCAATAATAGAGTGTGTCATCTATTTAGTATTACAATTTGTAGCAAATAAAATGTTACCATTTTATATTACAACATAAATGGTAGGTATAATATTAAACTAATGTGACATTTATTTATTATATTTTAGTGTAATATTTATTATTGATCATTTGATGTTTGTTTCTACATTCTATGCACAGAACTATAAAATAATAATTTTGCTTATGCTTTCTCTGAACTCACTTGCATTCCTTAAACAGTAGGGTGTGTGCATGCATGCATATGGGTGTGTGCAGGAATTTTTGTTAATAGGCTTTTTTCTATACTGTTCTTATTATGGCAGTTTGTTTATGTTTCAGCAAAATTATGACAAATGTTGTGAGCCTCTTCTCTTCATCATTTGTCATGTTGTGGCAACGGTACTTCAGCACACAAGAACTGCAATATGCCCCTGGTTTTGATGCTCGTATTGTCTTGTACCCAACAGATGAAAACCTTCGTGACTATCTCAGCTGGCGACAAGCTGACTGTAAGCATCTCCTCCCACCCATGCCCAATCCTTTACTGCCTTGTTCACTCATTGTTTTAGTTTAATAAAATATACTTAGTGGGATTGACTGATTGAAGTAAAATTATATTAGTTATTGAACCGAGTCTGAAGCCACCTACTTGACTTGAGATGACTCAGATTAATTGTTTGAAGCTTCATAATCGACTGGAGACATGGTCATTTTTTCTAAATCAGTTTGTTGAAAAACATTTCAAAATGTTAGTAACCGGTTTTACAACTCAACAACATGTATCAAACCATGGGTGGCAGTTATAGGCTGTACATTAGCTACAATGTCTTAAACAAAGTCCTGCTTACTAAGCTGCAAAAGAGTTCAGGAAGTTTTTTCAGTACATTAACTATAGTGTCCTAAACAAAGTCCTACTTACTAAGCTGCAGTAGACCACAAGCAGCAGCTTATTTGCTATATATTAACCACAGTGTTCTTAACCAGGAGTTAGCATTCTTTTGGGGGACAGGGGTCAGAGAAAGATGCACCCCTCCAGAAGCAGGCCATGAGTTTTTAAAAAGAAAATAAAAATCAAATTTAAGAAAAAATATTTATTCAATAGTAAATGCTACAAATGTAATAAACCTCATCATCAGTAATATTTGAATAGAGAAGTATTCTGTTGAATGATACCATCAATCAGTTTGATATTATAAAACTTAAAATTTAAGACTTTGAGACTTAATAATTATTTATAAAGTCATTATTATCACTGTGAACTTGCTGTTGTTACTCTCAAGAAAGTTTTTCTAAATCAGGTTCCAGGCTAGAGTAGGCAAGTTGCAGTATGTTGTTTAGATATGAATCAGTGCACTGGGTGCGCAACATATTTTTCGTAAATTTCATTTTTGAAAAAATGTTCCCATATTTTGTACTTTGAAAATACATGCCATATTTTGGGTATGGTCTAACAAGTCTGGATAAATCCCAACTCTAAAAATATATTTCTAGTAAAAAATCCAATAAGGAGACACCTTTTATATGGAAGTCGTCTTTGTTAAGAGTAATTATTCTGTACAGGTCACATAAATAATCTGTACAATACCTGCTTTTGGAAACTGGTTCAGGAACAAGGTCTGACTCCTGCTCAAGCACAAGAACGTCTTAAGGTATGTAGACCATGCTGGCTGAAAGAATACACTTCATTTAATTACAGATACAAATTTACATTGCACAGATTATATTCAAATTTTATAGCAAAATATATGATAGATATATTGTATGCTTTACATCTGTTATATATTTCCTGGAGAGTTTTTCCATTAAACTGTTCACATTCATTTTCTTTTTCCATGAACCTGTTCAAGTTAAGCTTTTCTTTTTCTGTGAACTTGTTCATGTTCAGTCTCTTTTTCCATTAATTTTTTCAGTTTTTTCCATTAACCTGTTCACACTCAGTTTCTTTTTCCATTGACCTGTTCATGCTCAACATCTTTTTATTAATCTGTTCACACTCACTTTCTTTTTCCATTAACCTGTTCATGTTCAGTATCATTTTCATTAACCTGTTCACATTCAGTTTCCTTTTCCATTCCCCCCCCCCCCCCCCCAGTTTTCTTTCATTGACCTGTTCATGTTCACTATCTTTTCCCATTAACATGTTCATATTCAGTTTCTTTTTCCATTAACTATTAACTTGACTGGGTGATGAAACATAATGAAAATAAATGTATGCTGAGATACAGGATTTTTAATCAAGATAACATTATTTTCTCTCATTAAAACAGTTAAAATTGCATTTTATAGTAAAACTAGATCATATATATAGGATTCATTAGATGTACCACTTGTAGGTTTTATGCATGCCCATGAACCAGTTTACAGTAATAGTTGTGGACCTTGGTCCAAAAAGATTGGACACTCCCGTACTAGATCACACTTTAAAATTTACAATATAAGCACTCTGGGTATTCAGACAGAATTGTATGTAGTGTTCTGTACTCATTGAGGATTACCATTGTAACAATGTTACGAGATCACATGTATTATAATAGTAAAGTTTAGAATATAAGCACTCTGGATAATCTGACAATAGTATGTAGTGTCCTATACTTAATGAGGATAACCATTGTAAATGATCACTTAATACAAGATCACATGTACTATAATAGTAAAGCTGAGAATATAAGTGCTCTGGATATTCTATGAGAATAATATGTAGTGTTATGTATTAATGATGTTAACCATTGTAACAATCACTTAATACAAGATCACATGTACTATAGTTGTAGAGTTTAGAATATAAGCACTCTGACAGAACTGTATGTAGTGTTTTTAAAGAGGATAATCATTTGTAATGATGGCACAATGCACATTCACATATATTATTAGTAGATCTAGAGAGAACCCCAAAATTTTAAAGAGCCAGCCCCTTTTTTCATGAGAAAGAAAATGAAAACTCAAGCACCAGATAAAAATTTTAAGGTTCCTTGGCAATTGGGTGACTTGGATTTGTTTACTCCTGCCTAGCAGTAAAGTTAGGAATACGAGAATTCTCAGCATTGTGAAAGAATTATATACAGCATTCTTAAAGAGAATAATACGTGTAATTTGTAAATGTGACTTAATGTATGGTCACTTATACTAATAGTTAAGTTCTGTCAAAAGAGCTTATATTTTATTCAGTATTCTTCACTTAGTGCATTTTCTAATGAAGGCTTAACATATGACCACATATACTTTAAAATAAAGTTAAAATTATAAGCTCTCAGGCAATTTTGACAGATTTATAAAAAACATTATATAATGATTTTCCTTAATGTGAATAACCATTGGTAACCATAGTTTCTATATAGCATCAGCATTTATTGTTAAAAACTTTTTCTTAATTGCATATATACTTCCAGTTCAAGATCATTTATTTTGTTTCCTCTTTCTTGATTTCTAGGGCACTCTTTCAAGTGACAAGAATGAGTTACTGTTTTCAGACTTTAAAATAAACTACAATAATCTTCCAGAATTGTATCGCAAGGGCACAGTTCTTCTTCGTTGCAAGGTAAGTAATGGTCATTGTCATAACTGGTCAGAATTTATATTTTATTAAATAAATGATACACAGACAATTTTTTGTTTTTGTCACATGTAATTCATAATTCTCAGCACAAGCAAAAGAAAAAGTAAACCTTTATACAGACTTTTAATTTGATTTGATTCTTTTCATGACTAGCAACCCTGACCCTCATTAAGATCACTTAAGTTTTATAAATATTCAAATTTTTCTTAATTTAATGTTACATTTTCATTTAGAATAAAATGTATGGTATATTTGATGTATGGCTGACTGAATGCAACTGTAGATGGTGTGGTATGTCACTCCTCTTTCTTCCTACAGTATCAACAGTAAACAGGTAAATGGCTCTGTCCCATTAACACTTATTCATGCCTAGCTATCTCTAGTGCTTTAAACAGTTGATAGAATGAACAATGAATCTGTTTTATTTTAATAAGTAAATAAAGCATAGATAGAGACCAAAAGCTACATTAGAGAATTAAATACAAGAGACAATATGGTGTTTACAGTTGACATAAAAGACATAACACTTTTTATGCAAATAATGCTTTAGTTAAAACCATACTCAGAGTAGTCTTGAGATCTTTCCTGAGCACATGTACAGTAGAAAGCAGGTTCAGTCTGCACTTTTCAGAAGTCTATTGAAATTATATTCACAAAATAAATAATCTTTTAAACAACAACAGCTATAAATAGATCATAAAAGATTTTTATTTTTTCAGATTGGAATTTCCATTAAGGAAAGCTTAAACAGATTGTTATAAACTGAAAAGCTTTAACAAACAATTTATAAATAGAAAACAATTTTTCTCACATAATAATAAAACAAGTAATTTCCTTTATCTCCAGCTAATATGTGAAATAACTGCAAAGAACTGAGAACACTAACACATATTGAAAACCCAGATGTAACAGTTTTGTAGGAAAACCCCAGGTCTAAGTTGTTGTTATTTATAAGTTGAGGAGAGCTTTTGAGAATGTAGTAGTTTTTTTCCTAAAGCTTGTTTTAAAAAAAATGTCTTCCCTAATTGACTATATAGATGATTGACAGCTGGAAAAAAATATTTTGTTTGGAACAGCCAGCAATTGACTACTACTTGACACCTGAGATGAGATTGGGTTACTGGTTGGAATAATTTTAAAAACTTGCTGGATTTTTTTGTTGTCAATTTAAAAAAATGTATAGTATTTGTTTTACTCACCTTGTGTTGATTGCATTTTGTCAAAATAACAAGAGACATTCTGACAAGACTATGCTCTTAGATCTTTAAAATACAAGTTCTGAAACAGGTATGCTCGGAAAATAGCCTTAAATTCATATGTGCTGACAGGTTTGCTAGGAAAGACACGTTTTTGATACTGGTAGATGAAAGAGAGCTTTAATACAGGTGTATATTGAAATGCTATGAATATGCTTGAATTCTGATGAAAGATATAATGCCTGGGCTCTGAAAGATGTCTGGTACATGATAGAACTATGAAAGATGATTTCTAGTTTAGGTTTGTTCAGATTTTCAGAAATTACTTTGTTAGGACTGAGAAAGTTTAGTTTGTTCAGATTTTCATAAATTACTTTGTTAGGACTGAGAAAGTTAGGTTTGTTCAGATTTTCATAAATTACTTTGTTAGGACTGAGAATTTTACTTCTAATGCAGATAAATAATTAAGGCTAGAGAAATATTAGTTCTGTTCAAACAAATGATAAAGGAAAGATTAGTTCTGATCGAAAAATAGAAATGATAAGATTGAAAAACCATTTCTGATACAGATAAGACTGGGGGAAAAAAAATCTGATATATAGATATATATATATTATTATTAAGATTGTGAAAGTTAGTTCTGATCCAGACATTTTTAGAGTTGGAATCATTATTCTGATGTGGATATGTTGCTAGGAGTATGAACAATTACTACTTTTCATACTAGTATGTTGTATGGATGGATCAAAAGTTTAACTCTGAAAAAATAATTACAGATAAAACTTTGTTTACATATAAATATGATAGACATCATGTTAGTTTCTTTCTTTTCTTTTTACAGAATAGTGAACCCATGGATGCTCAGACACAGAAATGGACATTAACGAGTAACAATATGCGATCAAAAGTCCAGCCATCCACAATAGTTCTTCACACTGACATTATTGGCAACAAATTCTGGGAGGAACACCCAGAAATTTTGGATGCCAAAAAATAGATGTCCAAATCATGTATTTGCTGTTGATTTTAGAAACAATAATTGTAATGATGCAATATTTTACTATAATTATGTGAAATGATTTCATTCATCTCACAAAACCTTATGATGCTATGTTTGTATCTGCATATAAATACTTTTTAAAGAAGCTGTGCCTTTAGTAATTGTCAGCTTTATAAGCTAAATACAAAACTCTGAACTGATAATTAATTCAAAGTGTGAACATAGCATCAAAGCCAATTTTTTCTTTAAGGTTTTACACAATGCATCATATTCTTACAAAATATTACAATCACTAGCATTTTTCTTTCATCAGTGAATGAATTTGGTTATATAAATCTATGCATTTTCTTTTGCTGCTATAAGGCTTTTATTAGTTAATAAGAAGCTGGCAAAAAGTTTTAATAGGATGCAAAGCTAAAATCAGGCTTTTGATAGCTGAGAAAATAATGTCCAGTTTGAAACACAAATAACCTTGGCAAGAATGAAGTTCCATGATCATTATACATCAATCCATATTGATGTAGCCTTAAGTTGCTACTGAAATTAAAATAGAAACCTTCCTCATTGACATCACTTTATTATCTGAAACATATTTAGCACTAAAGTAGGTGAAGTAATCTTTGCTTTCTTGCACATCAAAGAGACATTTAAAAATTCTGAGTAAATAATAAGTTGTGAGTAAAATAACGGAGTCTTGAATAAAATAATGGGTCATAAGTGAATAATCATATTAAGACAAAAATAGTTTTAAATAAAACCATGGTTGGGACATATTATAAAGAATCCACAATTGTGAAGTTTCTTTGCTTAAAAATATGCAAGTTCTCATTCTATTACTTTCAGGTCTCTCTCTGCATACATAATAGTAACAACACTGAAGCAATAATCTAGTACAGTTTTGTTTTTTTATATGTAAAACATTACGTATGACATCATAGTTTTTTTAAATATACATTAAGCATTCATTATAAATGACATCACTGTTGAAAAATTGACAGACATTGAAAGTGCTATGGCAAGGCATGACTCCTATCAGAACTGTCGCTGTCATTAATGAGAGCTGCAACTAATTTCACAATCTATGCAGTAATATTAAAAATTTAAATTATAAAGCAATTATATGTAATTTTTAAAAAGAATTTAAATACCTATCTTGGAAGGTCAGTTTAAAACATTCTACTTTTACTCTATTGCTTTGATTAAGAAATTTTGTTTAAAAAAAATTAATGGAACAGCCAATGTACAACAAAGACAGTTATGGACATTATAATATAATAAATCACTCATTTTCTGTAAATTAACCAAAGCCATTTAACTTTAGTAAGACTAATTCCTACATAATTTGCTTATGTATTTTCAAAAATAAGGAGGAAAAATGGATATAAATATGATAAGTTGTTGACAGCATTTTATGTCTTCAGATAAAAATAAGTGGTGGCAGTCTTTCAGTTTTCATAATAAAAAATTAAAGTTTTTAAGCATATAGAGTACTAAGCAGAAAAATAAGAAAGGTTTTAGATGGACTAAAATCAAAATGTCACAAGTATCTTCATCCGTTTGATGACTGAAATTCAGATCCAGTTCAACATTTGTTAGTTCAGCTGTAGGTGAAGCTGAGGTCTTAACCCTTTACATGTTAAAACATATCTCTTAGCATCAGGCAATAAATAATAGTCATAATCAAGACAGATGTGGATATAATTTAATTCAGTTATTCCCATTCCACCGCTCTAGTAAGGACTTAGGCATTAATGAAACCACTGACATCTCTCTGAAAGGGGTTGATTCATGATTGAAAAATAATGCCATGGACCAAATGATACAGTGTGAAAGTAAATGTTACGAATACATTAAGTGTACTGTATGGCATACTTATGAACTGTGTTACATGATGTAACACATACTCATTTCAAATGTGCCTGCTATGAATTATTCTTGTACACATACAGGCATATGTGAGTAATGATACATACATATATATATATATATATATATATATATAATTATGTGTGTGGTGAGTGTGTATGTATGCACATTTGTCTGATTTGCTTACCAGATTCATTTCAGTGTATATGTGGGTTAGTGTTTGCATACACTTGTCTATATATCATTTGTGTCTATGCATTGTTCTGTATTTTCCCCCTTACCCACTCAAACGTTACTACAATCATGTTAAGCACCAAATTCCATTGTCTATCTCCATGACTGTAATAAAATAGCTAATAATAATACAATATTTTGTTTTGTTTTTTCATTTTAAAAAGTGAAATTTGGAATTTTAACTTCATGTAAATGTAATGCCTTCCTAAAATTAAGTTGTATCCTAAATTTCAATAGGGAGGTGAAGATGTAATTTCTATATGATAAATGGCAAATTATTATTTCTTTTTCAAGGGATATACTTGGCACAAAATGGCCAAAAGAATATCAATCATTGCCTGGGGAAAATACACAAAAAACTTGTTTCTTTCCTGCTTGCTTGTTTGTTTTTGTCCAACAAGGAGGGCAATAACATTATTTTTTTGCTTGTTAGTTTGAGGGGGGCATTGTTTGAATCTATACTTTCCCAGGTATTGCAAACCCTCATGCATGCAAGAATTCCACCTTTCAAATTTTACATGTTTAGAGTGAGATATTACAATTCTGTGTAAAGAAACATACTTTTAAAAAATAACAAAGTTTACTCGTGCATATAAATACAATAGTATTTCACTAATAAGCAATAAAATATTTTTTTGTGTTATTTTTTAAAAAATTATTAAACTTTATATGTGCATTGGCATGAGTGCATGACTGTGTGCATTGCAGAAAATTTACACCTGCAAAGTATAGACTGAGTTGTATAGTTCAGCTGTATCCAAATAGCACTTACCTAGAATTTCTCACAATATATATGTATATGTATAAATAAAGTCTGCTATCCAAAAAACATTAGAGTAAGTTAAGAAAAGTTTTAGATCATCTTTTAAGAGAGTCACTTGCTGATTTAGGTGTGAATATGCTGAACAATTCTATCTGGAATATTCGGTTCACCAAACTTAGTCTTGAATTATTCATATGCAGGAGAGTTTTGTTAACAAATATTAAGAGTAAATTTAAAATTGTCCCAAGTCTCTATCTTAATGATATATACATACTCCACATCTCCAATTCCACATGTATGCCTAAAACAGAAACAAATGAGCAAAATTCACTACAGTTTTGGAGTGAATTAATTCAGATGCATATAATGGAGGGAGGGGGGAGTAATCTACCAGATTTGTAGGATATCATGTCCAGGTACATGGAAAAAAAACCATTTACTGTCAATTATTTGTACATTAAAGTAATGGTTTATTATAAATAAACAATCAAAAATAGGCAGAATTGAAAAAATACTGTTAACTGTTAATTTAAATTTGCAAAGCATCTATAAAATCCAAACATATTTGTCTTCTCAGAGCATTCCTTATGTCTAATTTCAAGTCCTTTAATATATTTTTCCTTCTACAAAAGGTCAAATTATTTATAAACAAGTATGCTAATAAAGTAATATTGAAGGTCAATGCCTGGAACCAAAACTTCCTTCTAGCAAAAAAATAGCTACATATATATATATTTCTTTTTTTACATCTTCATCACTGGAAATGATTCCAAAGCATGCCGAGCAGAGATACAAGCACAGTAAATGTTGCTGCATCCAATGATATGTGGAGTGTTAGACATTTAAAATAAAACACATAATAACAGTAAAGAGTCAAAATGCCTCATCCACACTGAAACAAACCTCACACTTCATCTTTGGCGCTCAATAAAACTCAAACATGACATAATAATTATGGTAATTCAATCATTAATCTAGTGATTAGTTATCAATAATTGTCATCAATATTATATAATTATTAGCAAGATCAAAACTGATCCAACACAGATATCATAGAATAAACTCAATGTAAATAAAACTGCATAAAAGCATAATATCAAACAGGTGTAAGCATGCATACAGCACAAAACATTCCTCAACATAAACACATTGATACATTTAAATACTGCATTCCCACTACAAATGATGACAGACACCTAAAAAAAAGAAAAATTATAATAAAACTAAAGCAGACAAATAAATCAAAGTAAATATACATGCAGCATAAATAAGGTGCAGAATTTTTCTGCCAGAAATTGATTGCATTAATATACAGTCTTGAGTTTTAAAAAAATAATCAAAATTGGCATCTTTGAAAACATTTAAATTCTAATAATCTAAAACATTGAATAATAACAATATTATGAAAACTATTATACTTTTTTACACAAAAGAACTGTACGCATGGACTTGAAAAATAAGTGTCACGGGACATCGATGGTGTTTTGTTTTAAAAAAAATAAATAAATCAGAACAGATTCAAGAGAAAATAGTTTATAATTTTTTGTGTCTGAAAGAGAGAATTCTTATACAAAGGTCACACATATGCATACAATACACAACAGCACTCCCTGAATCGTAGTTTCTTAACAGATGTATACTAGATCAGATGCATTTTTATAGGGATGGAGAGTATGTATTTATTCATTGTGTAGTTGAATAATACAGTAAATTAATATGAACAAATATTGGAATATAATAATTTAATTCCTGACTTTCAAAACTAGATGTGATGTTGATGTTGTGGCAGATTAATGCAGTTTTGCTAGTTAAAATCATTCATGTATTTTTGCAACATAGCCTAGGTCACAGAGCAATATTATTCAATTTTACAGTCACAACAAATGGATGATTAAGAAAATAAATATAATTTTCATTCACTAAAACATCTTTCATAGATTCTTTTGGTTATGATTTCAACCCACTTCATCTTTTATTGTATTAAATCCGTGTACTGATTTTAAATTTTAAACACAAGTATACTTTTATTTCAAATGTGATTAGCCAGTAGCATTTTTTTAATCCCACTTTTATGAATTTGCTAACTGAAATCAGTGTCAGTAAAATGATCACAAATTGTGTATTTTGGTTTTAAAAATGATCACAAATTGTGTATTTTGGTTTTCTTAAAAAATCATAATTATTAATTATTACTACCATGAGAAATATACAATTTACTTAATATAAAAATATATATCATTGCTCATATACATTCTTAGAATAAAACCGTGTTTATGTACACATTTTTCTTTGGGGTTTTGCAAAATTGGTTATAAAATAAGATAGCCATGCCTACTCAGAATGGCCCATGAGTCAAACTGTAAAATGGCATTTCCATAAATGGCACCTTTATGTTTGTTTTATTTTGAAAATGACTATATACTAAATTTTGCACATGCAGAAAAGTTTTCTGACAATAGTAAAATGCCATTTTCTTCATAAGATAAAACATTTTCATTTTGTTGCAGTTAACACATAAAATTAAAATGATTAAACTATCTACTCTGTCTACATTCCATATCCAATACTTATGGAAGTGAAATCACAAAGACTTGTAAGAATTCTGTAGAAAGATATTTAAATTCCACAACTTATAATGAGAAGTCATAAGGACTTGTATGTTTTAAGAATCCTATCGAATGATTATAAGAGTTACAAATAAAACATAATCATTTGTTCTTCAAGGCTTATACATGTATCTACATTTTGTAAATAACATAATAAATAAATACACAAATATATGAAATAACACTAAATAAAAATAAATGCACATAAATTAAACAAACTAAATCATAGTAATTAAACACAACAAAGCACATAAACTAAGCACAACAAAATCACAGTAATTCAATGCAAGCAAACTCACAAAATAATTAAACACAACAAAGGGACATCAATACAACAAACAAAAGCACAATGATTAAACACAACAAACAAAATAAAATTTAACACAACACAACACAACATTAACTCAACAAACAAATGCTTATTAATTAAAGACAACAAAGGCACATTAACTAAAGCACAACAGTTAACACAACAAATGAATTAATGCCCTCAGATGCAAATGCACAAAACTCCTCAGCAAATTACAAAATTATTTCTTGAATTTGTGAGAAATTGTTAATGAATAAAATTATATATTTAAACTTTTAATAAATGTGTAGGCTGTTAAAATGATATGACAAACCAACATTATCATTTCAAAGAAAGAGGGATTGTCCTGAATTGCTAAAATGGTTTGAGCAGTACCTTTGCTTCATGAATTCTCGATTCAGTACTATCAGCCTGCTATTAAGATAAACAGCATTTCTTAATGGCAAACATTGCACACAACTTGAAAAATTAACTCAATTTTTAATACTATTTTTTTCTTTTAAATATTAAATACAAATAATATGTAAATGTCACAAATAAAGGATACAAGCTTAAAGCACTGAATATGAGCGAATCCAAACAAACCATTGTACTGAAATTTCAATATATGTGACTGTAGTTATTTTTCATAAATACTGCTGATATATACAAAAAAATATTACATTTTAGTTAATTTTCTCCTCAGAGGTTTGTGTGGGTGGGTGTATGTGCATCGATTAAGGGTGATAATTCTCAAATTAAGAATAATGCATAATATTAAAGAAAAGATATACTGTAATCTACAACCAACATTTAGAGCAATACTTTAAAAAAATACAATATATTTTTTAAATAAAAAATTATACCGGTTTAAAAGTATTATGCTCTGGGAGTGCAACATCATAAACACAATGTAGCATTGTTGAACTCCATGAAAAGCATTTAATAACTAAAATATATCTGTTCTCTAAAAGATCAACTATTTTGCTGTCTGTAATACTCAGTGAATAATCACTGTGTTCTACTTGTTTTGTTGTTTTCATTAACTTTACAATACCAGAATTCAAATTGCACAGCTTTACGTTTGACCGCCATTTACCACTAGACCTAGGTACTCCAGCAGGTGAGTAATCATTTGAATTGCATAATGAATTTATTTTATGTGTGCTGCATTTTCAGATAATATTTTTTAAAGTTTTGTGCTTCTTAGTGTACTGTGCATATTACAAGACCTTTGGTGCTAGTGCATTTTCCATATGTATTTCTGCTCACAGCACAATTAAGACACTAGATAATTTACTGACATAAATTCTTGAATCATCTGAATAATTTACCCAAAGATAAAAACTGATTATGTACTGCAGAGCTAAAGAAAAAATTAAATTCAATGTATTTGGGGGTTTCTTGCATACCAAATCATTGAAAAAGTAATCACTAACATCAACTAATTCTAAATGTAAAAGTTACATACAAGTATTCTTCTCACATTCTTGTGCATTTTAATACATTTCTATACACATGTGCCTGCTTCCATGAATGTTAATCTTTAACCTTTCACCTCCAGCACTTGAGAAGCAAACTGCTCCAGGGTGTGATCATCATCACCAAGTAACACTGAAACCCTTTCATAGCAGCACATATGGAGAAGAATTTGAACACAAAATTCCACAGTAAAACCTCTTTACTGCTGTCATCTAAATTCCAAAGTAAACTCTTTTACTTTACTTACTACTTTAATGCATCTTAAATGTGCATAAGCAAATTTTTTTTAAAGCATTTTGTAAAGCAGTGCAGTTAAATAGAAAGAAGCTGTTTTGTCTACAGTAATTACAATTATTAATAAAATGTATCAAATAATTATTATAATATCTTTATTATGATGATGATAATAAAAAGGATCAGAAAGAGCTTTAAAAGAATGAACTACATTAAAAAGTCTTATAAAATATTATAGTGAAATGGATCTGAAATGCTTTTGCATACTTAATTCTGTGGAAGGGTGGGGGGAATTCTTTGTATTTTTGGGTGGAAGGATTGACACCAATATACGATTACTACTGTAAGCAGATTGGAGGGAATACTAGTGGAATCTTGTTTTTGTTCATTGTTTAATCCATATCTAGGGCCTAGATAAGTGCAACTATGAGGTGAGAAAACAGGAGTGCATTAAATGTACACTACACAATATCACATTATAATATCACCAACAATAAAATGGAAACAACATCCACACCAAATGCAACTTCTACTGTGATCTAGCATTATTCTGGAAATAACAAATGCTAAATTGAATTAAAGTTACAACTATCAAGGTTAACGATCAACATAAAACATCATATGTATAACTACATTTTTTTAAAAATAACATCAATATACACAAACAAACAACTGGATAAAATAGCAGTAGTTCTGACAGATATTTTTGCTAATATCTTGACCTTTCCAGTTTTAGTCATATCATGTCAATATCCTTATGTCAAGTTTGTAACTTGAGCCAAATTTTAATAAACAGTTATTTTTCACTGACTAGCAAATAAAAAATTTGATTAAAGACCAGAAGTTTGTTTTATCTCCGAAAATGGGTCAAAATATTAAATCTCACTACCTGTTGTGTGATACCTGTAAATCAAATTTTGACTTGATGTGCTAAAGGTGAAAATCATTGTGCTACCTGATGTGAGCAATCACACAGTGGACCCCTTACCTTGCACAATGCAAACCAATGTGTTGAATATAATACTCTCGATCCAAGACAGAGATCAGTGATTCAAACACCCATGAAAGGGTGGATTATGTGGGACTGACATTTTTTTTTTTTTAACTTCTATTATTTCTCTCCATTACCATTACCAAAGCATTCCCAGAAGAGTGGTGCTGACAGTTTGCTAGATTTAAAATTTTTAAACTATTCACAAGAATTCTGACTATAGCCTTTCTCCCCTGAAGGAAGCCTTGAAATAATTTTCAGTTCTCAGGGAACCCCTGCATAAAAATTATTATATCAATGTTTATTTATTTTCAATCACAATCTCTCAGGGAACCCCTAGCGACCTCTTGTGGAACTCCAGTTGAGAAACCCTGAACTACACAGACTATTTTCCCTTTTCTTCATTGCCACTATACATATTTGTTTTGCATTATACAACATAATTCTTCACCTCCATCATAAATATTGCTTTTCATTATTCTGCATAATAATAAGAATGAAAAATCAAGGTGTATTGATTTCAGCAGAATGCTTTACCAAAATTTTTACAAGAATGTGGTAGGGATTTTGTCTGTTTTGAAATCATGAAGTCTCCAGTCTGACCAAGACTTTCCCCTTTGTCAGAGATCATTAAAACTGACAAATGCTGATTTCTGCTCTGTTTTTATCATCCATCACCGATGAGCTTGAGCTAAAATTTCAAAACTAGTATTTTACTTTTGGACCCAGAAACATCAAAACATCTGCCTATTAAACAAACTTCACTTCAAGACCAGAAACCACTGAATATCTATAAACCTGAAAAGTACAGAGTTATATAACTTAAAACCAGAAAAAGTCAAGTAACTTATAAACCTGGAAGTTACAGAGTTATGCAACCTGCTGTCAAAAAGCACTGCCTAACTAAAGAAAAAAAATTGCTGGAAGAAAGTCCTCCTTCAATATGTACAATTATCACTACTTCAAAGTCATTAAAGTACTACAGTGCCCATCAGCATGCATGCCAAACAGCACACTTGATATGTAAGAACAAGCAACTTGGAAAGTAACTCGACATGTCTGTCTCGCAAAGACTAGCACACACCACAAGCACAGGCGCACACGTACAGCACACAAAAAAGACACACTTGCTCAGCAGTCTGAAATTTGGAAGAAAAACACATTTGATTGTAGCGATATCATCACAAGTGGAATGGCGCAGGGCAGAGTTTTTATGGGGGTGCGAGTGGACTGAGCCCTGCTTCTCTAAGCAGTCAGTCATTTTTTTAAAAAATCTGTCTTTATTGTGTATCACTGACAATGTGCAGCAAGATTTACAGCATTTATCCCTGAGGTGTGGTGCCAGTCTCCAAACCTCGTAACTGCTTGAGAACAGTGTCCAGCAGCTTCCTTTTGTCTCTCTCGTTCTTTTTTAAAGACGTGAAAAGTGTATTTTTTTTCTTGTCGGCATTATTCAACCTGCAAATCACACACATGCTTGTAAATAAAATCTCAAATATGTAATTTTTAAAAATCTATATAACCTGCAAATCACACACATGCTTGTAAATAAAATCTCAAATATGTAATTTTTAAAAATCTATATAACCTGCAAATCACACACATGCTTGTTAATAAAATCTCAAATATGTAATTTTTAAAAATCTATATAACCTGCAAATCACACACATGCTTGTTAATAAAATCTCAAATATGTAATGTTTTAAAAATCTATATAAAAATCTAGAGTATTCTGGGAGCCAAAAAGATACTTTAAATTGCAAAATGAAAATCAAACAAACAGAAAAAATAAGTGTTTAATCAAAAGTAAAATTAGTTTTACTCATTAATTTGTCCTACCTTGACACTGAAAAATGCTGGTACTAATTCTTCCCATAACAACAAAAAGCATTTACAAATGCACTTTATATCAGCATGTCTTGTCACTCAAATGAACCAAACAAATTAATAATTGCACACTACCGAATTGTATGAACTAACAAAATACTAGGAGAAATAATTAATAACTTTCAAAATTTGTCATAAACTACTCCAACAACTAAAGTTATTCTGGCATAAAACATACACTTTACAAAATATATCTGAGAGGACAGACTAGTTCCAATGACTCTTTTGGCCGACAGTTAAGATCATTTAAGGAAGAAGAAGAAGAACTTTATGCTCATAAAATAAAGTGATACAGAGGTGATACCTAAATGACTCTCACTTTAATGACACCCCACCCAATGTTTACATCTAAATTATAACCAGAAAATGTATTCTATAGCTCTGCCCATCCATCATCTCTACAGATCAAGACACTAAATATTTGCTGATTGAATATAATTATAAGTTTATAAATTATAATATTTTTTCAGTTGAAATCTGAAGAGTAAATGATTGACTAACTTTTCCAAAAGACTTATTGCTGTGTGACGATGCACTCGCAGATATTTGGCATTCTGTTTTCCGAAGTCTGCAAGGTACACAGACCAGTCCCAATGTATGAACAGGTCCATCAACTGTAAAAAAAAAAAAAAAAATACAAAGAGACAGAAAAGCAAAGAATTATATTTTGATAGAGGACAAAGAGAGATGAAAGAAAAATAAAATTATATGTTTATTTTGTAGACAGCTTTCACTTGCTAAACATAACAAAGTTGTCAAAAGAAAGTCAATGCAGCAATTTAACCCATCTGGTCGTACTGACAATCAAATCAACAGTTATAAATATAAATTATAATACTATCATAGCAAAGTCTGTCTTTGAAACAAAAATGCCATCTGAATTTTGACCTACTCCATGATTTTGAAAACAGTCTTCTACAATGGTACTGTTTTTAAAATTATGGTATTTTCAAAATGAATTAAAAAAAAAAAAAATGTATAAATGTAATTTAAAATGCACTTAATATTTATATTCTAAAATTCTGTTAATACATTTTCAACTATACAAATTCATCTGCAAATAAAAATAAATACATTTTAAATCATTAATAAAAGACTGACCTGTCTGAGATCAGAAAAGGCCAATTGTAAGGTCCCATCATTTGAACCTGGGATTGGCTCTGACTGTGCAAACTCTGAAAAAAATTGAAAACAATTTGGATAAAAAAAACATAAAGAGCAACCATAACAGCCTGATAAAAGTTTATATGTACAGTTCAAATATCTCAGGATCCTAGAGTTATTCTTGCACGATTGCTTTTAATTTTTATTTTGTTATTTTTATCATTAAATTATTATTATCTTTCTCCACATCTTAATTAGTTCTCTGAATGACCGTTAATTGGGATTGACTGGAACGAGCCATGTACTGGATGATTGAATGTCAAGTTAATTAAGATGAAGAAATAACATTTGCAATCCCAAAGGCAACATTAACTTGTCTGCTTATCAGTGTGTTAAGTTGAATAATTTCCTCACTAGATTATTGCAAAAGTAGTTAATATAGAGATAGAAGGAGTAGGCTAGGCCAACGGCCTGTTATAGTATTGATAGTGAACTTCAAAAATCAAAATTTTGATAAGTCATGTACAAACCCCACAAATAACAGCAATCAATACACTAATATCAGAGAGGTAAACTAGTATATCTTAAATCATGGTCACAAAAATAAGAAAAATTCTGATATACACATACATAGGCAAACAGAGACAGCAATAGCACACTTACGTTCGCACTCTACTATATCCAAATTGAACTGCTGCAAAGCTCCCATTGTTAACTGTCGAATGTCATTGTCCAGCAGGAACCCCATAAGCCGTGAGGCTATATGCTGACAAGCTGACATGCAGGCAGTCTTTGCTACTTTCTCCTGAAATTGCCGCAACGTGACATGAATACCACTTTTATTTCTTATTTAATACAGTAAGTGACACTGAGTGCTGATACTAAAACTGTGTGCAAATGTGTGTATGTCAGTGGGGGAGGAGGAAGAGGAGAGAAGATGATTATGGTTTACCAGTTAATTTGTAAATGCAGTACATCTAGTGAAAAGTAAGGAAAAATGTCTTACTGTCTAAATATAATTATATTTTTTTAAAAGAGAGATGAAAGAAAAAATTATTTAAATGTTAATAACTTGCTTAATAATTAATAACAAGAACTGAATCTTGGAAACAAAACAAAAAACCCAAAGAATTATGATAATAAATTACTTAAAGGTCCAAATAACATGGTAATTCATCTTTCCAAAACAAAACAACAAAATATAAAACTAACTAAAATTATTTGCAATAGAGATCCACTAAAATATTTCAAATTGGAATCAAAGCAACAAACTATAGTTTTGTTTTTTAAAATTAAAACCCATGAACAGCAAACAGCAAGGGATCTGATGTACTTACTTTAACACTCATAATTTCTACACATGCAAAATGTTAACTACTTGGCTCTATATGGGGAAGAAAAAAAAAGTAGTTTGTAAATGTGCTTGAGGTAGTGGGTAACTGAGTGAGGTAATGGGACACCGTGAGGTAGTGGAACACCATGTGAGGTAGTGGGGACGTGCTGGGAAGAGTACTGAAAATGAGGAAAGCAATTACAGGCATGTGAATTTTGGAAGGATATAATTAAAATAAAATAAAATATAGGTTTAATCTCTCTGAAAATAAGAAAACTTTTGTTTCTTATAAGAAAAAAATAGTTATAAATATGTTTAGATTTTGTCAAAATAACATGAATTTGTAGACATTTTGCTCTTTCGTACTGTAAGAAATTAAAATAAAGAATTATTTTCTTTTAAATTTAAACACATACAATAAATATTGGTAGTGGAATATTTAATAAAAAAAAAATGTTTAAACACAGAATTATGTAAACACATTTAAAATATTTGTCTGAGAATATTTCAAATTACAGTTATAGCAGATATTATAGCACGAATTGTTAAAAAAATAAAAAAAATAAACTTTAAATAGAAGGAAAGTGTCCAACGAAGTCTTGCTTGTCCCAAAATTAAGTTTTTAGGCAGCCAGTTCAAACATCACCTTAAGAACTTTCCCTGTAAGGTCTTCACAAGCAAAACAACTTCCTCCACCTAACAGCGAGAAAAGTGTCTGCAGTATATATGGCTTTGGTAGTGACCTTCTGGTTTTCTTCTGCATTTGATCAAATACTAGCATAATTATGATACTAAAAACATATTCTCCTATTTATTAAATAAACTAAATTAAATAAATCTGGAGATTTTCTTTCATAACACTTCATTATAATTAAAATCCTAAAGTGATTGAGAATTTGGGAGCAACTAAAAAATCTGCAACTGGAAGGTGAATGCACGGTAAAAAAAAATCTCCAACAACCTTTCCTGGGAGGGTTGGGCTTGAATCCCGATCACCAGCATATGAGATCACTGCCTAGACCTAGAAGCCAGCCAGCTCCAATGTTACTAGATTTTACTAAAATTGTACTGTCACAAACAGTTTCAAATTTTTACCTATCCCATCAGACAGGGTAGTCCCAACTTCTACCTGTTGACTGTTATTTTATTTGTCCCATATGTCATATCTGTCATACCCTGACATAAAGAGGATTCAAACTGTACTCAGGCAATTGTTAACTCATTCTACCCCAGATGTGTGCTGCTTATTTTCTCCTGCAGCCCACCGCTGCTGAGCCTGCTCACTGCTGTCTGCCCAGTTGTGCAGGCCAACACCGCATTTGTTAGTAACTATGCAATCTGAGCCCGGCCGTACTTGGGCAGAAACGTTCGGCTATAGGTGTACCTGGGGTAGAAAGAGTTTAAAAAAATATCTCTTCCTTCTCATCGCCAAACACATCTTTTTGTTTACTCCATTATCTTTTGACAGTTTCTTGATTTCGAGTTTGTTAGGAATAAACCAACACCTACCAGATGGGCACAACTCTGGCCAATTACGATCTTGGGATAGCTCTTCAAAAAAAATGTTAGTGGCTCCTGATAAGACATCAAATGAACAGTAATATTAAGAGACTGGCTCTGTTTGATGGGTCTGTAGTTTGTTTTAGTTTTTTAATGTTTTTTCTATTCCTCACAGGTAATATAAAAAGAAAGTCTCTCACTATATGCCTTTCTTCCTTACCTGCTTTACACTTTTGCATATTGTTCTAAATGAGTATGTAAACATCTTGACTCTGTACATCAATCAGTATGTGTATATATATCTATCTTTTTCTTATTGTTTATTTTTGTTTTTTAACGTTTATTATTCCACCAGGAGTCTGGTAAAAATTTTCAACAATCAAGTCCATCTAATTATGGCTACTGCAAAATGGGTGTGTATACCTGAATATCATTAAGCCAGTCAGAGGTAGCAAAAAGAGGTATCTTGAACTGTATGACTATGTTTGAGGCAGAAAGTAAGTTGTCTTGACCTGCTTGATTTTGTTCAACACAGAAAGTGAGTTGTCTTGACCTGCTTGACTTTGTTCACAGAAAGTGAGTTGTCTTGATCTGCTTGACTTTGTTCAACACAGAAAGTGAACTGTCTTGAACTGCTTGACTATGCTTAGTAATGGAAGTTAGTTATATTGAACTGCTGTACTATGTTCGACAAAGAAAGTGAGTTATTTTCAATTGTGGAATACACTTAATACTGAAAGTGAGTTATTTAGAATTGCTTGACAAAGAAAGTGTGCTGTCTCAAACTGCTGGACTGTGTTCAACATCATAACCAAGTTATTTTTAAACTGCTAAACTATAATCAGCATAGAATGTGAATTATCTTGAAATGACTGAACATACTGACACCTGGAGTCTTGTCATCTTCAACTGCTGAAATACTCACCATGAAAATGAGTTATTTTAAATTAAAATTACTCAGCATCCTCAACCATTCTGGTGTTTCCCAGTTAAAAAATATATATTATTATTTTATTTAATTAAAATGCAAATGTTCTAGATAATTAGTTAAATGATTTAAAAATCATTAGTTAACATTGAATCTTCAAGGCTCTATAAAATTTAGTCTAACAGATCAAGGCTAGGGAGAAAAAAGTCAAAACTACAAATAACTACGACTGCCATTATCAACCATTTAGGATAAACATTCCTATTATAAATGTGTAAATTGCCGTGCACAAAGAACAAGCAAACACGCTTAAAGTGGGTAAGCCCTATACTATATACTGAGAGTGATGCAACTCTCAATCCTGCGTATGTACACTGCTAAAACTGTTTTCTTTCACTATGTCATTATAGATGACATATCTAAAATATTAACACCCAACAACTGTTTTCTTGCACTAAGCCATGATGAACACACTAATTATAGATGACATATCTAAAATATTAACACCCAACAATTGTTTTCTTGCACTAAGCCATGATGAACATACTAATTATAGATGACATATCTAAAATATTAACACCCAACAATTGTTTTCTTGCACTAAGCCATGATGAACACACTACCAAGTCATTGTAGATGCCACAGACATCTTCATATTCTTCCTTTTCTGTCTGATAATGCATCTAAACAATGATCTGCTATCACCAATTGTGCAAAGTAAATTTATGTTACAAAATCTACTCAGTAAAAAAAAAAAAATTAACCTAAGATACATGCAGTTTCGTGTGTTGTGAACATCATGCATTTTTAGTAAATCAATTGCTAAATTTAGTTGTTTTTTTAAAAAAAAAAAAAAATAAAACATGTATTAAATTTTCCAAGGGTAGTATAATAGTATACAACCATGCTGTAGTTATCTGCTTACTGTTCTTGAAATTTTGTCACATCTCAAATGTCATGCTGAAGTAAGAGGATGATGGTTTGTTCCTTAACTTTTAAAGTTATATTTCAGGTTCTGAGCAAATAAATGTAATCATAGTTGTTGGTTGAGATTTTCTGGGTTTGAAAATCAAAATGATGTAGAGCCTTTCTGAGGTTGTCAAATGTTGTTACTTTGAACTATGAATGCTGTGGCTAACTGCAGACATCTTGGTGTACTTGTCTCTAAAGTGTAATATGTAATCTATTTAAATTTGTCATGCTGCAGTTTGGATCTTTGACAAGTGGTTTCTGTCTTAGCAGAGTTGCTGTGATCTTGTTTTAAGCTGCAAACAGTATCTGTAACTTAATAAAACCTGTTGTGATGAACTTTAAAGTTTAAAGTGCAAAGTGTGATTCATGTCAACAGATTTCTTTATGCCGAGCTTTTGAGGTATGTTATGTGATGTTAAATAAAGATGTGATCTGTTTAAAAACTTTAAAATATTTAATTGTGCCATAAATAAAGTTACCAAGCTGTGGTTTTGAGTGATCTGTGACCCTAAATAAAGTTGCTGTGATGTAGTTTTGACCCTAAATAAAGTTGCTGTGATATAGTTTTGACCCTAAATAAAGTTGCTGTGATGTAGTTTTGACCCTAAATAAAGTTGGTGTGAAATAGTTTTGACCCTAAATAAAGTTGCTGTGATGTAGTTTTGACCCTGAATAAAGTTGCTGTGATGTAGTTTTGACCCTAAATAAAGTTGTTGTGATATAGTTTTGACCCTAAATAAAGTTGGTGTGATATAGTTTTGACCCTAAATAAAGTTGGTGTGATGTAGTTTTGACCCTAAATAAAGTTGAAGAGTTGCAGTTTTGAGCAAACAAATGTGGCACATTTGGTTAAAAAGATGTAATGATACAAGAGTCACATTCTGACGAGGATCGAAGGCTATTGCATGCTTTCACAGAACACACATCTTTCATCCTCATAGCAACATGCTTTTAGTGCAATTGGAGGATTATGTTTGAAGAATTTAATGCAGCCATGCTGAAGATAGTATTTCAACAGGGTGAGGTTACTGTTGTTGTTCTTTTTCCATCTTATTTTGTGGAGAAAAAAGAGCTTGTATTAATAGATATTTCAAAGTTGCAATGCAAGCAAGATAATCTTACAATGTATCCCGAGCATTCATGATGGAACACCTGGTAGGAAAGAGCATGACCATGGAACAGTTACAATCCAGATACAATTGTAAAGATATTTCCTTCTAAGTGAGAAATATAGGCAGAATGGAGAGAGTGGGGGTGTGGGGAGAGAGAGGGAGTGGGGGAGAGACAGAGAAACAATGGCAAGCTGGCAAGAAAGATGAAAGAAAGATAATAAATAGTTCAAGAATATGACAGAAAATGAAATAATAATTCCAGAATCATAATTCATATTCAATCTTTTTAATTTTAAAAACAGTAGCAATGAACTACATTAAAAATATATGTTTTAAAATATGTATCTTCTATTGAACATTTTATAATGTATGTTTATTTTGCATCGCAATGCTGTAAAGTGCTAAATGTTCTTTTAATAAGTGCTCTTATATATATATATATAAAACAACATTATATTATTATTTGTTTGTCATGTACAAAAAATACAATTAACATGCCAAAAGATGGATCATGAACCAAAGAATGAGATAAAATAATGTGAGTGTGCTAATAAGATATGTGCCGGTTGAAAACAGTTTCAGCAAAGAAAGCACTGACTAAAAAAAATACAACAAATGACTTTTAATGCAAATGAGAGAGGTCAGAGAGCCAGTAGTAAGCATTATTGGAAATGTTTGATAGCTTACTGCACACACCATCCACCCATAAATAAATTTTAAAAATGCAAATACATATCTTCTTATTTAATTCTTAAGACCTTTTCTCTTCCTCTTTTGAGATAAATAATATACCTTATGATACTACGAACATGAGCTACCTCTCTTTTGAGATAAATAATATACCTTATGATACTACTAACATGAGCTACCTCTCTTTTGAGATAAATAATACCTTATGATACTACTGAATGAGCTACCTCTCTTTGTTGTACAAAAAAAAAGAGAGAGAGAGAGAGAGAGAACCTCGCAAAACAACAAAAAAAGCAACTACAATGTCCCATGCTTCTTATCTCCTTGAGAATAAGTTAAAATTGTATGTGATTTGCTGAGCTGATATATGACTGGATTGTGCCTATACTGTTTTTATCCAGCCACTGTTGGCAGCCATTTCCTATTTGCTTGTCTTAAAATTTGTTAATTTAAATACAGCTCTTCAAATGTATGCTGTTATTATAAGAAAGATGTGCACAGAAATTATTCATATAAAAAGAATAATTTCTAACCTAAAGATGACATATACTTAGTTTATTTGTTATTTTTTTCAGAATGCAACTTGACTAAATGTTTCTTTCCTCCATATCTCTCATCATCAATATACAGATTACAAGCTTTTAAACATGTTAAAAGACTTATAATTTATTTCATGGAAAATGTTTGCACAAAATCAATTTTACTGTTCCACAAAAAGGTTTAACAGAGCTTGACATGAAACTAATTCATGAAGAGAGACTTTTGCTGGTTTGACATTAACTTAACTAATTAACTGAGGAGTAAGATGGGTGGATGTGTGACTGCATGCAACTCAATACTCAGGTATGCATTAGGCATGGTCCGAGCATATACAGATTACTGACTTCCTCAAGCTTTAAAGCATTCTAAGAGAAGGGAGGAAACCCTGAGTATAATTAACTTAAGATAACAATGTTCTGCATGAGGACATTTTATTTCTGTTAACATATGGTAGACGACAAATGCAAACAGGAATCCCACTGACTTACAGCAATATTATGACAGATGCATTAAACTCTAGTTCAAGGAAGGTAACTTTTGTCAAAATAATCATCAGCTGATAACAGAAATACTTAGTGCTTTCTAGAATGTCTAGAATAGAGTGAATATATATGAGAGAGAGAGGGAATTTCCATAATTATCATGCACACTGAAAATTAAAAATAATAAGAAAATCTGTTTGAATGGTAATCTAAATCCTTGAAAAATATCAATATCAACTCAAAACTTGAAGAAAAGGTATACACTGAGACAGGTATTATCAGACACAAACAAAAAAAGGATAGGTGTTTCTCTGTTTTTTTCTCCTATTCAAACTACTCTGAATTACAATGATATCTGATATTAAACTTTTATCAAGCAGAATATTTCAACACCAATGATTTAAAAATATTTTTGTCTGGACCAGTAAACACAGAGTATACTTTAAATATTGTCCTATTTTGTGCCTATTCACATTAAACGACGTCCAAAGAATAAACTAACAATAGCTGAGTACCATCAACATACAAACTACAAACTATTGTGTCTCTCATCAACAATCATTCTAAAAGCATAACAGTACTTTATTATTTCTGAAATAATTACAAAACATTTCTAGATAATAGCCACCAACAGAATGGGAGCTAAGTGTTCTGCTAATAATTATTATACTGATATGGAATTTATTTTTAAAAAAACAAGTTTTAAGTGTAAATAATGATTTTAAAAATACAAAATGAAAATTTAACTGAATCAGCTTAAAAACAGAATTTTATTTCATTTTATAAATTATGTTATGTATTGAATACACTGTTCACTGCAGTACACTTCCACAAATAGATGCAGCAGCAATTTGCCAAGGGAGTTCTGTAATTACTGACAGAAATTAGTCTTTTTTTGAAGCAGTTGGATGTGTAGGTGAGAACTTGCCATTTTTATCAATCGTATTATTCTTAAGCAAAATAAAGTTACAACATCATTTGTCATTAATCAGCATAATCATCATAGAATGTTTTTATTCTCTGTCAACCCACAATATATTTTTTAATTGGTAATTTTCTAAAAATATTTTTAAAATGTAAAATAATTTGAAGTCTAAAATTACATAATGTTAAAAGACACACACAAAAACAGAAGAATAAAATCAATAAAAACAAACAAACTTTTCATATTTTTATCAAATGAGGTGAAAACTTTCCATGGTGCTAAAAAAAAAAAAAGAAAGAAGCTTAAAGTAAAATGCTTTATTTCATTGGGTGAAAGAAATCTGGGAACTGGGACATTTGGATATAAGCATATTAACAACTTACAGTCCGCAGTCCCTGTTTAACAAAAAATATATCATATAATCAATCAACTGTTTACTGAAAACATGGAGGGTGTATGTGTTTCAAATCAGGAGAGAAAATACAGCCACAGATGATCCTATCATCATGGTCAGTTCAAAGCTAGAGGTTTCCATTACTACCTTCACCTCTCCAGTTACCCAAAGAACACCCAGCTATGGTTGCAAACTCCTGGATAGGTGGGAGGGGGTAGGGTGGCAGAAAGGCTCTGAAAGCAGCAGATTACTACTATGCAACCACCTTAGTTGCCTTGACCCATATCTGTGATTACAACTTGTATTGAATAAATTCACCAATATGAAATACTAAGATAACAACTAAAAACACAATATGTAACTTTTAGTCTGGACTTGATAAATTTCATTAACAAGTTTATAACAGACACAGCAGCAATAACTTCTTGTTTGCCTGGATTTCAACCTTTTACGCATGTTTCATTATTTTATTTTTTTAAATCGCTGATGGGACTGTCTAGCGGTGAGAGTTTTGCCTAAAAGTTATACTCCAGTTCCCTCCCTCATCTTATTAGCATGAAAGTTTATGGGGAAGTCAAGTCTGACTGGATACAATCCTGTGGTGTCTGCATAATGGACATGGTGGAATATTCTCAAGCAATATTTGTACATTCCAGTCAGTGGCTAAAAAATTAAATCCATTGCTTACATCAGATACAAATACCAGATTATAATCTTGTCAGTGAGACTATACCATACCTTGTGATGGGAATGACATCCCTCACTTTGCTAAAAATAGCTCACTAGCCAGATCAATGCACAATGCTGCATCTACTGAAAGATTCATAAGTGCTGTAGTGTGCATGGAGCTTGACGGGCTGTCTTAAACATCTGGTATTTGTATCTGATGTAAGCAATGGATTTAATTTTTTAACCACTGGTCTAATGGTCAGAGCTTGTGGGAAACACAAGTCTGGTACTTTGTCAGTATCTTCTATCAACATACGATCCACCAATGCCTTCTGAGCTTCATAGAAACATTTTCAACTGGACTGGCCAAATGCCTGAGAAGCTCAGTCTGACAATATTCTAAATGACCCAACATAATTCCTATCAATCAGATCTCTCTCCTCATGCCTGTCAATGTGAAGTAGTCCATAGACCCAAAATTATACTGGAGAGGATTTAAGAGGACGTTACTCGTTTATCTCCCCTTAGTTCAGCTGGCATGCAGTAAACAAACACTTAGGTCTTGTTTGTACAATGTAAATAGCTCTCTCTTCTTGTAAATTCTTGGCAGGCTCTATGATGGAAACATATTTACAAGTCAATGAGTAATCATTTATCTTTATTACCTGGCACTATTTATTCACTTATTAGCATGGATAATCCATAATCTACTATATTCTGGAACAACCCAAAACAGACCTTTATAAAACCTAAATTCACAACATCACAAAAACAAAAATGAGAGAACTCCACAGGGATGTAGAATACAATTACCATGCAAAGCAACATCAAACAGAAAGATTTTGATGAAAACAAAGATTCTCTAAAAAAAAAATACAAAATTAAATAAAGAATATTCCTGCACTCTACATGGGTTTGGGCATCAATATTTTAGAAAAGTTTTACTCAAATTATAAATTTTACTAGCCACTTTCCTGAATTATGAAAAATGTTAGCCAAATTATGAATGTAAGTCAGTAAGAAAACAAAACTCACCAAATAATAAAGAAGAGATATAGTAGTTATTTATGTACAGGTGTATTTATTATATACATTTATTTAATCTTATAATCTTCTCCAAAGTTTAAATGCTATAAGAACACTCTTCATTTTATGGAGGGGGAAATACGTACTTATAGGTTGAAATATATGCACACAAAAAAAGTCTGAAACATTATAGAACTTGAAACTCAGCTTATCCACTTATATATACAGGTGTGTGTGTATGCATGCATGTGTTATGTGGATGGGTGAATGAATGCAACTATAGATATGTTGATGTCCTGTGGCATACACTCCATACACAGCCATGAAGTTAAGAATGAATACAAGTAAAAGGCAATATGATTGGTTGTATACCAGACAGATCACTATCACACAAATTGACATAAATAGATTCACACCAGACATAGCGAAATCACACTCAATCATCCCTAGACAGATGTAGATTTTTGAAAGAATAAACGGAAGAGTCTGATAAAAAAAAACATCCATAATTAATGTGCAGCTATACTGTAAGAAATGTTACAGTATAATGAAAAGTCTACACTATTAAGTGAACACAGACTAATATAATAAGCCAGTCCATTAAGTCTGCACTCTACAAATATAATTTAATGCATTGTTTTCTTTTTTTATTTTTTAAATGTTGATTAATACAATGACATAAGCAAACTTAACTGTTGACTAGTAATGTGCTGGCAAAGAAAAAATCAGAATGGCTGAACTGAGCAAAACTAAAGGCAAAATGGCATAAATGTGAAAAACCTGATACGACCTACTTTGCATGACAAGTATATTGCTTTTTATAAATAAAGAAAATTATTGCTGTAATGTGACAATTTATGACATCTCAAACTACATACTGTAAACTCTGTTGAGCTTACCAAAATAGCACAACAATGTCTCTCAGTGTAAAACTCAGCTAAATGTCAATTCAATCTAAACCAAGTAAATATCATTGGGCATATTAAAACAGTTCTCTTATAACTCTGCTGACAGCCTAACAACCTTACTGTCTTGTTAAAGAAAAAAATAAGTAAATTGTAGTTGGTTTTATAAAATTCTAACACATTATTTACTAATATCAACAAGTAAAAAGTAAACTAAGTAAACATTTAATTTAGAGAAAATTAAATCGGAGCATGCATTACAGTGATGCATTTAAAACATTATTTTGAGAGGGGAAAATGCATGGCAAACCCATGCATAAAGCCTATACCATTTGATCAGTTTCTGGTTAACAGACACAAAACCCTGAAGATGAATGAAAAACTGGTTATCAGCAGTCTGCCATGATACTGTAGTTCAGAATTCCACTTATAAACTATGGTGAGTCAGTACTCAACATTGTCTACTCCATTCAAAAGTTACTCATCAGGTTCTGAGTACCCACACCTTTAATATCTGGTCGCCACAGTCTTTTATTTTTACTCTCAAATGCTATCATTTTAGGACACTAGGTGGAGGGCTTTATTCTTTATTTTAAAACTCAAAACAATAAGTATATTACAAAAACATGGAGACAAAGCATCTACAGAAAAACATTCATTGCAGCTTAAGTTAGGGGTCAGACACAGCCACAAGAACTAAATATCTTTCATGTTAACATACTGGGATTTCTAAAAATACAATAACACAATTTGAAAGAGCTAAATGCTTTCCATGTCAATATTTTGGTGGTTTGTAAAAAACAAAAAGATACTCTATAAAAATTAAAAGCTATTCACAGCAACATATCGGGACATATCGGGACATTTGCGAAAGATGCAATAATACTCTACAAGAAGTAAAAGTTATTAATGTCAACATACCGGGAGATTTGTGAAAGACATGAAGATACTCTGTAAGAAGGCCATCAGATCCATTATGTAACTGCTTGCATGACCTCGAGATTGTTCAAGTGTCCAGTCATAGGTAGCTGCACAGGTCAAGATGAATAACTATAACTCTCTCTCATCTTTCTATTTATGACCCAACATGATCTTTTAGGACTCTTTCAGGTTACAATATATAATGCACTGTAATTAATTTTAACCGTTGAACTGCCAGATTCGTTTTTAGAATTACTTCACTGCTATTGGATTATTCTGACAGTGCTCTAATTACATGTGTCTGATTCAATATAACTTTTTCACTCTTGATAAACCTGTCCTCAAAAATTCTTGGATTTTGTGTGTATGTGTAGGGTTTTTTTTTATTATTTTTTTATTAATGACACAATTAAGATTGTTTTTAATTCTGAAGTAGGAAAAATGCATCTTTAATTAAAAATTAAATTATTTTCACCACAGAAAGACAGAAACATGAAAAAAATATACAATTCTGAGAAATCAATTGTGATATTTAACTTGCTATAACTGCCATTTTGAATAACAGATTGCTTCTCCAGTATAATTCATAAATCATTTCTTCAAAAATGCTTCCAACTCAGCCAAAATAATTTCTTATGTTTGAAACATTGGTGATACACCCTGAAACATCACCTACTATTGTACATATTTGGCTGGCACATGATTTTTAACTCAGTGATAAACAAATGACTAATGTCTTCAGTAGTAAATAAACATCAATACAGCTCTTTTCACATTTAAATATAAATGCAATAATCTTAAAATTTATTTTAAAAAATTACAACTTTCAGGTGGCTGCAGTTTCTAATACAATGTTATTTATTTTTTTTTGCAGCTGGAAAAAAATGTAGTTTCAAGTTAGTATAAAATAAACACTTTAGCTAACAGCAACAGGCATGCGGTTAAAAAACTTTGACTGAGAAAGATTATAAAATTCTACCTAGATCCATGAACTCATCAATTTTGGCATTGAGCTGCTGGTAGATATGCTGCTCAGCATCACTTCTAGCATCCTGCAACACACCAGTAAGATTTTAACTGATTTTATCATCCTGACGCCTAACAGCCATAAGCTTTTCAACAGATTTTGCAATCCTAAGGCATTTCACAACTGTTCTACTAGTTAATTTAATATCGATACATTTTCTCTCTCTGCTGATTATGTAAAATGTTGATAAAAATAAAGTATATATCAGATTTATCAATTCAGTCGGTGTCTGAAACAGTAAAATTTAGCCGGTACAAGGTACCAACAATCCTAGGGAATTGCCTAGAGAAATCTGTGCCTATGTGTATGTATGATAGTGTGTACATTAGTGTGTGTTAGTTATAGTGTACATATTAGTGTCTTAGTTTTAGTGTGCACTTTAGAGTGTGTGTGCATGTGTGTGTTACTGTGGTGTTAAGTGTGCTGTGTGTTTCAGTGACTGTGTATGTACGTTACTGTGTTAGTTTTAGTGTGCATGTTAGTGTATGTTAGTGTGCACTTTAGTGTGTGTTAGTTTTTATATGCACATGTTAGTGTGTGGGTAGGTGTTTCAGTTGTTAGTTTTAGTGTACATATTAGTGTGTGTGTGTGTGTGTGTGTGTGTGTGTGAGTTTTAGTGTGCATGCTAGTGTGTGTGTGTTAGTGTGTGCATGTGTATGTTAGTATGCATATTAGTGTGTTTGCACATCTGTGTATATTCATCTGTGTGCAAGTGCTACAATGAACATCTCCTTACCTTAAACATAGATGTGCCGTGCAATCTAGCAACATGTACACTGTCTTTTTCAGCACTAAAACAAACAAACATGTCAAAGTCAAAATAAAAGGCTTTAAATAAGATTCTATGCAAATTATTAAGTTATGTGAAACTTGTCCATTACTCCTGCAATTATTAAATATTTATATATTAGAAAATGTATTATTTAAATAATAACTCTAATAGTTGCATTTCATTCTAGGGAATATGTGAATTAGAAACTCCTTTCTACAAATTCTCATCGGGCTTCTCTCTCTGATCATAGCTAAAAACAAGAGCTCTAAAACAGACTCACACTTTCATATCAAGTTTAGATGGTGGTAAATGATGTACTGACTATAAAAATCACTTGATTAATACAAAACAACTAAACATCTACTTACCAAATTTGCTGATTTAATGATCAGTCTGAATGTCACAAGCTATGTTACTGGATTTGAAGCCTTTTCACTTTGGGATTTTAATCCAAGACCTAAATTTTTGTGGACCAATTAAGAAGGTATATTATGTGTATTTTGCAAATTCACTGACTGTGGTGTTTCTGCTTGACCAATTAACAAGGTATATTATGTATATTTTGCAAATTCACTGACTGTAGTGTTTCTGCATGATAGGAAGTATATAAAAATGTGCAAACATATTAACATTACTGATTATGGGCCACAGAACATGTAACCTGTACTTGTAAGAGGGATCGTACTATATAAAGTGCTAGATCCCTGTTGGTTCTGAAGGTGACATGTGCAATGGCTGGTCAAACTGAAGTGCAGACATCATTGTTCAACATTACTGTTCAATCAAGTTTACCCCATTTCTAACTATGACTCAATGGGCACCACTCTGAAAGTGCTAGTTCCTGACTGGATCAAAAGCTGAGATGATAAGACAATCATAAGATGACAAGTGCAAAGTTTCTTGCATGGATTGTGTACATGATGGCACCGACCTCTCTGTCCTCTTGCAAAATTTCACAACTGCTTTTCAATTCATGAATCATACTTATTTAATAATTTAGGTTTTGTTTAACATTTGTATCTATTTTTAAAATTCAGACCTCAGTACTGAATAGTGCTACACTACGACATTTATGCATAATATTCTTAAAGAGACTTACCCAGTAATACTAGAGATGTAGGCTTCCAGGTTTGGACAAGAGCGCTCCAGATAGTTCATGTTGATTGAGATTTGGATTAACTGTCAATATATCAATTAATTAAATAATCAATTTACATCTGCAGATAAAAAATATATATAATCAAGTATTTGCATAAAATTTAATATTGTTTAATATAAATGATTTCACACTAATAATGATTGTACACCGCACTGACCAACTTCAAACTATTATTCCCACAAACCACAACTTAACATTGATAGGGTTAGTTCCTCAATCTTCAGAAACTATGATCCCTATGTATAACTGGACTGTGCACTCGTATGACACATCTGGGAGTGCTTGTTGCCCTGGGTCATCATTTTGGAGAGTATATGTTTTCAAGTATCGAGGAAAGTTCAAAAACAGCAGAAGGATAAGCAATTGGATAGATGTGCTCTGGTGATGGGTTTAAAAAGCTAAATGTCCAATAAAGAGTAGTGATAATATTCAATATTTGTGAGCACTGTCTTGGTATTTTGTTGTAAGCTACTTATTTGTCTTCTTTCAAACTTTGCTACAGCAATCAACCTGTTTCAATCATGAACCCCAATGATCAACCTGTCTAAAGCAAGAGTCCTAACCAATCATCTGCTTCAATCAAGAACCTATTACCCTGTTGCAATCAAGAGGAAAAACAAATTAATTCAATCAAGAACCTATCACCCTGTTGCAATCAAGAGGAAAAACAAATTAATTCAATCAAGATCCAATCAACCTGCTTCAATTATGTTCATGATGACGAGCCTTTTCTTCTGGGTGGGTCTTTCAGAAATGCATTTATCTGAAATAATTAATTTCAGAGGCAAAAGTCCAAGTCCACAACTGCAAAATCTCATCTGGAAAATAAGTCAAAACAGTCCAATGTCCAGCTTTAGTTGAGAAGTGCCTTACAAAAGTAGAAGAGTGTAAATAGTGAAAGAATGGTTATGACATTTGACTCAACATGCCTCCCTTTCACAATGAATTTTTGGTTGAATTTTTTTTCAATGAATCTATGGTTATGACATGTGACTCAACATGTCTCCCTTTCACAATGAATCTATGGTTGTGACATTTGACTCAATGTTTCCCTTTCACAATGAATCAATGGTTGTAGCATTTGACTCAATGTGTCTCCTTTTCACAGCAAATCTATGGTTGTGACATGTGACTAAAAAATGTCTCCCTTTAACAGTGATTCTATGGTTGTGGCATTTGACTCAAAGTGTCTCCCTTTCAAAATGAATCTACAGTTGTGGCAGTTGACTTAATGTCTCATTTTGACAGAGAATCTATGGTTGTGATATCTGACTCAACATGTCTCCTTTTCACAGCAAATCCAAGGTTGTGCTTTCAAAATGAATCTATACAAATGTCTTGTCTGGACTTTGAACAAAGGGAAATTATTGATACTATTTCTTGTATTTAATATTAAAATTCATATTACAAGCATTGTACCTGAAGAAGACTGAGGTTGGGCCGCTTAATGAGAGATGACAAACAGCCTCCTAGAGTTTTTGTCAGGAGCTGGTTGGCAGATTTTCTTATCATGTCATCGATCTCTGTGTGACTGAAACAGTTGTAAAATGTTTTACTTATACTTAACAGATGTGAGTTCTGGGTAAAATAGAAATAAAAGCAGAGAATAGTCAGGTTAAATGAAGTCTAGTCTCATGAAAAATAAATGGTTTCAGTGCTCAACTTGTGTATGTAAATTAGACTTAAGTGGAAAAGTTCAATCTGCAAATGGAAGCATGGAATTATCTGTCCATAATAAGAATTGTCAATATTTACTCCACTTCAGAAAGATAAATTAATTACTCCAGTCCACAAGAAAACAGTCTACACTTAGTCCAGTCCAACATTGAGAATTGTAAATACTAAGTCTGTCTATCAGGAAGAGTGTAAATGCTTAGTCTAACCCAGTTCAACACAAAATTGTAAATACTTAGTTTGATTCATCACAAGATCTGTAAATATCACTTCAGTCCATGATAACATTGTAAATACTTTGTCTTGTTCATCATAAGAATTGTAAAGTCCACTTTATAAAAAATAAATAAATTTTTAGTCTAGACTATCTACAGAACTTAAAATATTTATCAGTCCTTTAAGAAAATTGTAAATCCATCACCAGAACTCTAAATATTCAGTCCAATTTATTCAAAAAAAGGGAAATAACTAATCCATTTCTTCACAAAACTCAATAAATATCAGTCCATCCATTTTATACTGAATCGGGTCTATCAAAAAAAAAACTGTATAAAAATTAATCGAAATGTCAAGAACTACTACCATTTATGGATGCATCTGTTCTCAAGAGATTCCATCTCCTTACAAGATACTACAAAAAAAGTTGACTTAAAACATTTTAAAAATTATAATATTTAAACAGGAACCAACTATTACCTTAGATGTAAATCTGCGGAAAACTTTAGACAAGCATTAATATACTCTTTCACTTGACTAAAGATGTTTGGAACGAACTGTGAAAAGGGAAACCTCTTTGGGTATACTGCCTGAAATCAAAGAAAATCGTATTTTCATGAAAACATAATGTTAAATATAATGACAAAATTCATCAGTGTGCATGCACACACACACGCATGCATACATTTTACTGCCACATTTTAAAGGGCATTATCACCTCATCCAAACTCTTGTCCTCATAAGGAAACTGTGATAGAAGCAACTGATACTCCTCTTGGGTTTCGCAACAGATGGGCGTGTAGTTGTCTTCAGCAAAAATCTCATTAAACACTTCCACCCACTGCTCAGACAGGATTTCACTATAGCGGTCCCTCATTTCTAGCAGCAGTTCTAACAACCTGCCAACACTCAGTCCGTAACCCTGAAAAATACAAATTTATATGCAAAACTTTTGTCTGAAATAACTAGATAATTATTTCAATTAAAGTTTTATAAAATGTAATGTCTGTTGTTTTGATTAATCCAACACCCCAAACTTTCTTCATTGAAAAAAAAACAATATCATAATCAATCATCTCCAAACAAGATAAAACAAACAATTGTTAAACTTTCTTTCTTTTTATCGTTTGTACTTTCTGCTTAAGATAAGTTACCTACATATAATCTTTTTTTGTTGTGTCACTAAACTCTGTACCTGTCCAGAAAGTTTTACAAAACCCAAGACTAATATATAAATGTTAACTCTTTCACTGTCCACAGCAGTGCAAATGAATGACTATAGAGTTTAAGCTACCTATCTTCACTAGAGCATACAAGGGGATAACTTTTGCACTTTACTGTGAAGTGTGTTTTTATCATGCTTCTTTATCACCTTGCAACAATTATGTTGGATATATTCTCTGCTAATGACTGTTTATATAACTGTTTGTGTGAGGTACAGTATCAACCTAAAATGTGTGATAAAAAGCAACAAAAACAACTAAAACTACTGTTTTATGAAGGCAAATTATATAACTTTGATGACATCAAAACAAATATATAATTCTTTTATCCAGGCAATATAAATACTTTTAATGTGTGGCAGAACAAATTTTATCTGTTTCATATAAGCAGAACAAATACTATAGTTGCAGAAGCCAGACATAATAAATACCTTCTATATAAGTACAATAAAACTATAAATGTTTCAGATAGGCAGAAATAAATACATAAATGACAAAATAAAAATATAACTAATTTAACCATTCATTTTTAATGTGGCAGAACAATAATAGGTTTAGCCAAGGAAAATAAATGTTTTAATATGCAGCAGAAAAGAAAAAGATGGTTTTAGTCAGGAAAAAATAAATATATTTTATATATTTAGCCAAGACCAATAAGTATTTATTTATATGGCAGAACAAAATTAAAATTGTTTTTAGCCATGTGAAATGAACACCTTTAATGCAGTAAAGACTCAACTAAATTTTTTCAGGCAGATAAAATAAATACCCATAAATTTTATGTGGGCAAAACAAAACTGTAATTGGTTTAGTCAGACAAATTTTAGTGTTTTTAATGTTCACAAACCAAAACTCAAGTATTTAGCCAGGCAAAAAAAAAACATTTAACAATGAGACAGAATTAAATTATTAAGTATCATCAAGCAAAGATAAATATCTTAAAAGTATGATACAATGAAAGTATAAGAAAAAGTATTTATATTCTGAAAAATAAATACCTTTAATGTGTGACAGAACAAAACTATAAGTTTCTTTATTTCCAGCATCAAACCTGCCACCTTGCATTTTTCCTGAGAAAGAAATTACATATATATCATTCAAATTTCAAAAAGGAAAATAAACAATTTTAAGAAACTATAAATGCTAAAACACTGAGAATAAGAACATTAAGAACTCTAATCATGCAGGCATGAAAACAAAAAAAGAATTCATAATTTAATTTAATTTATTTTAATTAATTTAATTTAATTTAATTTACTCTCAACAAAATGGTACAGCCAACAAAGAATTTATAATCGAGTGGACAATTCGAGTGGACGATTCTTCCTGGAAAATCCATAATCAATGAAAGAAATAAGTCCCCAACACAGTAAATAATCCATGAACTTTCACCCTTTCAAAACTAATTAATATTCCATCAGCAAAACCTACCTGATTGTTCAACTGAAACAAATTATACCATTTTAGTAAATTCTTTTAGGATTCATACTTTAGACTCAAAGAGTACATAAGATTATCTAAACTATGTACACTTCTGTTGGTTCAATCAATAAATCTGTAGGTTATGTTCAACTTTTACACCTGATATACATCAGATCCTCTATATTTTAATATATTAAGATGGGATCAGGGTTAGGGTTATAGGTTGAGAACACTCAAATATATTTTAATAAACTAGAGAGCAGTTCACTCAAATCTGTTCTCATAAACTAAAATAGTTCACTCAAATCTGTTCTCATAAATTAAAGTAGTTCACTCAAATGTGTTCTCATAAACAAGAGAGCAGTTCATTAAAATCTGTTCTTATAAACAAGAGAGCAGTTCACTCAAATGTGTTCTAATAAACTATAGAGCAGTTCATTAAAATCTGTTCTCATAAACCAGAGAGCAGTTCATTAAAATCTGTTCTTATAAACAAGAGAGCAGTTCATTAAAATCAATAAATAATAAATCTGAAAAAGTATGAAAGCTGCATTTACTTGACAGAAGATATTTTAAGAAGACAAATCAAAAAAATCTTAATGAGTCACTAATGATTATAATTATTAATAGACAACTATTATAAAAAGCAACTGAAAGAGACACTAATGAATTATATATATTAAAAGACCATTTTAAAAAGAATCTTACTGAGATACAAATGATTATTTAAAGACAAATATAAATATCAATATCAATCACACATCGCTTACAGTGAGATTATAAATGGAAAGTGTAAAAGTATAAATAAAAAGTAAAATAAAATTCATTGTTATTTCTCAATTCATATAAATTAAAAGAAAGAAAAAAATCATGTGACATCAGTTTATTTATGAAGTATGTCAAATATTATATTTTTAAAATAACAAGCATCTTCACTAGTGGACTACTTGATAAAAGTATTTAGTATAATAATTGTATTCTAATAAATATTTAATATGATAATTACTTAATATAATAATTATTGTTATAAGCTCTACTCTAAAGAATGACAATCTTAGAGTGCTGTGTGAAAACAAATTATAAAAGTTTGTGCATATGTGTGCACAATTGCCTTAACAATTTAGAATTACACAATGTCACCTGACAGGGACCAATTTCCTATGAGAAGGACCAATAAATATTGTCCCTGACAGAGACCAATCTCCTATGAGAAGGGCCAATATACATTGTCCCTCAGAAACCAATCTCCTGCTTGAAGTAACACTACACATTGTCTCCTGACAGGAACCAAACTCCTGCAAAGACCAATAGACACTGACCCCAGAAAGAAAGGTTCTGTTCATGGCAGAGAAAGAATTAAACTTTACATTTGTTACAGCTCACACCTATGGCTACTAAGAGTGAAAAAGAGAGTATAGTGACAGTAAGCCTTGGGATAAGTGTCCAAAAAGTAAACGTTTAAACAAACTTTGTCACAGAACTGGTAGTCAGCAAAATGTATATTCATCTGAACTTGTCTGTTTATTGGTAATTACTCAAAACATGGCCAAACAGGAATAGTTACACCAAGAGGTTAATAATAAACCTAGTAGTGAGGTGAAAAGTGAACGCTTCACATAGAAACATTGATGTCACTTGTTTTAAAGATTTAAGCAAGAATTTTGATTATGCTGATGATAGATGATAAACCGATAAAAAGGACTACTTAAAATCTGAGAGTGCAAATGGAAATACAGATAATTAAATGCATTGCATGAGGTGAATTTATTCTTCACTTTCCCAATGTAAATTAAACTGAAAATTAAAAAACTAAAACATTGCTCCAAACCAAAGTGTTTTAAGAAATTCCAATAAATCAAATATTTCTGTGTGTGCGTGCATGTGCGTGCATCAAGGCAAAACCAAATAATTTGTAAAAAAAAAATAAATAAATAAACCCCAAACAAAATAAGATAAAAGATCTCTATAAGGTATGTCAATTTTTACAAACATATTGGCATGCATGAGATAAAGAATGGCATTCAATATAAATCAATGCATATTCAATATAAGTTAGATAGCATTCAAAATAAAAGCAATGGATACCAAGCAAAAAGGCAGGTGGGGGGGTCGGGGAAGGAAAATATATAAAAACCAGAATTTGAAAACATGCAACATAATTGACCTGACAATGTAAATATAAAATGTTTAAATAAAAAAAAAATAGTATTCATTGAAGGCTGAAAGTAGTTTATACTTTTTGCAACAATTAAACCATCATGTAAAAGAATGTTTAAAAGTTAGCTCTATTAACTTATGGACAATTTTTATATAATTAATATTCAAGAAAGTAATCACTGTTATTCTTCATTTTAACTTTAAGAAACAACAATGAACAGCAGCTAATATAAATTTAATTCTGTTACTGAATCACTAAAAGTTTTTCTTGAAAAAAATCCAACCCAAAATACACAAGTGATGTATTCTTTATTCTGTAAACACCACCTATTAATGTAAAAATATCCTTTATTCTGTACAGACCACTTATTAATGTAAAAATATCCTTTATTCTGTAATTAATTTTAAATATCTCTTTTCTCTAGTAAGATCACATATTATTGTAAATGTGATAATTATTCTTTCAACATTTAACACTCATATTTCCATGGGCTTTTTTGAATGATGCCAATTAATATTTTAAAGTTTTTGATATGGTATGTGAACTAATTTATCCAATTAAAAGGTATAAACTAAAAATATCACCTATGGAGAAGGAATACTTGTATATACCTTTACACTACTTTAAATGTAAACAGAAAAAAGTGGGTCAAGAAGTTCACATTGCATTAAGAAAGTCATACACAAGATAGCTTCTGTGAATATGTTTGTTATTAAAATAACTACATTAACTTGATGCATTGTAGATCTACTGGTATTTTAATTTTTAAAACAATTATTTAGAATTAAAACTTTGTAAACAAGTATATACTGAAATTACAAGCTTTAAACAATTCTTGTGCATATCATTCAATCTCCAAACATTTATTTATTTTAAATATTGCCTGTCAACCTTCAAAATGCAAGATAAATCATGCCATTAAACTATGAGAAGCTTGCATAAATTAAATAGACTGTTATTGCTATTTGTGGAAATATGTGAAATTTGCATCAGGACTAGAAGTAAAAGTGCTATTGCAAGAGTGTATGAAAGTAACTCAGGTTCTGGTGGTACATTTCCCAAGAATGACAATTCAAAGAACTCAAGTTTACAAGACAAGCCAAATGTGCACGGAGTCTGGTGACATAAAACTCAAGAAAAGTGCAGACATAATAGAAAGTAATCACATTACAGAAAGAATGTCTTCAGAACGGTGCACAAAAGGGGATGCAGTGAAACTTACAAAATGCTTTCATTATTATATCATCATTGCTAACATGCCAAAGGTCATAGAGAGAAGAAGAGATAGAAGGTGGGCAGAGTGGACAGGTGTGCTCATCCATCAGTATCAAATAAGCATGGGATTCACTTCATTCTTTGATCTCAGTGTACTATTAACTTCAAGAATAAGAATAAACTGAGTGTTGGTGGAATGGTGGTTATAAAGATCAGCATCAGGGCAATAAAATATTATTACAACCACCTCATCATCATCTAGTTCATCCAGAAGAGATTGTGGAATTTCATGACGAAACTCTTCTCTTTGTCTGTCCTGTTCAAAAGTCAACATATCTTTTTTTCTTTTAATCAAAGTAATTGTAATAATGCTATGGTGCTGACTCAATGGCAGATTGTTGGTTCATTGAAAAACAACAAGCATTGAAAGTAAATAATTTTAAAGTAAGTAAAAGAAGAGTGCATGTATATATTTTCATATGTTAATCAATGTTTTCTGCATGGGTTACTTACTATCTTCAGTATCCCATGACTTTTTTTTAATTTGAAAGCATGTATGATTTATGAACAATAATAAATATCAACACCATTACACATCTATCAAAACACCCCAACAAACCATGCAAGCATTTATATAATAACTGATAGGTTAATCAATAAATAAATGGCTTTTGCATATTCACTATACGCACATCTAGGATATACTGTATACATTTAGCATTCAGGGCTATGTGTGTGTATCTATATATATATGGTGCTCTAGTATTAGGAAGTCTATTACATATACAACTTAACTATGTCAAAATAACCTGCATAAGCTGTCATTTTTTTCTAGGTGCATTTAGCATTAGTGGTTTTGTTAAGGCTACAGAAGCTTTACACTGATTTACATTATTGTATGCATTTCTGGGTCAAGTATACTGCACAAGGCAGGTCACTGAAATTCTATTATAATACCTGAGGTGTCCAGTTTGGCTTAGTGACCATTTTCGCCTGAGTATTGAAGACACATCAATGTAGCTAAGTTTGATACATGTGCTAATTGCAACATAACACTACACTAAAAAAAAACCCACCCAGAAATATATGAAAATTAATATACCTAAGCATGATACTAGTTGCTACATAGCACTAAATTTTAACAATGTAATATATGAAAGTCAATGTACCTAAGCATGCTACTAGTTGCTACATAAAGTACATTTAAAGAAAAAAGAAAGATGTGTGAATAGTGATGTGTGACATTTTGGCAAAGCAAATCAAGTCACAATCAAGTTATAAGCTACTGCCACTGAAAGAAGTTGGGACATATTTCAGCTATACTGCATATTCCCAAACACCAGTGCAAGAAATAATACTGCAAGATTGAAAATATAATTAAAAGAATAAATATAGTATAATATAAGTATTGTTCAGGGATTACTTCATTATTTTCATGAAATTTTTCATTCTTTTTAAACAAAACAACTCATTCTTTTTAAACAAAACAACAAAAATGTCTTCATTTTTAAAGACTAGAAAGATGTATTCTGCCTGATGATTTCTCACATATTTACTACATTAAAAATACTGCTTGCTAAAATTTCCTGCAATTTTGCTATAAAATACAAAAAGTATAAAGTAACTAAAATGAAGCAATATGTTTTAGTGCACATAATTGAGTTTTACACATTATCTTGTACTAAATATTTAAACATAAAATAGGTCACGTTTAGATTTAATTTACATATACCCAAGCATTTCATAAGACCATATCCATTTCTTTTTAATCCCTAAAAAGATTCTAGAAAGTCAGCCTGCAAAAATATTGGTTAAATAAATTTCTTGTACTTAATTCAAACACTATACCACACTTAAAAGTGAGATAAAATTTTGTTTAGTTTGTTTTTAGAGTGGTATTTCTTTTCCCCAACATCTAGGGGAAAAAATATATATATTTGAATTTGCTAATACATTGGTAAAGAGTAACTAAAAGTGCCAAATGTTCTGTGTTAAATAATAATTAAAGAATGTCATGAGTTACATAAGGAAAATTATTCTTAAAATTATTTATTTACAGAGCTCAAAAAGTTAAATTAAGCATTGGTTTCCCATGGTTGTTCTATTAACTGGCTTTTATAAAAAAGAAAAGAAAAAAAGAAGGTATTTTTAAATATATACTTTGTACTATACTTACAAACTTAGTTAAGCTGTGTGATAGTAACGAATGTCTCATAAAGACAGATTTAGTAAAATTAGACTGAAATAGGTGGAGGGATGTTTTATTTAGGATAATTTATATGGGAGAAAAAAAATATAATCCCTATAACTTACTGAACTTCCTAGCTGAAAAAAGAATCAATATCACATTAATTATAATTGTTAGATAAAATGTATTATATTGTATTTATATATAATAAAATCCTTATAACTTACTGAACTGATATGGAAAATTAATAATGGATTAGTTATTATTGTTAGATTAAAATGTATTATATTTTATACATTATTGTGTTTATACACAAATACAATTTCTATAACATACTAAAATATCCAAGTGGAAAGTGGAAAATTAATATTGCATAAATTATATTGTAGGATTAAAATGTATTATTATATTTTATTTATGGAAGAAGTGTGAAAGGTTGACAAAGTGTCTCTTAACTCTGTTGAACCAATTTCCCTAACAGATAGGTGACAAAGCATCTCCTAGGTGACATGATTAACTCTGTCAAACTCATTTATCTAACAGATATGAATATAGCAACCAATGACATCTCTACTCCCCAAGCTGGGAATCAACTGCCACCATCAAATGAGTTGCAGATACAACAACAATGAAATTCTCATCATCAGTCAGTGATGCTACAATCAATACTCAAGATTAGATCTTACAAATCTGCCTGGTTAGTAGTTTGGTATGTTTATATAAAGAGTTCTGATCTTGTAATTTTATAACTTTATTTATTTATTAAGAGTATTGATCTTGCAATTTAAAAATTTTATTCATATAGAGTAAGGTCTTGTTCATATAAAATGTATTGATCTTGTAATTTTACAACTTTATTTTTTAAAAAGAGTATGTTGTAAATTTATAACTACTCTATTAACTGTGTGTACATTATAGCCGATTCTTTCTCAGGCAAAACATAAATAAATAACACAGACTTTTTGCCATCACAACCAAACTGGTTGTTGCATTTCTGCTATTTCTTTGCCATTATTCTCCCCCCGCCCAATCATGTCTGCAACCCAGCATCCTAAAAAATTTAAAATGGATATGGAAAGTCAGACATTTAACTCTGAGTGGACGGAGAAGTACTTTTTCATAGAATGATTTGCACAAGCTCAGTGTCAGATCTGTTTGAAAACTGTTGCTGTCTTCAAAGAGTTTAATGTGTGCTGGATATGAACAAATATAGATTAGGCATCCAATAATAAGATATTTTTAAAAAAGAATTATTGGACTTTTAAAATTCTGGCTACCAACTGGAAAAAGTTAGGGACCAAGTGTCCAGGATCTGTGACCACTAAACATATTAAATGCAAATAATCAGTTAAAAAGCAAGAGAAAAACTACAGCCTCAAAACAGCATAAATTTAAAACCCTTTCTCTACTCAAAGCATTTTAGTTAGTGTCAGCACTACTACAAAGTTAAGAAAATATTTTCAGAAACCAAATATTAAAAACTTCAATCACAAGTCTTTGTACAAGTCTACTTCTTGCTAGAAATTTTTTTGTGTGTGAAAAGCCACTAGATAATACAAATCAATTATGGCAAAATATTTTATGCATGGCTGAAATCAAAATCCAAAACTGAACTTACAGACATGGAGCGAAGTGTTGCAGACATTTTTTCCACAGCTTTCTCCCACTGCTCATCCATAGACGATCGTGTTACCAAACCCTGAGTTGTGTGTAGTATGTGGTCTTCCACAACAAAGAACCTTAGTCAAAGAATATAAAAATTACTACATAGAAAATGTCAAAATGTAGTGAGGCCTACAAATGTAAAAAATTACCTCATTAGCAGTACGCACCTACAGCAGGACAACTACATAAAAAATACACAATTTAAATCCATGCACATCACAAAATAGGGTTATTTCAGCAATTGCACATATATTTCAATGTAGAAAGAATGCAAATATCATGAACATATATAGTAGTTAGTAAACAAACACAATACAATTGCACATATATTGCAATGTAGGAAGAACACAAATATCATGAATATATTATTTTACTGTAGTTAGTAAACAAACACAATACAAACATACATGATTGAATGGAAAGAAAATGTGCAAAGGTTAATGCATATGTAAAGGTAAAAGCCATACATAATCAGGAAATGTGAAAACACCCAGAAATACAGTTCTCCCTGCAAGTACATCCAAATCTCAGCAGTCTAAATTACATAGTTCAAGGCTGTTTGGATTACTTAAACATAAAGGACTTTTTCTAGGCAAAATAAGTATACATAGACAATACTTGAAAAACATAATGACTCCCATCTATGCCTACTTATCAGCTATCTTGACAATAACAAAGCAAGTGAACATACCCTACGATATCCTGAAAATACTTCCGACACGCATCAATACTTTCGTGCTGAAAAAAAACAAACAAAATGCGTTTGTAGAGTCACTGATGCCAGCCCACAAAAGCAAAGACAGTGCAAATTTTTAAAAAATAAAAAAATAAACTGTTAACGATTACTACTGCTGAAGAAAATATCCAATGTAATTTATTTTTTCAAAATACATTAATGATATACTTTTCATTACATCAAACAACTAAAGAAGTCCTAAATATTTAATGTGTTTCAGTATCCACTGAAACTCAAAAGCCAAAACGTTTACAGAGTCATGATTACCATCAATAATTTTTTTTATTACAAATCAATTTGTTTCTCTTGGAAATTTTTCTTTCTATCTTTCAATAAACATAAACAGTATCCACAAAATTGTGTAGAAAATCATGATGTTCTTTTGGCAAAAAGAATTATTCTCCGATTTCTGTAATGTTTATCCAAGATCCTTCCATCACCTCTCAGATAATTTTACAAACAGATAACTATTTTTAAAATGTGTTAAAAAGATAAAACAGACAATTTATTTATTTATCTATTTATTATCTTTTTTTTTCATTCTAAATTATATAAATGTCAATTTCTCAAATAGTTTTAATGAGGTACTAATAATTCTGATGTCACCAAGATATATGAGACCACTTACAATACACCATTATTTTGTGTTTTAAAATGAAAATGAAAATATATGTCCTATTCTAGTAACCAGAAAGGCATACATTTTGCTGTGGAGGATACAAACATTAACGATGTTAACTGTTCCTATGATGATCAGAGCAGCTTTGCCTTAGAAACCACAGAAAATTAATTACCTTAGACACACAAGAGTCATCTTCCGATTTATATGAAAGCAATCATCATAAACAAGTCTTTAGTCAAACGTTATCAGCAAATTATAACAATTAAAGATTGCTAAAGTCTAGAACATAGAAGTTCAGAGAGCACTTTAAAGAATCCAGGCCAAATAATCATAAAATGAATATTGATGGAGATTTTGTAGCTTTATTTGCAGATTAGTGCTGTATATTGATATTTCTCTACTGTTTTTCAGTTCAGAAGCACTGTGTGCAAACCATCAGTATTTAAAAAATAATCCAGACTTTAAAGTACTGATATCAATGAAGCATCAAAATACTAAATAACAGATTGTACAACTGTTGTCAATTCAATTATTGTTATTTGGGAAGGGGGAAAAAAATGTGATACACACATAAATGGCTTTATTTCTTAAATGTTTAAATATTTAGTTTCTTTTACCATATTCTGAGGTCTCTCAAGTGAAAGCCGTTCTTGCTTAAGCCTCTGCTGACGATAGTATGTCTCGAAGTTGTCTTTGTCTCCCTGTTACATGAAAACAAACAGATAAACTATTACACAAGTGAGCTTGTAACGAAATACAAAGTGTGCTTACCTAATCTAAATTATAAATAAGTCCAATCAGCATAAAGAAATTATGTTTCATTCCCATGTTAAACAAAAAAATAAATTACATTTACACAAACAAAAACAAATCCTAAGGAGAAATCCTAAGCAAACTAGAATATATCAGCACAAAATCTGTAAGTCAGAAATGCTCCTCTTAAATCAATGAATCGACAGAACTTTCACCTCAAATTTAAATGGACAAATAAATTTAAATTATTCAAACAGTGTACAGTATTAACCCCTTCATTGCCAGGGATGTAAATTCATACAATCAGTGGATAAGTTTCACATTCAAGGGAGATTACTGTTCAGTTCCTACTGTTCTATCATTCCATTCTGATTCAGAGTAGATGACCCATATGACATAACAGTGATAAATCTTTAGAAATATAATTCTCCCCAAAATACTGTTTTATAATAACAAAGGCCTGGCAATCAAACATTAAAATAAATATAAATTTGTTAAATCAATAAAATTAAACATTTCTTCAAGCACACTGGATATCTAATTACTTTACAACTAATCTGATAGAAGCTATGCTTATGCTAATCAGTAAAAATAACAAAATGGCCTAATTTCTCTTTTTACTCTTTTTCTTATGAATCAACCTCTTTTCATTCAAACTCGGAGGCAGCTTTATAAAATGCAATTTCATTTAAAAACAGTACTACAAATGCCAATTTCAAAAATGTGAGAATTGAATGTGGGGAAATAATTAAAAAATAATCATAAATTAAAATGATAATCTTACCAAAACTGAATATATATGTAAACACCGGTAGACAGGCGAGAAGTCAACTAAATCCTGTGCACTTAATTCCTGCAAAAAAACCACAAGGAGTCAAATCTGAATAAACAAATGATAGTAATATAAGATTAGTAGAACGATGCTAATTAACAACACAAGACAAAGCACTTTTTCTAAGCAATATATGGACCAAAGATGCACTAAGCACTGTGCACTGAAACTGCATTTCCAGACAATGGATCTATCCATAGGAATCTTTGAGGTAAAAAGGTCCCAAGAAGGGATTAAAATATCAAAAATAAACGCTGCTCTTTTGAACTTAAAAGACAAATGACCAACAGAACTAAATACCTAATACATTTTGAAGATGACTAAAAAACAGTGAGCAAACTACTCAAAATGCACTGTCAAAACAATTATATTTGCAGTAAATAATCACAGAAAAGTTAATTTAAGTAAATTATTATGAAAATAAATTCTGAACAAGAAATAATATCATCTGACTTTCCACTTACTCCAAGTGCCTCACATTTTTATTGCTATTTCTTTCTAAACCTGTTAAAATTGTTTGTAAAGACGTCAAATTTGACAAATGCATTCAATGTAATTTAACAAACCAAAACAAGATAGTAATCAAAGTTATTATTTAACAGTACAAGGAAAATAATCGTACCTGTTCTTCCTCATCATCTGTTATAACAGGAGCTTCAGGTGGGTGTTCTACTTCCCCTGTGAAAGGGTTAGGAGGTGGGGGTGCCCTCCGTCTCTTTACCTTCTTCTTGGCAATTGCAGGATCCATGTTGTTCTGTTCAGCTGCCTGGTTTGAAACAGAAAAAACTATAGTGCAAAACACTAAATAATAATACTTCATAGTGTTCGCTGAAACAATATTAGCCTTGGTGCATATTCATGCTTCTTTCATAGAGAAATTAATCTGTGATTTTTTTTCAGTACAAATCACTGCTGTAATTTCTTTCTTAACAGAAAAAGTCATCAGTCATTAGTGAATTGTAAAGTTAATGCACTGGAAATATTGTAACACTGAAATAGTCATTAAAATGTCAAAAACAAGTTTATTATTTATCACGTTACAACTTATAAAGCATTTCCAGCATGCAATTTCTAAATTTTACACAATTATTATCTCCCCGTTACTGGATGGTTCCCTATTGAGCTGTATGCTAGGTAAAACATAACAATTGTAAACTCCCAAAAGTTATTTAATATTTAATGCAGTGAATATTAATTATAAAGTTATTTTATTTTCAGTGATGTGAAACATTTACAAAATAATTGGTCAATGACTTCTACACTGTCCCACATCAATAAATGTCAGGGAGGCTAACAGTCGGACTAATTATCTTTTCAATAATTAACTAAACATCTATAGAAAATAACTGCAAGTAGCAATGGAAATTAACTCTTCAATGACAACCCCTTTGCTGACAGGAAAGAATGTACCTTATATGTTTTAATCATAGTTACTTAAATATTATTTTAAGTTTGTTTCAAAATCACTTCTTGTCTGTCTAAAATGACTGCTGATCTAGCCTACAATTTTAAAACTCTGATTATATTTTACTGAATTCTGTTATGTAGCAAAGACTCCATTTAGGGCAAAATACTTCACCTTGTAATGGCAAAGTATCATTTCTATTGACTAATATCATAGTATTTTCTAAAAGTAAGACCCTGGATTTATTAAGTACTTCCCGTTTTCATCATTTTTTTAAAATTTTAAGTAAAATAAAACTTTAAAACTTTTATTTCACACCCCAGTTATCAGCATTATCATTACAGACAGTATTCATTTAAATCCATCTAACCTTCATGTGCAATTCTTTTTTGTTTTCAATTTCTCCCAAATATGCATGTTTATATCTAAAATAATGTATCAGTGTCACTGTCAGGGGCTTTGGAAAGTAAGTTTTTAAAAAGGAAATATAGAAGTTACTTCTTCAAACTAAAAGTTTTTAAATGCAATGTTGGAAAAATAAAGGGTAAGAATAAAAGCTATAAAAAAATATTTTATGGTGTAATATTTGCTCTGAATCAGTAGCTCAGAATGCACTATGGAAAGCTGACAGTCTTTAAAACAAATGGAAAAAATGTTCCCTATTGTTACTGAGGTATCTAATGATAACATAAGTTATTCTGACTTCAATCCATCAACAAAGTTAAGTGTCTAAACAAATGTGCTTGACTATGATCATTCAAAAGGTCATCTTCCTGCATTCCTGGAATTCCTCAGCTAACCTCAGCAGCATTGAAGCTTATCAAAATTTCTAATCTTATAACAGTTCAGATGAACTTTTTTTTTTTTTAAAAGTCTGCACATGCATTCTACTGATGTCTGCTAGCAAGTTTCTTATGTTTGGAACCAGTTTCTGATGTCTGGAAGTCATATTGGTACTGAATACTGCAAAAAACCCAAACCTTTCCATAATGCACTATAAACAGAATAAATAAGTCTTTTCTTGATTCTAACAGAAAGGAAAATTTCTCTTGTAATAATGGAATATAGCACTACTTATAGAACAGTTGGACAATTGACAAGCAAATTTTCAATTTAAGTTTTTGGTTAAAAAAAACTGCTTACATTTATCTTAATGTTCTCTTCATCAGCAGAAAATACTTTCCAACATGCACTTGGCTCAACAAGATATTACTGGCCAGCTTTTCCAGTAAACAGACATTGATAAATCTCTGCCTGTATAAGAAGGCAAAATCACTCTATCACATACCTACTCAAGAGTGCCAGAGAGAATGAAAGTTAACAAATGAGTTATATTTTGTTCTTAAGGTAATTTCCTTTTCCACAAATAAAGTGTACTGTCTGTACAAAGTGATTAAAAAACTGTGATGTAACCTTTTATTATTACTCAATGTTTGATAGTATATTAACAAATCTGTAAGAGGTGAAGTCCATAAATGCACAAGATCTTGAATGTCTTAACATATCCTGTTTACTTACATGTTTCATTGCAACTTCACCAATTCTAGTGGAGTGTTTGCGAATACTCTCGAGGAAGTCCTTTAACTCAATCATTGAAGCTTCTTTAATCTGTTCCCGCAGTTTGGGAATTGCCTCTACCATGGTTTGGGAAAACCAGTGTGAGATCACACGAGGCAAGTAAGTATGTTCTAACTGTTCAAGGGTTTTCAAGGCAGGATAATATCTGACAAAAAAAACCAACAACAAATAAATAAATAATCATTTTAATCATTTGTTTTTAATTGTTACATAATATCTAGCAGAAAATATTTGTTTCCACTGTTCTTATCCTTTAATGTAGGTATTTATTCCATCTTGTGCACCAAAATCTTCATCAGCACCAACCCTGGAAGAGCTTGCCCTAAACATCAGCACCATCCCCACAAGAGATTGTCCTAAACATCAGCACCATCCCCACAAGAGCTTGTCCTAAACATCAGCACCATCCCCACAAGAGATTGTCCTAAACATCAGCACCATCACCACAAGAGCTTGTCCTAAACATCAGCACCATCCCCAGAAGAGCTTGTCCTAAACATCAAACCATCCCCACAAGAGCTTGTCCTAAACATCAAACCATCCCCACAAGAGCTTGTCCTAAACATCAAATCATCCCCACAAGAGCTTGTCCTAAACATCAAATCATCCCCACAGGAGCTTGTCCTAAACATCAAACCATCCCCACAAGAGCTTGTCCTAAACATCAAACCATCCCCAGAAGAGCTTGTCCTAAACATCAAACCATCCTAAATGCAGCAGACCTGAGCCTTGGTGTCCTCAAATAAACTCACCTTAATGAACATAATACTGTCAACACATGTCAACTGTTTACTTTCAGAAAGTGGCAGTCAGAATGACATAAGTGAATGAGTGGTGGGAAGACACAAGTGAACAAATGTGAGGATGAAACAGGTGAACGATTAGAGGGGTGACATGACTGAATGAGTAGAAGGATGCAAGTGAGTGAGTGGAGGGATGGTGTGAGTGAACAAATGCGAGGATGGTACAAGTGAATGAGGAGAGGAGTGACATGAGGGAACAAGTCGAGTGATGATACAAGTGAACAAGCAGCTACCACAGTTCTACAATGGATAAAAAACAAACATGGACTGTCTAGTGCAAGAGTAAGTTACTTTCTGTTTGAAAATAGTGATGAAATAAAATGTATTCAGATTCTGAGAGTGATACTGATAATAGTTTGAATTCTATTACTGCTCACATGTTAGAAAATGATTACAATGTTACTATGATGTTCCAAACCAATAAAAATAATTTAATTTTTAAAAAGTTAGACCTGAGTAAAATTGTAAGAAAAAGATATGATGTTAAAGGGATTAAATTTGTAATCATTCAAAACTTTCAAATATACTAAAACTAAAAACAAAATACAATACTTAAAAGCTCATCAACAACAGATTCAATAATAACAAGCAAAAATGTATAAATATTTTGTTTATGAAAATATAAAGACAAAATAAATAAATTAAAACTTCTTGTATCAACATATCAACATGTATGATTAAAAAAAAATATAATATGTCCTGTAAAAAATAGTTATATAAATTTACGTTCAATAGTTTTGTTAGAAAACAGATTATCCAACACACAATAACTTCCAAGAAATGACACACCTTTTATTTTTCATTTGTTCTTGTAGCTTGCTGTACATTTCCAAAACTGAAAAAAATATAAAAAATGCATGAGTTTTATTTAACCAATGTATCTTTATATCTAGGCTTTAAAATATGGGTATTTAACTCTTCAATAATACCACTCTAATTAATATGAGAGTTAAGGCATTAATAAATCTATAAAACAACCAACATCAAAGTTTCAAGTAAACAGATACTAGTGTCAGACATGCAAAACATTATAATTTTTAGTAAAGGACAGCAATAAAATTTCTAATAAAAGATAGCAGTGTTGGATTTGAAAGACAACATTAAAATTTCTAATAAATGACAGCAGTGGCTGATATGAAACAATATCAAAGCTTCTAAAGTAAAAGAGAGTGTCTGAGAGTTAAAATTACAAATGATCATTAGGCAAACAATCTATGGAATGTAATGCATAAAATATTTTCTGCTCTTGGTTCTAAAATATATCATTTTCCTTCCATCACAGTTTACACATCAAAAGAACAAGATGAGCATTATGCAATCAATGGACTGTTCAATAATATAATCATGCATTTTAATTCAAAAAGATGTGAAAAAGCTTAAAACCGTGTCTCACAGATCAAAAAGAACTAAGTGGGGGGTGAACATTTGCAATTAAACATAGAGTGATCGTTTTACATTTCGAAACTGAAATCTGTTTTTAAACATTTTAAACTCTAGGCTACACTTTGGCTATTCTAAATAATTGGAAATTGGAAAAATGTGATAAACCTACAAGTATTATCTCTAAAAAAAAAAAAAGGAAAATTCCATAAAACAATTATTACTCCACAAACAAGACTGTGGCCATTCTGACATCATGACTGGTCAAGTGTTACTTAGGCAAACACTATGATAGTAAAAAAGCAGAGCGAAACTTATCATGCAGTGGAATGATTTAAATCCCTGTGCAGCAGTGAAATGCAGTATTTGCCTGACCCATCTGAATTCAAGCACTTAAAACCATCTGACAAAAATTAACTAAATCAACTTGGAATACATCTTTTCTATATTTTATATTGACACAGAAATGTATGTTCTAAATATCAATATGATAACATTCCAAAAGAATAATTCTGAGATTAAACTGGCTAATGAAAAGAGAATACCTGGCAAGCAGAGAGTGAGATTTTCAACAGCTGAAGTTATGTTTTTCTGCACTTTGCGGCATTTGATTAAATCTTCTCCAATGGTCAACAATGGTGTGCAGGATGTTTGTAACTCAACACCCAATCGTTCTATTCCATTCTAAAATTTAAAAAAATCAAAAAGGGGTTTATAATCAATAATGAATGAAGCAATTAGCTGAACAAAGATTTTGTTTAGAATACATTTTCTAGGTTTTCTTTGTTTCTCTTCATTGTGAATGTGAAACAGTGATGCTCCTTGAAGCAATTACATTGAAATGACCTATGAATCAGTACAACCTCCTTTTCCTTTCACAGAATCTTACAATATATAAGCTTGGATATTTTTTACTGTAATTGTCATATTTCTCAAATTTCAGCATTAAATTTTAAGTGTGTCTGCAGAAAAAAGGGGATTTGAAGATATGTCCTGAATAGTGGATTTACAACAAGTAAATCATTCAAGTAGTGTGCCTTCAGGAAGTTTCCATTAATTAATCTTACCTTCAAACTGGCGGCATCTCCACTAACTTGTTGCAGCTCACGCACCGAGTCAATAAAGCCCTGGTAGTGATGATTACACATACGTTCAATCTCCCGGTCATAGGCCTTGATGCGCTCCCCGAGCTTATCTTTGAACTCGTCCACATCATCTCCATCATACACAGCCCTTCAGAGTCAACTTTAGTTGATTATCAAGTGCATAAGAATTTTAAAATCATGATTATATTCAAAGATGTTCATTTATTCCTGGATTAGTAAGCGGCAGAATTTTAATACTTTGTTTGAGTTTTGCTCATGTTTATTTCATCATGTGAAAATGATTTAGTATCTGATTGTGATTAATGAAGTGTCTGAAGATCTCCAAATAAATCCTGACTGTCTCAAACTGCCTTGCACAAATGTTCTCATTACCAGAAATATCTTTGCTACTGTTTGAGTTTCTGAGAGAGTGGCAATGACTCTGGCCAGATAGTTGAGCAGTGATGACAAAACTGGTTTCAAACAGTCATATTCATCATTCAAGATTTCCTTCACCACTTCTGTCTATCAATTCCTTCATTTATTACTTTTTCACTAGAGTCTATATATCTACCAATTTCTTGCAAAAGTGTGCCTTGTTGCAAAATCAATGAACATTAGAAGAGAATATTAAGGAGAAATAAATCATCAATTAATGAATTTGGTAAATGTGTGACCACACTTAGTTTAGTTTTGAATCACATTTGGTTGAGTGTCTGATAAATCTTGATTTAGTATTTGATCATGTTTGGTTTTATGTTTGGATATGCATAGTTTCGTGGCACAGTTTAACTAATTCAAATACCATAGTTCTTGCTGGTGTTTCATCATTATAGGTAAAAAAGACACAGTCCATTTGAAATCAAGCTCAATATTTGTAAAGACAAAATAAACATAGTAAAGATTGTTTGGCTGAAGTGACATGAAATGAAAAAAATTACCAAATAACCAAGTTTAACTATGATTTATCAACACAAAAAAACTGGAATCCATAGTTATAAGTTAACATGTCTGTCATTAACAATAATTATTATAAATAGATGTTTTAGTTGAGAGAGAGATAATGTCATGGTTGTGAAAAGTTTGTTGTTTTCTCATAGCAAAGGACTCATGGTACTGGTTGGTTACAACACATGCACACACACATTCTACTTTGTGAATATTTTCCAATTAGCATTATTTCCTCTTGATTATTCTAGAAGACAATATGAAACATGCACTATTTTAGAATAACGTTAATTTATAAATAAATCCAGTAAGAGGCATTTGCTAATATGTTTTATGTCTTGACTGATTATAGAAGTCAGACAGGCAGGCCTAATTTTGGTCTTGTAAACTGACAAGATATTTTAAAAATCTGAATACCATACAAAGTTCGACAAAGCAAATTATAATGCGTGCCTATAATTTTAGTATTCAGTGTCTCCAAATGCCGAATTGGTCAGACAGCAAGACTACTTTAGCAATTTAGTTTTTCTTGATTGATAGGGGATGACAACTGGGGTTGAATTACTTGAATAATTCACTTTTATGCAAAAACAATAAAGTGGGGTATTAAAATAATGCTTTGTAATCTCTCTTTTAAAAGATAAATCATTCTAAATATAATACTCTAAAATAAGATATTGATTACTGGATTCTGAATATCTTATTCTGGGTTGTTTACGTTTAGTACATGACTAGTTAGTACTAGTAATAGTATAGATATAAAAAGATAACAGTGAATGTGGTATGTTAAAAGTTTTGGTTTGCATTTACCGGAGAGTTGTAGCCAGAGGTCCTTCAGAAGATTCAATTTCAGTAATCAAGTGATCATGATGAGCATCAATCGCTTCTTGACGAAGCGCATCAGCATCTTGAATATGAATTGAAAGCTGCTTCCAAGGGTTCTCGGGTTTGGGTGTTGCTTCCGCCATCATCTCATTTTTTCGCGCATGCGCAGTGAAACTTAGGCAGACGAAAATTTATTATGCCGTAGTTTCGAATATTTTAAGATTAAAGACTGCATTCAATTTTTAAATGTCGCTTCAATTGATTTGATTGGGTTTAAATTACATTTCTAAAACTGATGTGACTAGATTATTAAAATATGAATTTATCAGCAAATTTGAAAGCTACAGTCAGTCAAGATTAGTTAGGCGCTCAAATACTAGCAAACTCAGGATAGACCAAAATCCCCTACTTGATCCTCCGCTGCCCCGCTCCTCCACCCCACCACTTACCCCCGCATCGCAAAATCAGTGTCAGCTAGAATGTTATCCAGTCAATCAAATCCCCAAACTGCCAGACTTATTTGCATTGGACTTGGAACAGTAAATATAGGGGACTTGCATTTGAAATCGAGAAAGGGCACCAGATTGCGAAGCTCGGCCATCGAGACAGAATCTCTTCTCATAGACCTAGAAACATATTGCCGTTCAGAAAATCGAAAGATGCGAGAAGGGGAGGTGGAGATTGAATCTGATCGTCATCTATAAGACATTATATATGAACACTTGTCTATCTTTAATTTAGATAATATTTTATCTATATTTTATATTAATCTTTGTCTTTTGAATAGTGATTTTGGATAGCTGTCCCACTCGAGCTAAATCAATTTGACTAACTAGCTGAAAATCGAATTTTTCGAAATTCGAAATTTTCGGACCTCTGACCCGCTTGTATGAACATTTTAAAAATGCAACAGCACATTATCTCTTATATCATATAGCAAGTCTTCGCCTCCGTATTGCGAGTTTATATATGACATCATCCAACAGAAATGCATCTTGAAGTCATTTTGAAATATATGTTTTTATTTATGTTTCTGTTAAAGTTTCAGGCCATGGTAAAATTATTGTAACTGATTGTTTAAGAACTGGATGAGTTTACAGTTTTGCTAACTTCCTAGACGTAATAACCCATCAAGGAAAATGTCAGACACAGAGGTGGTCGTGTGACATATAATTATATATTTGGACAGCCAACTTTCACAGTACTGCCAAACATACATTTTACACACACGCGCGCGCGCACGCACGGCTAGATCTGTAAAAATAAACTTGAATGTAGAATCTCCCACTTAAAACACACGTAATGACTATTTTCTATTAAATAAATTCTGAAGTTGTATAAAAGGTATATTATAACCCCCCATCATTTATATTGTAAAGTTAAGTAGTAAATAAATCAGGTTGTTAATACTGCTATACTTAAATGTTAATTTTTCAGTGCCTTTTCTAGATGAACTCTAGCTGAAACTATAAATAAATTAGTTGGTTAAGACTGCTATCTTTAAATGTTAATTAAATGAATTCTTCAGTGTCTTTTCTAGATGAACTCTAGCGATGAGTAAAATTTTGTATCTGTATTAGTTTAGAAACGAATATTATCATTCTATCAACAAACATTTTTCATTTATTACTATGGAGGCCTTGTTGAGAACAAGCCGCTAGCACACCTGAAATGCACAAATCCTTTGTAATATTTTAAGTCATCAGGGGCATATAGAAGTGAAGATAACGAAAGAAGGATTATCGATGTAACGATTTGTAATATATTTTAATAAGTACGAGGTGTCAGCAAACCAGAGAGGCTCTGTCAGTTTAACTGGAGCTCTCCGTTTATTAAAATAAAGCTACAAGCATTTGAAGTGTATATTTATTAACCCTATAAAAAGTGCATCATTTAATTTAAACTGTATCTATGGCATTTAGTGCGGACATTAAAAAAAAATACAACTATTTATTTATTAATAAGTTCTTAATCTCACAAAGCTTCAAGTGCTTTATAATCAAATAAGGCGCAAACTCGACAAGAGTAGAGCGAGTGGCAAAATTCACCAAAAATGAAGTTTGAAATTTGAACAACTCCCCAGTCAAAGTAGGTCCATTGCCTACATCTTGCAACCAGTTTAGGTGCCAGTGTAAAAACTATTCGGAAGTACGTAATTGGATGATAAATTAAGCGCTGCACGTAGATGTTGCACACAGTGACGTCACTACGCTAACAGGTCGACCTCTCATTAGAGCAGACACCTTTTAGTGAGTTATACCTTCAGACTACACAGTCCGTGAAATCAAGGGTACTTTGAACTCAAATGGCGTATTTGTATTACCGCCGCCCCTCCCCCCTCCAAAAAAAAAATAATAAAAAACCACAACAACAAAAAACTACGGACTGTAACAATCTGCATGTTGAAGTAGACGGTGCGTTAAGTTTCACACCCACATCCAACTTTTTCTGCTGATTTCACATATAGGCGCAGACTGCATCTGAAAATGAAAAATGTGATGCCTCAAAAATAAAATTAAAATGACAGAGATTTTATGTCCAAACAGGTATAAATAATAGTGACTTATAAGTGCGTTTAATTCATACAGTTAAAAAAAATACCAGCTCTAAACTCTAAAAAATATTGATAAATATACAATAATTTACGATAACATTAAATATATGTTTTTAAATGTATTGTACCAACCATACCAGAAAAAAATAAGCCTGTAATATAACGTATTTTTATGTATAATAAGTATCATAATATTTACTAGTGTGACAAAACATACTTGGAGGGGGACAAGAAATGAGAAAAGAACAACCAAAGATCAAGAAACAGGTTTTAAGGGTGAAAAAAAAATTGTTTTAAGACTTCTTTAAAGAATTATGATGTGGCTATGAGTTACAAAGGCAGTTCATTCCAGATGGCAGGACAGAAAGAACAATGACCATAAGATTTAAGCTTCGTGACTAAAGATACAAGTCTTAGAAGAAGAGTGAAGCTGACAAGATGCTGTGTGGAGTGTATACACTGGTAAGGTCGGATAAGTACTTACTAAGGGCTGTAGTTAGTAAAATAAAGAAGTTTGAGGAGACCCTATACTTAATTGTACAGTAAACAGGGCGCCTGTATAGGGAGTGCAGGAGAGGGTAGTAAGGTACAGTTGAGTGAACTAAACAGCTGTGTTTTTGAAATTTGTACTGCAAGCAATGTGAATGACCCAGATAAAAAATAGTTACAGCAGACAAGCACTAATACGATAAAAATTATTTCTGGCTTCGACTCAGAAGGTTGCAAAGAGGGCTTATTCCTGAAGTCTGGGCATACTGACCTGCATAATTGATGACGCCAGTGGGTTTCAACGGTTGTGAAAAGAGAATCAGAACATGAAGATGGTAATCATTTAAAATAATCAATATGGCGTCAGTCCCTGTATCGATCATGTTATTTGTGTAATGTCAACGTGACAACATCGAAAATGCATTTTTTAATGTAGTAATCAGCATATAACTTTATAGCACCGGATGACAACTTGTAGGTCTGTCTATTTATATCATCTCTTGTCATGAGAGAGCTTGTGTGAAGTGGTCCGAGATCAGAGCCTTGTGGAGCACCAGATTTCAAGTGGGAAGGGTTGCAGTTCTTAATTACTACATTTGCCAAAATGGCGGAGTAGATTTGCCTATCTCTGTTTCGAGACTTAATTGTTAAATAAATTGTTAAATTGTTGAAGTTATCTGACCTTGGGCACTCCTTATGATGGTATTTTTGTAAGTGTCAGAGTTGAAGTAAACAACTCAAGTTGAGAATATGCTAGAAAATGCTGATGCAATCCAAACTAGTTCCAACTACTCATCTAGTTTTATTGTTTTATTTATCCAATGGGTAAGATTTGCAAAAACGAGATAAGCCAATGGGCTGAGGTCAAAGTTTACATGCTGTTAAGAAATCTATTGTCTAATCACTTGAATTTGGAATGGCAAGAAGTCCGGTCATGAAAGGCGGCCATTAGCTTAATGGTGAGTTAACTGACTGGTTGAGAGAGAATGGACTGAGAAATAGTTCATGCATTTTGCTATTGATGTGTTATACTTGTGTTTTATGTACAGCATTGTTTGACAAACTCCTGTCTACACAGCACTGTTTGACAAACTCCTATCCACATAGCACTGTTTGACAAACTCCTGTCTACACAGCACTGTTTGACAAACTCCTATCCACACAGCATTGTTTGACAAACTCCTATCTACACAGCACTGTTTGACAAAATCTTATCCACACAGCACTGTTTGACAAACTAAAATCCACACAGCACTATTCGACAAAATCATATCTACACAACACTGCTTGACAAACTAAAATCCACACAGCACTGTTTGACAAAATCTTATCCACACAGCACTGTTTGACAAACTAAAATCCACACAGCACTATTCGACAAAATCATATCTACACAACACTGTTTGACAAACTAAAATCCACACAGACTGTTTGACAAACTCTCATCTACATAGCAATTTTTAACAAACTCCCATCTTTACACAAAACTGTTTGACAAACTCCTATCCACACAGCATTTGTACCCGTATATCCTTACATTAACGACGGTCGTCTTGTCAAACTTTGGTGTCAGGTTCGTAGTGAAGCGTACCTGAACAGGTGGGTGGCGGGTCAGTTATGAATCGTACTGAGCGGGTGGGCTTCGCGCATGGGCTGTGCAGTCCTTAACGACAGTGCTGTGTACTTGCAGGCAAGATTACCCTTAATGGCGGATTACAAATGTACACGAACGCGACACCCGGTACCCACTTACCTGTAACCAGCCAGACGATCGGCAGCGCGTTCAGATTAAGCTACCGCCATTGACAGAGGGGGTAATAGTGAAGTTAATATCTGGATCCACTGACTTTTCCAGGATTCGTTTATACTTCTGCCTCGTACGGAGTTCAGTAACGTTGACCAGCCCAGGGGGAGGGTGAGTACAATTACTGAACAAAGTCATAGGTAATAACTGTCAGCTGGTGATAATCCTTGGAGGGTGTGAAGTATTCTGTGATGACACCCTGTCCCCATTGAAAGGCACTTAATATTTAGGAGCGAGCGGTGTAAATTGCGATCACTGTCGCTGTTAGTTCAGGAGTTCAAGATAAGGCTGCATATAACTCCTGAAATAAAAATAGACGTGAGATCACAGGTGACCCATCATCATCTCCCGAATTTTTTTGTTTGTTTGGAAATCTTCAGCTACTTAATAATTGCACACTAGAGAGATAATTAATAACTACAGTATGAAAAACTTTATGTATATTTCGTCATTTTCTTTCTGATTAACATTGTCAACATTGTTTATTTCTACAACAGAGAAAACAGTCATGACTACAGTTTAATATGTCGGAGGTGCATTTTAACTCATTATTAATTTTTATCAAGTCGCGAAATTATGAGGATTGTCGACTTCGTTATCTCTATAATGGATGTCTGTCAATGTGCAGTCTTTATACGCCAATCCGTTTGTCTGCATATTGTCTGCGTATATAACTAATCATATAACTTGCTGGATAGCTTGCTACATTCATAGCCAATAGAAAAGCTTTAAAGAATAAAAAACGAACAACAAAACAGTTTCTGTAACCGATGGCTCTTTTATGCGGTACGGAAGTAGATTTGTAATCGTGTTTGGAACCCTCCCGGTACCCCACCCCTGTTCCTCCCTTGCTTTTGTTAACAAGAGCTAATGTAATACCGGTTTTGCAGGTTTTCCGTTGGAAATTATCCTGGATTCTTTTAACAAGTTGTGGGATTTTATTGAATTGAAAATAATTACAGAGAAATAATCATGTAATCGAAATCGCCCCCCCCCCGCTTCCGCCTCACTCCGTCTCCCCAAGATATACGGTTTCTTTTCTATACTCAAGCATCCTGAATCCCTACTTTAATTTTTAAAGTTACAAAGTAAAGGACGTAGATGTCTGATATTGTCGCCAAGTTATGTTATAAATGTTCATCTATTAATCAGTACAAAGTTAGCAAAGTACTTATTTCCAGTTTCACCTTATAGCCTACATGTAATACGTATTTCCAGTCTAACCTTAGAACGTACTTCCAGTCTAATAAGTAATTCCAGTCTCACCTTATAGCTTACATGTAGTACGAACTTCCAGTCTAATAAGTAATTCCAGTCTCACCTTATAGCTTACATGTAGTACGTACTTCCAGTCTAATAAGTAATTCCAGTCTCACCTTATAGCTTACATGTAGTACGTACTTCCAGTCTAATAAGTAATTCCAGTCTCACCTTATAGCTTACATGTAGTACGAACTTCCAGTCTAATAAGTAATTCCAGTCTCACCTTATAGCTTACATGTAGTACGAACTTCCAGTCTAATAAGTAATTCCAGTTTTACCTTATAGCCTACATCCGTATATAGTATGTACTTCCAGGCTCTTCAGAGCCTTTATTTAGAAAGTATTTCCAGTCTCTTCATAGCCTTTATTTAGTACGTATTTCCAGTCTCTTCAGAGCCTTTATTTAGTACGTATTTCCAGTCTCTTCATAACCTTTATGTAGTACGTATTTCCAGACTAGTCATAGCCTTTATGTAGTACGTACATCCAGTCTCCTCATAGCCTTTATGTAGTATGTATTTCCAGACTAGTCATAGCCTTTATGTAGACTCGTGGTACGTATTTCCAGTTTCTAAATCTCACTTTGTAGCCTTCTTCTAGTCACCATATATTCTACATATACTGCGTATTTCAACTCACTATATAACCTACTTGTAACACGTTTTCTCAATCACTTTAATAGCCTACTTATAGTAGGACTACGTATTTCCAGTCTCACCATACACTCTACATGTAGTATTTTATTTCTACTCTCAAAGTCTCACTTTATAGCCGACATGGAGTACGTATTTCCAGTCTTTATAATCTAAATGTAGTATTTATTTCTACTCTCAAAGTTTAACTTTATAGTCGACATGGATACGTATTTCCAGTCATCTTGTAGCCTATAGGAGGAACACATTTCCTGTCTTTAAGTCTCACTTTATAGCTTACATGTAGTATGTATTTCCAGTCGTCTTATAAGCTATATTTTCTAAGTATGTTCAGTCTGTTAGTATGCTATAATTTCATCATTTGCCTTTCCAGGCCTCTGTCAATTCATAGTTTCATCAGTCACAGTACGTGTATAGTCTCACTTTTTTAGCCTAGTTTTCCAGTCAAGTACTGTCTCACTTTCCCAGTCTAATTTTCCAGTCACAGTAAGTGTATAGATTTTTTTCCAGCATAATTTTCCGAAGTATCATTTTTCCAGTCTAATTTTCAATCTCAGTCGAATCATAGTTTTATTTTCAAGTCTCATTAGTGCACTGATTCATTCCGTCTCTAATTTTTAGGTCTCATTCAGTACACAGATTACTAATTTTCCAGAATAGTTGTTTCTTCACAATCAAGTAGCTATACATGTAGTCATTTTCTCTTTGTAAGTAATTTAATATTTCCTGTTTCTTTCGGTAGATTTTTTAGTCCCATTTTCAAACACCGCTAAAAGTTAGATTCACGGCAACATTTTCCTATGCTGACAGCCAGGGCACGGACCAGTTAGACGTGTAAATGTCAGGACATGTCAGTAACTGCCCTCGATGTTCAATAATGACAATAAAGGTGATAACTCTGTCCAACCAACTTGCAGGTGAATTCGCGGACATATAATAATAAAACTTTGGGGAGTGGGTGGGGTTTAAGAAGAAAACAAATAAAATGTTACCATCCAAAAATTAAACAATCCGAGAAATATGTTATCAGGTGAAATGTACCGATAACTCCTAATCCCACCTTACCCTACTCTACCTCATCTTTGGCACAAACTAAAGCATAAGCTCCCCCCCCACACACACACACACTTAATAGATCGACCAGCATTGTCTGACGGATGATTACTGTCGCAGTTATCGCCGCTAATCACTGACCTTACTATTAGTCCCCGGGTAGGAATCACGCTCAAATCCGAGAAATCTATAAATTTGATAAGCCTCGGTACCAGGAGGACTAAAGAAAAAGAAAAGAATAAAGAAACCTCAGAATAGAAAGTGAGGTATGATATCCTTCAGTCAGTCAATGCCGATTTTAAATACACTTTCCACCTCTGATAAATTATAACTTGTAACTACTATTATACATAGATAAAAATATGACAACCTGCAAGCACACCCACACCATCTTTTTCTCTGAAAATCTGGTAAAATCATTTTAAAATGATACAGATTGAGGCCGGAATACATTTAAATGAGACAGTTCACGTCAGTTTCTAAGACGGTAACCTTGTATCTCAAATACATTTACGAACTATCAGCGTTAAGATTTGACGGACTTAGAATAGGGCGTGACTGAGAACGTATGATGAAACTTGAGTCAAAGTAGGGCTTGACTGTGAACATGTGATGAAATGAAGACAGAATAGGGCTTGAATGTGAACATTTGATAAATTGAAGACAGAATAGGGCTTGACTGTGAACATGTGATAAATTGAAGACAGAATAGGGCTTGACTGTGAACATGCGATGAAATGAAGACAGAATATGGCTTGATTGTGAACATGCGATGAAATGAAGACAGAATAGAGCTTGACTGTGAACATGTGATGAAACTTGAGTCAAAATAAGGCTTGACTTTGGACATGTGAGGAATTGAAGACAGAATAAGCTAGACTGTGAACAAGTGACAAATTGAAGACAGAAAAGTGTCTGACTTTTAACATGTGACGAATTTGAAGACGGAATAAGTTTTGAACATGAACAACTTTGGAGAGCTGGAATCCAATCTCCCGAGAAACAAGCCTGCAAATCAGGTCGTAGAGTTTGTCAAGCTTAACACGTACAACACAGACCGCGGAAGTGGAGGCGTTTGGGCACTTCTTCAGATTTTTAATTCAGTCACAGAACTAGTTTACCAGCTTTGACTTTAATTCTTTTCTCAGCTCACCTCTGTTTCCCCCCACCCAACTTCTTTTATTGCTATCGATTTCGTCCCGTTATTCTTTCACTGGCTTCCGAGTAACATGATCGCTATCGGTCATGCGTTGAGAAACTTCAGATCGATAGGAGTACTCAGGGTAGGCAAAATTGGAATTGAGCTTACACTTTAATTAGTTGTGCTCGAAGTCCCCGCCTTTGGTCCCGTGCACTCCCTGAGATAAGTATAGGTATGTATCGAATGAGATCCAGTTTAGTCTGTTCACGGCAATTTGTAGAGCCTGATATCGCTGTAATCCGTCCAAGGGCTTTGTAGCACAGGTGTCTCTGTAGTCTGTTCCAAGGGCTTTGTAACACAGGTGTCTCTGTAGTCTGTTCCAAGGGCTTTGTAGCACATGTGTCTCTGTAGTCTGTTCCAAGGGCTTTGTAACACTGATGTATCTGTAGTCTGTCCAAGAGTTTTGTAACACTGATGTATCTGTAGTCTGTCCAAGAGTTTTGAAACACTGATGTATCTGTAGTCTGTCCAAGAGTTTTGTAACACTGATGTATCTGTAGTCTGCCCAAGAGTTTTGTAACACTAATGTATCTGTAGTCTGTCCAAGAGTTTTGTAACACTGATGTCTCTGTAGTCTGTCTAATAGCTTTGTGTGATGTACGCCCTGCTGGTTAAGATTATTATTATATTCTAATTAATAATAATAAATAATAAATACAAGTGACCGGAATCTTAATTCATATATTAATAATAAATCCCAAATAGACACCCAACTTGTCTCCCACTTGGCGGAACACCTGGCACTACAGACGTCTATCCCCTTACTCACAACACTTAGATAGACGTTCTACTGACATAACTTCTTTTGAAGGTGGAACCTCTTACTGAAGGAGTAATTAGATCCGTCTTTTAAGTTATTTTAACGAGCCCCCCTCCACCCACTATTACCCCAAACATATAATTTAGATAATATGCATAAAAAGGATAAATAAGAAACAGCAATAAACTTATTAAATCAACAATCAAAACATACAAACGAATGCAGTTGAAAAAGAATACAGACTCCCTGTTCAAGGTCTTTGTAGCACTGACATCACTATATTGCGAAAAACACAACACTTCCAGCTGACAAAAAAAGTACTATCTATACAAGCCAGCATGATCAGCTGACAGTACTATCTGTACAAACCGGCACGACCAGCTAACTGACAGTACTATCTATACACATGCTGGCACAATCAGTAAACTGACAGTACTATATAAGCCGACACGACCAGCTAAGTGAGTGCTATACAAACCGACACGACCAGCTAACTGACAGTACTATACAAGCCGACATGACCAGCTAACTGACAGTACTATACAAGATGGCACGACCAGCTAACTGACAGTACTATACAAGATGGCATGACCAGCTAACTGACAGTACTATACAAGCCGACACGACCAGCTAACTGACAGTACTATACAAGATGGCAAGACCAGCTGTCAGTATTATACAAGCTGGCTGTGACTAACATCTTTATTTCACATTTAGATATGCATACAGAAAATTGTCGCGGTTTGCATTTCCAATTCTTCCTATTCAAATAATAATAATAACAATATTGTTGCTAGTACTTCTAATATTACTAATGCGGAAAATTCTGTTCCCGCTTTAAGATATTTGAGGGAAATGTATCGAGTATGAAATCCTTTAAAAGAAAAAGGCATTCATTAGCACATTAAATGTGAAGGTTACATATTAATTAAAATAACATGAATTTGGTAGTAATCAGTAGTAAGTAATAAGTGGTAGTAGTTAGTGGTGGCAGTAGTAGTTAATGGTTAGCAGTGGTAGTAGTTAGTGAGTAGTAGTAGTAGTTAGTGGTAGCAGTTAAGAGTAGTGGTGGTAGTAGTTAGTGGTGTAGTAGTTAGTGATTAGTAGTTAGTGGTGTAGTAGTAGTAGTTAGTTAAGAGTAGTAGTTAGTGGTGGAGTCAGTCGTAGTAGTTATTATTAGTAGTAGTTAGTGGTGGAGTCAGTCGTAGTAGTTATTAGTAGTAGTAGTTAGTGGTGGAGTCAGTCGTAGTAGTTAGTAGTAGTAGTAGTTAGTGGTGGAGTCAGTCGTAGTAGTTATTAGTAGTAGTAGTTAGTGGTGGAGTCAGTCGTAGTAGTTATTAGTAGTAGTAGTTACTGGTGGAGTAGTAAGTAGTAGTTAGTTGTAGTAATTAGTAGTTATTAGATGTAGTAGTTAGTGGTAGTAGCTAGTGGTAGAAGCAGTTAGTAGTAGTAGTTAGTAGTAGCAGAAATGTGTTAAACTTTATTGTAGTAGAAAATTCTGTATTGTTGACTGATGGCCGAAAGCGAGACACTAATCTAGACCTAAAAATACGAGATATCCATACGGGATCAGCGACACTAAAATGTACGTGATACGAAATACCATTGAAATGTATGGGATCAAGAAAACCATTGAAATGTACGGGATCGAAGCATCGGAATATATAAGGGATCATGAAAACCACTGGGATCATAAATACCACTATATACACATATAGGCACTTGATGGGACACAGTGAAATATGTAGGATCAAAAATATCACTAATATTTATATATCAACAACCCACTGAAATGTACGAGATCAGTAAACCACCACCACTGAGCCAGAATCTGAGTTCAACTCGTTATGTGCCGAGGTTCCGGTAGGATCTTTTGTGTACGTGCAATTTCTTTTCTCTCCTATCACCGTTGCACTAATAGACGTATGGATAGTTTCCAATACGTTCAGGACACAACAGGAGTCTAATCTAGACCGCCATGACAAAGCGGCGGTGTTTGTATTGGGGGGCGGGGGGGGACGTCTTTCTTTTTTTTTTTTTCCTTGTGCCCAACAAAGAGGTCGATTTGTAAACCTGTAAATCGTCCTGGCAGCCAAGTCCGGGTACAACGCTGCGAATGTGGGTATGCGTGACAAATAGGCAAGTTTTTAATTACCCGATAACGCATGACGTCAGTGCCACCAGGAGTTCCGCTCACGCGCTTCATCGGTCGGCTCGCGGCGAACCATCCTGGGAGTTCCAGAGCAGTGTATTCGCTACGGGAGAGTAAGGTGTCTTTCCAGGTCTCTGCTACAGTTGACAGAAAGTGCTGAGGGCGGAGGTGGAGTTTTTGTTTGTTTGTTTCTTTGATTTGGGCTTCACATCCGTTTTCAACTTTCGCACACGAGTGCGAGCGCAAAGAAATTGACCGATTTCATGTTCTAGGTTAGACAGACATAATGGTATACGGGGGAGAGAGTGTCTGTGTGTGTGTGTGTGTGTGTGAAAGATTTGAGCGAGTGTTTGCTGGATTCCTTTGGGTGCAGGTTTGTTTTTATTTGTTGTTAGGTGCTAACGGCCTACTCTTTTCCCACTTTTTAACTGCCAAGGGATTTCGAGTGTGTCTGTGTTTATGCGTGCGTGCTTTCGTGAGTGCGCGGGCGGCCTGACAACTGTTTAAAAGCAATTTGCTTCGTCTTCATCGTATGAAGAATTACAGATTGAAAGTCAAGCCATGGCCATAACTTTGACATGTATTGTCACATCCCCCAACAGTGTGCTGTCAATTGTAAATTCTCATTATATCACTTCCACCAGAAAACGGGACAAGTGACATGCACCAGCACCCAGCCTCGAAACCAGTAGAAATGCAGTCAACAATATCAATCAGTAGTAATGCAGTCAACAATATCAACCAATAACAATGCAGTCAACAAAATCAATCAGTAGCAATTCAGTCAACAATTTCAACCAGTAACAATGCAGTCAACAATATCAATCAGTAGTAATGCAGTCAACAATATCAACCAATAACAATGCAGTCAACAAAATCAATCAGTAGCAATTCAGTCAACAATATCAACCAGTAACAATGCAGTTAATATCAACCAGTAGCAACGCAGTCAACAACATCAACCAAAAGCAATGAAGTCGCCAACTTAATTAGCCACCATCAAGATGGTAACAGTGTTGACCACACCGCTTCAACAAACAAGTTGCTCTAAAGAAGAAAAAAATTCGTAATTATAGCTAGTAGACTGCACCAAGTTCTGTCAGCATATAGCAGGGGTGCACAAACCGAGACAGGGCTCTATGCGGCCCCCAGAGGACTTTCGGATGTTATCATTATTACGAATGTAAAGCACATTATTTCATTATTTGTGTTGTTTTTTTCTACTGACCCATCCGTGTGGCGGCCCTCTACGCACTATCAATTGGAAATTTGGCCCTCTGTCCTAAAGAGTTTGTGCACCCCTGGCATATAGGTTGCGTCAACCAACAGAACTGTAACAAGGGCGACCTCTGGTGCATGCATAATTGCAAGATGAAACACTACGTTTTCCAACCGTCATCACTGGCAGTCCATTCAGGCTCTGTTAGTTGAGATTCCTTATTGATATAAGGTTGATTATTGCAGCTTCCTTATGGATGATATTTATAATTTGCCTACAGCGTTCAGTCATATGTATCAACACTCAGTTCAATACAGTGTGTGATACCACCTAGTTAATGGTTGTTATTATTATTAATAATTAATTAATCCTCCATAACTAATTACAAGTGATGAGAATATTAATTTATGTTATTAATAATTCTCCAGTAGACACCACTCATCTCTCTCACTTGGTGGATATGCGGGCGTTGTAAACGTTTTCTTCTTCCACACCATTAAAGACAAACATTTACCATCACACAATATTTCTATAGGTGGAAAACTCCTTCCTAAAGGAGAAGACACATCTGTCTTTAATCTATATTTAGCGAGACCCCATCCACCCACTTTCTTCTCCAACATAAGGTTATCTATATGTGGAAGAAGGTCAATAAATTTATTAAATCAACAATATACATATAACAAAGACAATGAAAAGGATTACTAGACATCATTTCCACGAAAACATATTTGAATAATTTTAATACCTATACAGTCTATTATTCTAAAACACAATTTAACAGATTAGTGTTAATACAAATCACAGGATAGTTCTTATCAGAGAACAGAAATGGAGTTATTAGAGATAAGCAATAATAGTTTCTATGTAACCTTGTCTAGGTGAAGCAGTAATAGTCTTTACAAGCGCTTTTCATAACAAAATGACAAAGTTTGTTGTTCATGTTAATACTGTCAATTCCATGTGTTTCCTTTCTCATGTTGTAGAACACTGACTAGCCGCTATTCTCTCGAGGCCATCTGGTACTCTGCGGTATTAGTGAACTTCGTACTGAATATAATATTAACCAATCTGTTGTAAAAAATAAAAATAAACTAGAATGAAACTAAACTAATATCCTTATGTCACACAGAAGCATAGGCCTATTAAAAGTAAAATAAAATTAGCACCTGGAGATACAAAAGTTTTACAATTTTCAGCCCAAAACAAAAATGAATTTTTATAAAAAATACAAATTTTTATAAAAAATACAAATTTTTCCATGGAAAAAAGTTAGTTGGTTTATTATGGTGTACTTGCTATGTGTAAACAGTGCGATAGGAGGGGTGATGCCAAGGAGTGATCATAACAATGAACGATGTGAAAGATTCAAATGAAGAGAAAGCAAATACGATCAGACCCTGTCGGCGGGAACACACTTCTCTAGGGCTGGTGCAGTTTGGGTTTCATGCCAAAATAGCTCACAGTGCCGACGAAACTCTTTTGCAAAGGAGAAGTGAGAATTTCGAGTCAAGATCACCTCGAGTTAATTCTGATATATGGAAAAGGCCTCCGCCAGATTTCAGGTACGTAAAGTGAATTTAAATGCAAACAGCAAAGAAAAATTCTACTCATACATTTTTATTTTTATTTTTTTAGCAACTGTCGTCACTCAACTTAAAGCGTATCCTTACATTTAAAAAAGAATATTTGTTATTTAAAACAATGATGTAGACGATAGTTTGAGCATTTCTTACATAGTTTTATATTTACGAAGAAATGCGTACATCGATCGCTATTCAAAGAGTGCTAAAAATGCAACCTTGAACACGAAGGTCAAAGGTACAAATTTCCCTTCAAATACATCCGGTTCGCGATATAACATAACTTTCAAGGAAATGGTCATAGATCAGCTATAGTGGCGGGTTACTCACTGTTGCTTTTGGGTGATTGAATACTAATAAAGTAACAAACGTCATTTTCGTGACGATTTAAGTCTGCCTGTAGTAGGCCTACATATACTCATTGTTAAATAAACTAAATAAAGGAGTAGCCAAACAGTTTTATTGGACATTATGCAAGTTTGTAAAGCCTCATGTCTGATTATGACCACTGACTCATATTCAAATGATTTTTCGCATAATCTTTATTTATTTATTATTCTTTTTTACAAAAATGCATATCATATTATGAAGTATTTTCAGTTATAAAACTGTAATGGGTGCTTGCTAAATAGTTGGAAGCAACATTTATTTTTAAAAACCTAATTTTTGTAAAATGAACAGTAACAAAATTAGCCTGTACTCGCTGTAGTTTAATGTATTAATTCAATTAGCACAAACGTTTTAAGTATAAACCTTGTAAGTCAACAGAGCAAGTTTGAATTTCCATATTACTGAATTAAGTGCCTTTGCTTGTTAATGAATGTAAAATTTATTGTTTCTACACAGATTATATGAGGCTGTTTAATGGATCAGATCTAAATTAAACAGAAAAAAGTGATTTTTCTCTATAAATTTTTTATTACAAATCTCTCTATAAATTAAAATGGCCTCTCATGCAATTTTAAGAACAAACTTAACAGGTATTTTTAAGAAAATTGTTCGAGATAAATATCTATTATATGAAAATATACATTTTTCATAATTAAAAATTGAATGCAAACACACACATGTTTATGTGTGTGTGTGCTGTGCACATTTTGAACTCTGAATATGTTTACTAAGGTAAACATTGCAATCAAAAATAATTTTGTATCTTGAAATAATGATATTGCTGCAGTAAGATTTAATTTGCACAGTTATAACAATATTTTAATAAAACATCTCACCATTTAATATGTACTAGAACTATATTTACAAGAATAATAACAAAATATAGTGTAAGCCGAGCAAGTCCTTTGTTTATTAGCTTTAATCTTTGGAGACTGAAATCCAGTAAGCACACCTAAAAGGTATTCTTGGAAATTGCATTTACGGCATAAGCTACTAAGTACTATTGGTACACAGATTGGAGACCCAAAATTGATATGCCTATGTGATGAATTATTTGTAGGCAGTATATTTACATCCAGTACGATAAGAAAATATACATCCCCACAAACACTTGGTTAAAATAAAATGGTGAATTTTCTTGTATGATTAGTGAATTATTTTACAGTGAAGTGATCACACTTAATCTTATGCTTCTTAGTTGATGCAAGATAGAAATACTACATAAAAACACATTGACAATACAATTAGCATGAAGAGTAATCAAAAGCAACAGTATTTTTACTATGTTTTGTTTAGAAAATGTGCTTTTTTGGTTTAGACACGATACAATCTCATATATCATTTATATCTGTTCTATATTCAGTATGATTGTAAATAAGTCATATTTCTGACCAGCCTTTTATTCTGCACAGGAAGCAATAGGGTGTTGAGAAATAATTTTAATCAAGTAACATTACACCATGTTAATACATTCATTATAATATAAAATTTTAAAATCTGACTGTAACGTATAAGTATTAATGTTAACAAAAGAAAATGAATGTTTTCATCTTATAAAAGATCTGTGCACAGATTTGAATGAATTACTAATATATCTTTGTATAATTTTTGTATGTTAGATGAATATTGTATAAGAAGGAATAATGAAAATGAGTTAAGTTAGGTTTTACTTTTACTTGCATTTCTTATCCATAAAAGCAAAACAAAAGCTTTTGTTTATTATTGTACTTGTACTAGTAATACTATAATAAAAGTGCTATTTCATCCCTAAAGTAAACATAATTAATTAATGTAAAACTTCTTTTCTGATGATTTTATTTCACTTACGTTTTTAAATCATTATTAATTATTACTTAATATATTTATGCAACTCTAATCTGAAAGAAATTAAGTCACTTTTGAAATCTTATTGTAATTTTGTAAACAGTGAAAATATCAACCCCCCCTCATATATATATTAGTTGATAATAATATATCATTGTCTTGATTATTTTTTCAATTGTATTATGTACAAAATTTTGTCTCAAATAAAAAAAAGTATTTCTAATGATTTTGGGAAAAAAATAAATCATAAAATGCACTAAAAAAAAAAAGAAAAACTATGATACAAAAGTACATAAATGCAAACTATTTTCTATCTAAATACATAAATGTCAACTCCCTAAAACATTGTACAACAATAAAAGCATATACATGTACTCTAAAACAACACTACACATTAAGTGCTGACAAGTTTACTCAGCACAGTGCTATGTGATTTAAAACAAAGCCAGCGATCAGTAAGCACTGTACACAAGCACCGCAAAACAAAATCTTAACCAGCCTTCTACACTAATTTATTTAAATTTACTGTACTATAAGCCACTTGTCTACTTTGTCTATACAACTGTCAACTTTTGTCTACAAATGATTAGAAACAGTAATGTGAATCACTGTTGTGAATGCCAATTTGTGAACAACTGACATGCATATGTTTTCCAGTACAATACAACATATCACAAAGCAAGGATAAAATAAAAATATAATCAGTATCTAAAGCCCAGAGTAATTCTTGCTGTGAGTCAAAATGAAAGACTGTGAAATACATGTACAACACTAGTTGTACTCAACATTGCATGTCCTAGTTACTACTCATCTGAGGGCTGCCAAAGAAAGATATTGCTTCATCTGCTTGTTTTTGGATTTTTGTTTTTGATTTTGATTTTGGATTTACGCTTATATGGTTTTAGTAACATGCTTTCTTTCTCTGAAGCAGAAATTTCCTCTTAAGCTTTGAGTCATCTGGATACAAATTTTTGAAGGTGGTCAATAGCAAACAAATGACAAAAAATAACGCTGAATGTAAACAGTAAGTCACTATTTTAGAAAGGTTCCACAATTACTGTTGGCCACAGTATAAAACACTAATTTAACGATACTTAGCAATTACTGTCAACTATTCGAATTCAAGGATTGAAATACATATATACTCTCTGAAAAATTATTTCACAACCAGAAGATACACTTTAACCATGAAGGACTAATTAATATTCTAGCTTATTTTGAAAGCAGGATTATGAATCTATAAAATCTGTTGACTTAGTAGATGATAGTAATTTTGTGTGGGGCAGACTGTGGGTTCATTTAGCATGGAGCATGATATAGATTTTGTTTGGGTTTGGGCTGATAAATACAACAGTAACACAATGAGTTCATGCTAGGATCTCATCTTTCATTTCATATATTGATAACCATTTTTTTAGGAAATAGTATTCTTTAAGAATTTTTTTTAGCTACAATAGTCATGTGATCTTTGTCATAAAAGGGTTAGACGTTCTTTAAGTAAGATTAGTTAAATCTTATTGACAGGTATGTGGTATACGACCCCAAACCACCGAAGCGAAACACAGTTGATTCACAGCAACCGTGGCTGTATGGCACTATACCTGGACAGCGTGAGAAAGTGACTCGGCAACGCAGCACCACCACACTTATGCCTCTCACAGTCCAACAACGGCCTTTCACATGTCCCAACTTCATTACACATTTCCGAATTCCACGACCATTCACCGCAAAGAAGTTGTTTGTGAAAGATGGCGTGTATCCTGCGGGCCAGTACATACCTCCCAAATTACATGACTTCAGACAAGTATGCAGCATGTTAATTCATTTAATGCATAATTTGAGACAAGTATGGCAGTAAGATTATTACTGCTTAAGTAGGAGGCTGTATTTATTCACTTAATAGTTAATGCACAATTTCAATCGAGTGTGGATTGAATCATCTACTCTGTTATTGCATGATTTTTGAAAAGTATGAATAGTATTTACTCAATTTTCACATGGTTTTAGAAAGTGTGGAAGTGTATTTATTGTTACTGGTTGACTTTAGACAAATAAGGAAATATTTATTCACTTCAAAATTGTTGTGTTGACCTAAGTTTTAGTAAAATACTACTTAACAGTACCAGTGAAAATGGATGCAAATCTGTTACACAAACATGCCTATTTGAACGTAATATTTTAGCTATTAACTATTAGTAAAAACAATCTTGTACAGTATAGTGATTTTTTTACTAAGTTACAGCTAAGCCAGGAGTGGACTTTGTCACATAAGTTCTCAACAATTTAGGTTCTAATTATTGTAAGCTTTATAAGGTAACTTTCCCTCGTTAGTAATTTTATTGTTAGAGGATTCATACCTCTCAGATGTTCTAAAGTTATAAAACAATCATCAAAGAAATAAAGTCAGTGACTGTCTACAAATTCATGTCTCAATAATCAGCATAGTCTTTTTGATATTTATTTTTAAATGTTTATTTTATATACTGAAATGTAACTACAAGAGATTGGCAGAAAAAAAATATTAATTAAAAAAAATCTTGTGTATTACATATTCATAATTTATTTTGACTTGATTTTTCAGTACCCACCAATTAAAAGTCTAGGGCTGGATGAGTTTGAAACTTCATATGAAAAGGATCCTCGCAATCTTCTCTTTAAATCGGAACATTTAGACACCTGTAAGTGCTGTGCAATCTGTATTAATTAATTAATTGAGTTTTAATGACAGTGGCCTTTCAAAGTTTTAGATAGATAGATCAATAGGTAGATTGGTAGGTTGATAGATAGATCACATATTAAAGCACAACAAAAGGTATGTGATTTAAAACAATAAATGCCTAGCTTAAATGTTTAACATCTAAAGTCATATAAACATGCCTTCTGAGTAACAAAATATTTGGGTTTTTTAGTACAAACATAGTTCCAAATCTCACATTAAAAATGGGAGCATAACAGTTTGGTAATGTTGCAGTGTAAGAGTATTTTTTAAGAATAAACAAACACTTGCAATTTTCACAATAGTGGGATGTTAGACACAAGAATGTGAAAATGTTGAACTATGTTATGATCAACATGTGCATTCATACAGTTACAATGTTCCCAGTAAATGGCACTAGAGCGTGAAAATGTTGCACTATAATGTTATTTACATTATTTATGCAATCGTAAAGGTTAGGTTTTTCCAGTAACAAAGCAATGTTAAGGCCACAGCATCATTATTTATATTGCAGTACATGGACTGGCGTTAGGTCCTCCTGAACGTGATCTGATACCAGGTCCTCAGATGGCACCACAATTACCAACAAAACCCAAGTGGGAATCAAAACTTATTCTTGAGAAGACAAACTGGCCACAACGATACGAAGCTTTCACAGTAAGTTCAAACTATGAGATTTCTTTGATTGTGTGCTGATCTTGATGTAATCCTTTACTGTTACATATTTGTTTGAGTATATGCTGATCTTGATGTAATCCTTTACTGTTAAGATTGCAAACTGATCTTGATATAGCCCTTTACTGTTATAATATTTTATCTTGGTATACAAACAACAGAAAAATAGCCAACTTATAAAGAGGATGAGATAATGAAAATGCATATGATTGTATGATTATAAGCAACTTAATAGGTGATCTTTATATAAATTATTGGTCTTTTACTCAGATAATTTGTTTATTTAACTGTTCAGAGGGGTCTCCAAATATATACAATAATGCATTCCTAAAAATGCATACAAGAGTTGAATGTAATAGGGTTCCATTTTAGGAGAGCTCCCAAATATAAAATCTTTAATTATGTAAAAATGTTTAGTTCCCCCTCCCTGTTATACTGTATATATGATTACTTAAAACATTAAAAACATAAACTGAACATGAAATACAACATTTGAAACATTCATTCTTTGTTTTGCTGATGTAGTAAGCAAATCCTAATTCAACACATGGAATGTATTTGAGGGGTCTCTAGTATAATGTATGAGAGGGAATTGTAAAAAATGTTGAATGTGTGGTCAATTACTGCTGTTATTTTTGTCTTCTAATATCTAAACTATATTAAATCACAGCACTTCATTATTTTGAAAAAAAATATCAGTTTAAATTATATTTACTGTTTGTGAATTGTGATTTAATATTTTTATAATCTTTGCTTTTTCAATTTGATAATTGTTTGTTGATAACTACATGCGCCACTAATACTATTTATATTCTTTAACCTGTCCAAAGTATTTTAAAACAAATGTTATGTGTGTGTCACAATCTTCCAACCAAAATACTAATCACCATCTATCTACCACAGAATTTTCCTGTCACAGGTATCGTGTGAATAGGTTTCAGTAGGTATTATTATATGACACAATTTCAGATCACAGGCAGAATTCATGTTATTGGTACCAACTTATAAGTATTTTTTCTTTTAAACTGTTCCATGTTGCAGGCATGAACACCTTTTTACTTCTATACCAAGCACCATGCCTAAGGCAAATATAATCGCTCTCCTTATGCATGGGCATAGCTCCCAGCATGTAAAGTATACCATGAAACACTTCTAAGCAGACTTAAAACTTCTTGGCAAAGAAGGTTAAGAGGGAAAAAGGTAATATACAACCATCAAGACATTAGAAAACCTAATTTAAGCTACAGATGTTAATAATCTCTCTCTCTCTCTTTTTGCAGCGTTATCGAAAACTATACCGGAATCCATACAGTGCTTTCATGGAGCGGGTGGATCATGAATTGACATCCAAATGGTCGCAAGAAAAAGAGCAATTTGAACTGGCAGTGCTACAGACAAACAGTTAAAAGCATTTTGAAAGCCTAACTATATCAGTGTCCATGAGTATTTAGAAAGCCCAACTGTTTGAGTGTCTATGAGTAATTTAGCTATTTATGTGAAAGGTACACTGCTGATCCCTGTTCAACTAAACACTCGCTATATTTAATAAAACAAGATTCATGACAATGCACTGCACACAAGTCACAGGATAAAAGACAAGACAAAAAACACAGCATATAAGACACAGAATAAAAGACAAGACAAAGAACACAAGAAACAGAATGGGAGGAACAATAGCTTTAATAGATTTAACATTTGAAACTAAAGTGAGATTGCTACTTTCCCTGTCAACTATGTATAAAAGACTGTCATATCTATCACACAAAAGATAGATAACAGGTGAAAGACAATCCTTTTAAAAAAAATCTTCTAAAACTATGTGCTGAACAAGTGAAATGAGACAAACACACATCAATCCATCATCCATCCACTTACCTGATTCATTGTCAAATTAATTTATGAAAGAATTCTGGAAATATAAAATTGACTAAACACAAATAATTATTGAAATAATTTAATTCAAAAATACCATGATAGAAACTCAAAAGCCAACACAATATTTGACATTTAAAATTCGTGTTAATTTTATAAATGATTTTATATAAACTGATTAAAACAGTGTAGTTGTAACTTGTTGCTGATCAATGTGTCAACAGATTAAAATGAGGACTATATCTTGAGTCTGGCATGTGTATGGAGTCTTTGGTCCCTTGGGTATTACAATTACAAGATTAAAAAACTCTCCCCACAACAAAGAAAGCAAAGCAATAACTAGTTTAAATGCTGAAAAAAAATGATTCTGCAATGTAAATCAGTTTGGTCTGACATTTTTCTCCATGAATATCAAAATGTGTACATTTGAAAAACTTTTGTAAATTTTTAACCGACATCAAGAAAAAAACTAAAATGAGTAGGAAACATAATAAAAGTGAATAAATAAATTTAAAATAAATACAGATGAAAATTATAAATCGGTTGTGTAATACTTTATCTTACATGTACACTCTCTCAGAATATGCAGAGCACTACTGTAAACAACCAAAATATGTACTAAAAACAATTGCTTTAAATTATGGGTCAGGCCAGAAATGATTTTTTTACCTTTCTACAGGACTTTCTACTGTTTGTGTTTGTTGGTACTGAAAAGTGAAGCCTTCAGAACATTTTCAGATGTCAAGATGCTTCTTCTCCACCCTCTGCCCCCCATCATTTCACCATACTTTTAATTTTCACCCTTGTTCTCTATTGTGAATTCATCTTTTCAAGCAAAACTGATTTGTAAAAAAAAAATAATAATTTGCAAATTTTTGTCTGACTGAACTGGTACATACTTTAATGGTGTGTGTTGACTTTTTAAGAAAATGTAAAATGCAATATGATGTATGTTAATTTTTGAAACCTACAAGAATGAAATATATACAATTTCATTATTCTAAAAGAAAAGTTTCTCTTCTCTTGAATACCCTCAGTATTTATGAATTTTGTATTGTGACATTTCAGTATTAATGCTTTTGTGACATGCTCAAAAGATGTGGGATTTCAGTATTAATGCCTGTCTTGTAACTTGCTAAAAAGATGTGGGATTTCAGTATTGTGAATCTCATGACATATAGTGGTGTCCCATTTTACATGCATGTGAATTCAACAATATGTGCTTGATTATTTTTTTATTTTAATATGAATAAGTGGTTAGATGAAAGATGTGAATGGGTTGTTCCCTCAGTCAGCCTTAGTCCCTGTGTGCCTGTCACAGTGTCAGAATCTTGCCACACTATTAGTAATTCTAGTACAGGTTTTTCATACAACGTGGCCCCTAAATAGAAGCCATTTACAGGCACTTCATCTGTTGTTTTGCCAAAGTGGCAGAAACACTCGTATGATTTAATTTCTGACTATGATTATGGAACGAAACCTCAAAATCACACAAGGTTTTAACGGAACAACTTGAGACTGTACCAAGAAATGTTTCAGCAACTCAGGCAAGAGCAGAGACAGTTGTTGATCACCATGTTTATCAAGAATAAGCAACCAGCAGCAGATAAGCCTATGCAATCAACTTCTCAAGTTGAATTTAAGTCAACCACTTTTGTCTACAACTTGTTCTGACTGATGGTTCCCCATTAATGTTACCAGAAGAATAGGAAGACTAATTACTTGTTTAGTTCCAATTTTCATTGTCAAATAGTTCATCATATGCGCTCTGTACTAATAACTCTCTTAATTTTTGCTTGATGCATAAGATGACACCACTGTACTCTAAAGATGTGAGATCTCACTATTAATGCAATTTGTGTGACAATCTCAAAAGATGTGGGGTTTGAGTATTAATGCTAGTCTCAAGACAAATTTAATACCAGAAGTGCCTATATGCTTACTTAATATCTAGGACAGTGCACAAAATGACCATAAGGTGAAGTCTATGAAATAAAGTTTATTGAATTCATTTTCGTTTTCATCTACTTTTTTCTGCCCCCTTAACAGCAGCATCATTTTTCTCCATGGTTAATGCCCATTTCAAAATTACACCAAAGAATGTGAACTAAAAATACAGAAAGAAAAGCACTCATAAATGAAAAAGAAATCAAAGAAAACATCACCACTTAAACAATGCATAAGTCAACGTAAACATATCTAGTGTGTTCTCCATACAGACATTCCTGTACTTCCAAGCATCATGTCAAAAGATGCATTGCTTCCCTGTATCACAGAACCTCACAAACCTTTTGACATTAAAGGCAAACGCAATGCAAGTTAGCACCATAGAAAAGTATATCTTTTGTGGCTGGATGGCAAAAAGCACAGGTCAACGTCTTTTGCACTGGTTGGCAAAGAGCCCAGATAATAAGCACAAACAGGCCAAAGTTTTCCAAAAGCATACAATTAATGATTACAGGTGGGGGAAAAACGAAAATCCTGCTCCCATCTAACAAAAACCAAAGATAACAATAATAAAATATTTATGAACACCTTTAAAATATTAAAAAAATATACATATTTAAAATGTTTAAAAAATATAACCAAGACTTAAGAGTGAATCAATGGTAACTAAAAAAAACTTACATTTTAAAATGACATCATACGGTGCATACAATTTAGTAAATATTCATCTGTTACTGCTCACATTACTTATTGTACATTTAGATGAGACATGTTTAGAATCCACTAATTTAGGATGTAATGAAGCAGGCAAAATTAAGAAAGCTACAGAAATGAAGAGTAACAACAGGAACAAAATTATGACTAAGGCTGCATCAGTATTTACTAATGTTGTCTTATAATGAAAATTATATTTTATTGTAATAAAAAAATAGTTTATTTAACCCCTTTAAAAGCATTTCTGATAATGAAAAAAACAACTAAATGCTCTGTATTACCATAACAAGTGTAAGTACAGATTCACTAGCTCTGTCAATTCAACCACAATGGCAAACCTTATGCTACAGACAACAAAATTTTTTGTTTGCACTCACCAAGTAGGGCATGGGGTTCATGCCAAGCAGAAAATATATCTTGTCAGAGTGGCTCTAATCTACCATGTAGGAAACCAGTAAATTTGGTGCATATTATTATTAGACATTTATCAAATGTTGGCAATTACTGTGCTTAAAAAAAGGAAAGAAATACTCATTGAAAGCACATATTGCTCTCTAATCTTAGGGCAATGCAACAGAAAATATTTCTCCAATTAAAGGATGTAATATTAAAACATTAAGTATTTTATTTGCACTATGACAACAACAACAACAAAAAACCCACCAAAAACAAAGAGAGAGAAAGTTAATGAAGACAAAAAACAAATGTAGCTAATTCACTCAGTGCTATGAATGCATATCTGTAATGTTATCTAATTTAATTATATAAATGTGGTGTGGTAAAAAGGAATGTGAAATAAAGTTGCAGAATATAAAATCTCAATTTTATTCTGGTTGAGAAGATACCTATTGATTGTAGATCTCTAAAAATGAGATTTAAATAATACTCTACCAACAACCAGCATTGAAGGGGTTAAGGATAAAGGCATATTATATTACAGTAAACAAAAAACTCCAAATATAGAAAGATCTCTACAGTTCAATATACAACCTAATTCTGTATTATTTTGGTGGAAACAAAGCAATCCAATCATCTAGGAAGATACTTACTTTGTCAAAGGAAAAGTAATACTGACTGGTAGAACATTATAATCATACTGTTGAACAAATTTTATATAAACAATGACGATAAAACATTTGGCACACTAATGAAAGTTAATGATAAATTATTGCATTTGGAGTGTAAATATTGTGAAAACAGTTTTCAAAGCATTTGACCCCAAAAAAAAAAAATAGAAAATTGAACTGCATTGCAATGAGTACATCTAACAAAATTAAAGTGAAACTTAATTTTAATTAAAAAAAAAAACTTAATGTGTGCTGCTGGTACAACCTCAATATTAGAATGCACACACTGCACCAGGTTTTCTCTAATAACACCCCCGCTTCTGCCCCCCCCCCCCCAAAAAAAAAAAAAAAAAAGAAAAAGGAAAAAAACATCATTTAAAAAATCCAACAGTATAGATTCTCTACAGTGTACAGAATGCATACAAATACCAATACATTAAGAAACCAAGTCTGCAAAATCAACAGAGATGAATGAAATTTAATGTCTGTTCAGCTGCAATGTGTGGAGTTATTCTCCTCTGAAAAATTTAAATTCCACTAGGCCTTCAAAATGTGGATATTCTTTACTCAGAAATTGATTATATAAGTTAAAAAAAAATGTAAAAGAGTCAAGAACCTAAAGCACACATTCCAGAATAAACAGCAGAATTAAACCCATGATCACATTAGCTTTATATGTATTTAGTGAAAAAATACTGCAGCGAAATTTCGGAATAAGTTAGGCAAATAGCAGAAATGCTGGCATTTAGACAATAAGAAATAATGCTTTAAAAGCAGAATATTGTAAATTGTATCTTGGCAGTTGAATGGTCAATGGGAACTTTCACTATTGCTTGGAACTATTCTTATATTCTTCAGAATTTAGGGATCTGTATGAAAAAAAATCTGGTTGAAGGAAGGTTAACTGCAATGATTGAGTTTACCTCCCTTTGGCCTATTTCAATCATAAGATCCAATTGCAAAATGAGACAAGAACAATAGTTTCATAACAGTATTACTTAGTGTGTCCTGACAAGGTGAGAGATTCCAGGAAAGTGTCAACTTATCCTTACAAGATAAGAGGGTAAAGGAAACTATAACCTCTCAAAGTGAGAGCCTACAGAAAAAGTGTAAACCGTATCCTTACAAAATGAGAGGTCAAAGGAATTACAACCTCTCAAGATGACAGCCTGCAGGGAAACTGTCAACTGTATCCTTACAAGATGAAAGTTTAAGAGAATCTATAAGGCAAGGGCCGACAGGGAAACAGCAAACCACATCCCTACAAGATAAAAGATCAAAGGAACTATAACCTCTCAAGGCGAGAACCAGCAGGAAAATTTAACTGATACAATAAGAAAACACTTGCATGGATATCAATGGCCCTATGCATGTCTCTAAGTACCTTGACATCTAATTGTACTGGTAGCATTTTCTCATTCTATTATGAGAAACTGGAACTGAAATGCAAAACGACAAAGCAGCAGTAATACAGACTATACAGAGAAAGGGACATGCTCTTAAAGAGTTCTTCATGGTTACATTTCCAAAAGATGATTTAAAATTTGATGCTTCATTTCAAACTTTGATAAAAGTTTCTAATTTAATTTCTTCTGTTTTTCTTAAATTCTTTTCTGACTGAATTTTTAAGTTTCAGCTGATGATAAAATGGGTAATGATTGAGTTTTAAAATTAAAAAAACCAGGCAGAAATGCAACAGAGAAACAAATCCTTTCCTGATTACTGCCTGATACTAATCAAGGTAGTCTAATTGTTTAAAATTTTAAAAACACAATAAAAAAACCCACATTTAAATAATACAATATTTAAGATTAATATACATGTACATATAAATAAATAGAGGTAAATATATATATATATATATATGATCTGGTGATTATATTATATATTATATTTACTTGCAAGTAATTTTCCTTCAACAATCTTCTCTCATTCTTGAAATATTCATAACATTTTGAAAAGAAAAATCGAGATCCTATGTCAAGACTTAAAGACTTCATAGTGATCTGTTCACAAACAATCCTTGCTTCACCATTTATTTATTTTACAGATAATAAATATGACCGAAAAATTGAAAAATACCCTGATTGTCCAATTGAAAAACACACAAGCAAGCATTATAGATGCATGTGTAAAATACCAGAGAAATGATAAACATAGCATTCATATGTCAAAATATACTGAAGCATTCTCAGCCAATTCTGTAAAAAATCAATTTATCCTACAACCAGTGCATCAAATATTTTAGTTATCTGTTTTTATAACTGCAACTGATGGAAAACTAAGAAATGACAGATAATTTATCTTGAAGAGCTGAAGACATCTTTTGGGAGTTCAAGAGCTGTTTTCTGTATTCTGCCACTTCTATCCCTTCCCAGGTCTTGTTTTTCAGGGGTTTCATAAACCTAATTCACAAAAGAAATTAAAATGTGAACTAGAAGATTACAGAGACCACCCTAACAATATTTATCTGCATTAGAACAAGATTACAGTGTCCTAACCATATTTATCTGCACTAGAACAAGATTACAGTGTCCTAACCATATTTGTCTGCACTAGAACAAGATTACAGTGTCCTAACCATATTTGTCTGCACTAGAACAAGATTACAGTGTCCTAACCATATTTGTCTGCACTAGAACAAGATTACAGTGTCCTAACCATATTTGTCTGCACTAGAACAAGATTACAGTGTCTTAACCTTATTTCTCTGCATATTCAAATGCTACAGTATGTGCAAATGCAAAAAATAAAAAATAAAAATTCTCCTGAAGGAGGTAAGGCAGTGGTGCACAAACTTTTTGAGTCGGGGGCCAAAATCTGACTTGTCGTAACCGTCGGGGGCCACAAAAAAGTGAAGATCAAAATCGTCCCATATAAGCAACATTACATCTAAGAACACACAAATGATGATTAAGACTATAATTATGACAAAGAAGTTGTATACTAAGACTCATTCTAAAAATGTTATGATACGTCAACTTTCACAAAGTCAGTGTGATGGATAGTGCTGCATGTCATCTGCAAGCTTCAAAATGTCAGGCTTGATGTTTGACGTTGAAAGATGCAAAATTGCTTCCAGATTATCATCAGTCAGCTGACTGCAGGTGTTGCTTTTGTTCAGTTTCATCTGTGAGAAAGCCTGTTTGCAGCAGTATGTGCTGCCAAGTATGCTGGTGTGGACAAGTGCATTATCCAGTCATCATTAAACTGCCGGTTTTCCTTGTCAACTTTTCTTTTACGATTAGCTGCCATTTTGTCACAAAAATACAATCAAAATAAACAACAGAATGTGGTAGATCGGACACTAAGGCATAACAGCTACTGACCAACCATATTACAGGAAGGGGCAAGCATGTATGTGTGGGGTTTGCTGCCTATCTTGTTATAGCTTTTTTCTCTTGCCTCTGTGAGTGTTATGTCAGCGGGCAGACATCATCTGCACGGAGCGCCTGGAAAAATGGGTCAGGAGGTGCTGCTTTGTTTCAAATCACTCAGTGTATGAGTAAACATTTGACTTTTTCGTTTGACATGGCGGGCCACTCGGCAACTCTTCGCGGGCCGGATATGGCCCGCGGGCCGGAGTTTGTGCACCCCTGAGGTAAGGTAAGGTGAGGTAATAGTGGTAGAACTAAAAATATGCAAAACAGCCACATTTCTCTCTATATGCAAAACAGTAACAGTAAAATAACAGCAGATGATGCATGGCCAAAAGTAAATAACTGTAAAAGTAGCAAACTAGGAAACAGTAAGCATTTTTCATTGTTGTTGATATTGCTTTGAGAACAATTTGGTGATGACAAAATTGGAAGATAACTCATTAGCACCTATTGTGCACTAAAGTTTAAGTTTCAGGCTGCAAGGGCAGCTCTAACTCTATCATGAATAACTGAGCAAAGACCATTTGTGGGATAATATGAATGTTATCTAAACTATCTAATGAACTCACTTATGTGAATGTTATCTAAAACAGCTAATGAACTTATGTGAATGTTATCTAAAACAGCTAATGAACTCATGTGAATGTTATCTAAACTATCTAATGAACTTCCTTATGTTATCTAAAACAGCTAATGAACTCACTTATATTATCCAAAGCACTTACTTTTCCATCACTTCCTGTTGAACTGATTTTTCCTTTTGTGTCAGAGATTTGAAGACAGATTCAATGTTAATTTGCAGATTTTTCAAACTGGAACATTTTTTTTTTAAAATGTCCCAAATAAAGCCAAAAAATATATAGTTGTATTTTAAAAGTACTTCTGAAGCATCATTACCACACAAGGATCTTACATTTAAGGTTATATCAAAGCAGATAATTTACAAAGACATTATCTTTACAATAGCAGCACCTTACATTACTGGTCATATCAAAGCAGACAATTTTACAAAGATATAATCTTTAAAATAGGAGAATCTTACATTACAAGTCATATAAAAACAATTTATAAAGATATAATCTTTAAAATAGGAGAATCTTATATTACAAGTCATATCAAGCAGACAATTTACAAAGATATAATCTTTAAAAGTCATATCAAAGTAGATAATTTACAAAGATATATTAAAATAGGAGAATCTTATATTACAAGTCATATCAAAACAGACAATTTACAAGGATATCATCATTATAATAAGAGGATCTGACAAGTCATATCAAAGCAGACAACTTATTACAAAGACATTTCCACAGATGCCAAGGAAAGACAATGTTGAGAATTTCATCATGCCGACCCACCTACCACCACCAATCTAAATGATTATAAAATATTTCACTAAATCATATTCAAGCAAAGAACTCCTAAAAACAAAACAAAACAAAACTTCACTCTTACTATTAGCACTCCGATGCGAAAAAGGTGATTTGGCCATTAATCTGTAAAGGTACACAGAGATTTCCAACCAAAAACCTGAATTCTGAATTTTTCAACATTTCTGCTACAAAATTCCAAGATATCTGAAACAACTTGAGTGCAATGTACTTTAAAAGACAGAAAGCATTACAGTGACACAAACTTATATGTAGGGCAAACAGGAAGTTTAGCTCGAGTTTAAGATTTTGAATGATTAAATTCTTAAATCATGAAGAAACTGTTTGACTTAAGTGTCCGCAGCAATTCTACTAATGGATAAAAACAGAAACTGGGGAGTATTTGATTTTAACAACATTTATCCAGATTAAACTTTAAATCATGGGCAGAAAACCATCCAACAGAAAGCCTATCATTACCATCAAGCATAAAGGATAAAATAATATAAGACTGACTATATATACAAAACAAAAGTGTATTTTTAGTGACAAAATCATGCTGTTTCATTTACTTCTATTATCTCCCCTTGATATTTGTTATGGTTGCCAATTGTTAAACAGACTGGACTGAGCCAAAGAGAACTTCTAGAGTTATGGACATTTGGTTAGGTGATGAAAAAGAGCAGAAATGATTATGACAAGCCTCAAGTCTGTGATTACTCACCTGGCTGTACTTACAAGTGTTGTTGGTATAGCTTCTTGACTTAAAGTAAATTCCATAGCTAATCGAGAAATATCCACACCTTCTGACTGTTGAAAAAAAGATTTAAATAACTGATATCATTAAACTATATCCATTTAACAAAATATATGAGTAAATAAGAACAAACAACCATAAGCCATCTGATCAGAATTTTGTGAAGGATATTGAGAGATAGGGGTTTCAACTAATAAAGATTTTAATGAAGTTTTAAAAAACCCATGGAAATGTAATTTGCATGTACTCATTAACTCATTTACCTCTCTCTATACATCCTCAAACCTCTCCATTACCTGCCACCAAGTATTTATAGCTATCCACATAATCTGGCCAGAAGTGTCAGGGTTAGCTTTTGATGGCCCATATAATCAATCAATGAACAATCATTAAAGTTATTCAACTTAAATCGGGGAAAGTATTCAAAATGTTACATAACACACACGCGCGCGCGCATGCATGCATGCACACACACACACACACGCACTTGTGAATCATAATACTCATTTTCTCAGAATATCCTCACAATTCATATTCCCACACCAGCATGTACTCACAAACTTACTTAACATTGTGTGCACACACTTTTCACAGCAATACAGGTTCCCAAACTAAGCACATTTCAGGCTCAAACACCAAGCAGTATTCACAACTCTAACATTCACTCAACTCTTGCTCAAACTCTCACACCAGCAGTGTTTAGGACAATTCACCCAGATTTTCATATCAGCAATGCTTATGAGAATTTATCTAGACTTTCACACCACTAGTGTTGAGAACAGCAGTTCACCCAGACTTTCACACCAGCAATGAAAACAGCAGTTCACGTAAACTTTCATGCCTGAACTAATAAGAACAGCAGTACACTCAAGACTTTTACACCAGTAATGTTGAGGATAGCAGTACACTCAAGATTTTTACACTAGCAAGATAGCAGTAGACTCAAGACTTTTACACCAGCAATGTTGAGGATAGCAGTACACTGAAGACTTTTACACCAGCAATGTTGAGGATGTTGAGTACACTTGATTCATATTATAAGTGTTTAGTTCATACTATAAGTGTCATATTTAGTTCATATTATAAGTGTCACTTGATTCACATTATAAGTGCCAACAGTTCACTAAGCATTGAATTTAGCTGTGTTCATTCAGCAGCTTGCTCAGACTTCCATACTAACAATATTTGGGACAGCAGTTCATTAAGAAAGCATTATTAAGTACTCTGCAGTAATGTGCCAAGTTTAGGACAAGTGTCAAGAAGTACCCTGAGTACACTGCAGTACTGTGCAATGTTTAAGACAAGTGTTAATAAGTAACCTGCAGTACACTGCAGTATTGTATTTGAGATAAATGCCAATAAGTATCCTGCAGTATTTATGACAACTGTTACTAAGTAGTACTTTGCAGTGTTTAAGACAAGTGTTAATAAGTACCCTATAGTACTGTACAGTGTTTAAGACAAGTGTTAATAACTACCCTATAGTACTGTACAGTGTTTAAGACAAGTGTTAATAAGTACCCTGCAGTACTCTGCAGTGTTTAAGACAAGTGTTAATAAGTACCCTATAGTACTGTACAGTGTTTAAGACAAGTGTTAATAAGTATCCTGCAGTACTGTGCAGTGTTTAAGACAAGTGTTAATAAGTACCCTGCATACTAAGCAGTGTTTAAGACAAGTGTTAATAAGTACCCTGCAATACTGAGCAGCAGCATGACAAGCATCCTTGATGTCTTGGTGAGCTGGATGCCAAAGTGGGGGACCCCGGTCTGACAGCAGGCCCATACTAATGGGGGAAGCATTCACTATACCAACACCTTTGGTCTGCCCAAATATGCAGATAAGTGAAATGAACATCTTAACCAACCTACTATGCATAATAAAATCAAATTAATAAATGCCAGAATACTGAACTTAGATACTAACAATGGCAGAAAATAATTTGTAGAGAAAATGTTCAGCCATAGAAATAAGCATAATCTTATTATTATAATATGGTTGTTAGAAACAATAACTTATGTATATCCATTAGGAAATGTAATATTAAAAACCCATCTACTAATACAATAAACACCTTTTAGAATTATGTGAAATTTTACAAATAAACATAAATTAGCTCTATGTTAAGAAATGGATAGCAAATATTAAGTATTATAATTACCTGAAAGTATGGCAAATATTCAATCAATGAGTTGTCATTCATTGAGGCATGGCAGTAGGTTAGAATGACATCAATTTTTACACTTGTTCTCTCAAGCACTGATCTGACAAGTGAGGCAAGCAAGATCAGATTAAAGTAGTTATAGGCCTCAAGAGACAACCAAAGGGATGTAACTCCTGTCAGTTCATGTAACCAATAAACATACATTCAATTTCTTTTTATAACAGTCCAATGTATATTCGGTAATTAAAAATATACAATATGAAAAAAATTAATAGACTGAAATACTTAAAAATGTTTACAAGAAAGTCACAACACAGAAAGTACAAATGCAGGCAAATGCCATTGAATAAAATAACTGATACTTGAAATTTTCCAATGGGTATCCAGTGATGCCAATAAAGCGTGCTTTCCCAGCATCTTTCACCTTCTGTAAGGCAGGCAATGTCTCACTAAGGATGATATCTAGACTGTCAGCAAACTCCATATCATGGACCTAAAACACACCATTCCATTTATGTGTTGTTTAAAGCTTGTATAGGAACTTGTAGGGCAAAAGCACCAATTTCATCCTTGTGTTTGTTTAAAGCTTGTATAGCAACAATGTTTAAAGCTTGTAGGGCAAAAGTACTAATTTCATCCATGTGTTTGTTAAAACAGTGACAATGCCAATTTCATCTGTGTTTGTTTAAAGCTTGTAGGGTAAAAGTACCAATTTCATCTGTGTTTGTTTAAAGCATAGCGACAATGCCAATTTCATCCATGTGTTTATTTAAAGCATAGTGACAATGCCAATTTCATCTATGTGTTTGTTTAAAGCATAGTGACAATGCCAATTTTATCCATGTGTTTGTTTAAAGCATAGTGACAATGCCAATTTCATCTATGTGTTTGTTAAAAGCATAGCGACAATGCCAATTTCATCTATGTGTTTGTTTAAAGCATAGTGACAATGCCAATTTTATCCATGTGTTTGTTTAAAGCTTGAAACGGTACAATACCAATCTCATTCATATATTTGTCTAGAGCAACAAATATAAAATTCATTCATGCATTCGCCTAAAGCTTGTTTAGTAACAAATATCACTTTTATTCATATATTTGTCTACAGCTCATATAACAAATATCAATTTCATCCACACAGCTGTTTAGAGCTCATCAACAAAATAAATAAATAATTTCATACATACATCTCTCTAGAGCTCATAGCAATAAAGTAATTCCCTTCATTCATTTAGTCAGAGCTTGTTGAGCAACAATCATCATACATTTGTCTATAGTTTACATAATAACAATTTCAATCAAACACATGTTTATAGTTTACACAATAATTTCATACACATGTTTACAGTTTACACAATAACAATTTCAATCATGCACATATTTAAAGTTTACACAATGATAATTTCAACCATACACATGTTTATAGTTTACACAATGATGACAATTTCAATCATACACATGTCTATAGTATATACAATGACAATATATCTATAGTTTATACAATGACAATTTCAATCATACATATATCTATATTATATACAATGACAATTTCAATCATACATATATCTATAGTTTATACAATGACAATTTCAATCATATGCATGTCTATAGTATATACAATGACAATTTCAATCATACACATGTCTATAGTTTATAAGATGACAATTTCAAGGCAAAACAAAACTACTGTATCAGTAAATAACCATCAGTTCATCAGTTAAAAAAAAAAGCCTTGATATGTCCAATTTTTAATCCTGAATACTTAATGGATGAGCATATTACAGTATTGTTACAGGACTATTCATACAAGCCATTCAAAAGATTCACACCCCTCAAGGGGACATAAATGACAAGACCTTACCAATTAGCACCCCTTTAGCACAAACTAGACGTGAGATACGAGTGTAAATAGGAGAGGCAGGATGGCCTCTGCTCATCTGGTATATATTGTTTAAAAAAAATAAAAGAAATTGTTGAAACAAAAACCCTCCATTCTTGTTTCCATCATACTGGTGTGTGTGAATGTGTATGTGTGTGTGTGGGGGAAATAAAGAAGAGGGAGGCAAATCTCTTCCAGATAACTAGCAAAATACAACTGTTAAGCATGAAGTAAAAACAAATATAATATAAAGTGCTAGGAATGAAATCATCCACTTGTCAGAAAAAAAATGGTGGACTGGTCTACTACCACTCCATCCAAGGCCAAAATAGATTTATCTTGTACAGAAAATCTAGAAAAACCACAAAACATCTCCCATCTCAGCACTACTGCAATCTCTTTTAAAATTATACTCATGTTAAATGCTAAATGAATGCAACTCTAACATTTTGTGGGTATGCAAGTCAAGAATGTTTACACAAGTTTAATGACTAACTTTAACCAAGTACTGTCTGACTACAGATATCTCTAAATTTTGGAGAGACTGGCATGAATAGTTGAGATTTAATAACTCTACTTAACACAGATAAAGCTGAAATGCCCTAACTGAGATACTGCAAAAAGTGAGGTAATGACAATGAATGCCAACTGGGAAGTTTGTTCTTAATAAAAAATAAAATAAATAAATTGTCATCAATAAAGGAAAGGGGTCCCAGATGATGCATGCATTTCACTGATACCAAGGCCATCAGAAAATGAGCTTTAAAAGTCATGGTTTTAATCTCTACTTTCCATTAAGTATGCATTTCACTGATGCTAAGGCTACCAGTAAAGGCTTTAAAAAACCATGGCTTTATTAAAGTCCAATAGTTTAGAAAGATTAGAATTATATAGTTAAAAACTATTCCCAAATCTTACGATTCATTGATATTGTACGGAACAGTTGACTGCGCAAACTTTTTAGGCCAGAGGGCCAAATTTCCAATTGATAGAGCTTGGAGGGCTGCCACATGGATGGCTCAGTAGAAAAAACAATACAAATAATGAAATAACGTGCTTTACATTCGTAATAATGGTAACATCCAAAAGTCCTCTGGGGGCCCTGTCACGGGCCGCATATCGCCCACAGGCCGCACTTTGTGCACCCCTGGTCTAGGGAATTGTGTTAGGTTACTATAAAAGATTTGACACATCTGTCTCAAGGCCATCACTATGCCTTGTTCCTTACCTTATTTCTGCTTGTGGAAGGCCCAAGCATGGTGAGGCATGAATCTAAATCAAATCCATGAAACTAAAATCCTCACTGCAACAAGGAACAAAGTCACCTATTTTTTCTTCACCTACAAAGAGACACTGCTGTTTGAGTGTCAGAGACAAGGGTTGCTGCCTTGCATGCAGTACTAATCCTATGCAGGAAAAGATCAGCAGAGCTGTCTTTTCAATTGCTGTTAACTCATTTGGCCAAGTAAGCTCCCCTAGAAATGGTTATTGTGAAGGTGGGTGTCATAAAAGTAATATAAATTACTTATTTAGTCAACACAAATAGTATAGTTTACTCAGTGTGGTATGAATTATAGTTACCCTAAGTTATCAAATGCACTTTAATGTGAATTATCAATGCAGTCAAAGGACTTAGACATTCATGAGACATATATTTATGTTGGACATATATTTATGTAAGTTATCAAACAATTATATTAATTAACATTCATAACATTCATGTGAACTATCACTAATTATGTATGAATTACATAATAATTTATTTATTTAATTGTGGACAGACTTTCTACACAGCTAAGTGATTACAAAAACATTTAGAATTTTAAATTAGTAATCAATTCAATACACTTAACTGTCAATTATAATTTAATACTACTAAAATTATAAAGATTTTTATAAATACAACAATAAATTGTGTACTCTAGCACATTCTAATCAGGCAACTGATATCTTTTAAGTGGAACAGATTAATTTAATTCTTTGGAAACATGGATAATTAATTAACTGAATCTGATCAAAAGCAATGTGAAAACAAGATGGAGGATACTCTTAGCATTAAATTCAAAGCTACTTTAAATTCAATATTTTGAAAGCCTGTTAGAAATGTTTTAGAAAAATTTTAACTGATATTAACACTGGGGTAAAACTTAAGGAAGTGTGACCATCACAGTCTCTATTTACAGAAGAAGTTTAAAAAAACATTTGCAGTTTAGACATTTAAATATTAAATTACCTGTATAACATCAACGTATTCTAGACCTAGTCTGCTCAAGCTCTCATTAACACTTTGTAGTGTGCGCTCAGCACTGAAGTCAAACATATTTTCTGGTTCAGGAAAGTAGCGTCCTACTTTGGTCGCCACATAGTAGCATCCACGTGGTATGTCTTTCAGAGCCTGAAAAATATAACATAAATACAAATACACACAAAATAAATTAAAAAATACAAATTAAGCTTATAAATATAAATAGATTTTATGTGCGCCACAGTATTCCTTAACTACTTCTCAAAATGTTTTTTGAAATAGGTTTTTAAATAAACAATACAAAATTCCACTTGTTTTTTTCAAGAAAGTTGTTAATATTTTATTGAAATAATCCATTAAACTTTTATTTTGATCTAATTGAATCTTGTAAGACATTTCACAATTAATTTAAAAAGCATGTCAAATAAAGATAAGACATGCCTAATTTGAGAGTTTCCCCATGACAATATTAATATTGTTATATTTTTCATTACTGAAAAACCCTGACATGGATCACAATATGACTATGCCAAGCTTTAATTTTCTCCAAGAGAAAAGAATACGTGGAAAGGTAAACAAAGTCTGATAAGCTTTCTTGGCATGATACAGCACCTTTCCAAGGACAGTTTCTGATTTTCCATGACCATACCAAGGTGCAGTATCAATGTAATTTATGCCGTGCTTAATAGCTTCCTTCACCACTTGATTGGATTCTTTATCATCTGTTGGCCGAAAAACACTTCCCAGTGAAGATGCTCCTATAAAGAAATAAAAAGAATAATAAAGTCAAATCCATTAAAACAAATGCCAATTGAAAATTTGATTAGCTAGGATGTGTGTGTGCGTGTATGCATGCACTTTATATCAAAGATATTAGCAATCGCAATTATAATTAAATAAATTGTCCATATATGTCATGTTTACTTGAAAATTTCACAAAGATCAGAAAATGTTTCTTACAGAAAAATGATGATAAAGATGATGGAAATGAGAGTGCAGCATGGTGTGTACATATGTTACAGCCTTGATTTTAATATGCATACTACCAACTAACTTAGAACGAGACTATCGATTTTAAGGATTTAAACTTAAGAATGAAAAAGAGGTACAGTGTTCAAATACAGTCATGACTGTCGTACATTCAATGCAACTTGTGATTCATGTCTGCTAGTGTTAGGTTCTTCTGACTAATTCCCATTTCCAAACATATACAAGGCAGGCATTTCCCACCTCCAGTATTTAAACCAAAGTAGGTATTCCCCACCTTCGCTAATCAACCAAAATTTAGGTGCTTAAAACTTGAGAGTATAGTATGTGCAAGTCTGTGTTTGGGTGTATGTGGGATAGAGCAACTGTTTGACCAAAAATGTACCAGTTAGTATAACATTTATAAGCTGTGTGAGTTTCTGCGTGCGTGCATGTTTGTGTGTGTGCGTGTGTGTGTGTGTGCGTGTGTGTGTATGCTTGTGAGAGAGAGAGCACCTGTTTGATCAAAAATGTGTCAATATTAGTGTTTATAAGGTGACAATTATCAGAATCCTTTTTTTTTTCACATTCAGTATACGTTTGTTACAAAGTTTATAAAACAAAATATATTAACATAAATTAAGAAAGCAGGAAAGACAAAAGGTAAGAATAAAATAAAATACAAAACTTCAAATGATTTATGATTTTGCTAAAAGATACTGTATCAAAGCATATTAAAGGCAAAAACCATATTTAAAGTGAAGTGTGATTCAAACACAAATTATACCTCTTTACTGAGAATGCAAAAATGTATTAAAATATATATATAAATTAAATAATAAATTTTATTCAGCATACTATACTGTTTGAAATTTTTAATGAGTATATACTGTACTTTTAAATAAAAAACATTCACTGCTTGAACAATTTATTATGTAAAACAACTTCAAGTACACTACAAAAGATAGATTTAGTGTGTATATAAAATTATAAGCTGTCCTTTAGTTAAGAAACATTATTCAGTACTAACACTTACACTGCTTGGATGAATAAACACTCTACTGGACTTCTGAGTTATTTTATTCAATAACACAGTAAATAAGTCATATATTATAAGCATAAAGATACTATACTATTAATTAAATATTGTTCTGAAATACTAATGCTATATATGGATAATTTAGTGTATCAATACTGTACTTTTCCAAAAGACTATGTCAAATTATACAATTTTAAAAATATAAGAACTATCTACTATTACTAATCTAGTATCAAAAAGATTATATATATACCAAAACTCAAAACTGATACATCCATGCCAGTATTGCCAAGAGGTCTATATATCATTTGCTTGATAATCTCTTCATCATGTATAGCAGGGTCAAAGGTTGATGGGTACCTGTACATGAGGAAAGACACTGGCAAGATTCTAAAGTAAATATGCCAAAATGGGAAAAAAAATTAAAAAACAAACTATTAGTTAATTATGTGTGTAGATAAAGTTTTTGATTTACTTTACAAGTACAACTGTATATTTAATTAATTTTTATGTAACTATTAAACCACATTTAAATTATAGAAATATAAATTAAAAAATAACACACTAAAATGATTATAAATAGAATTTAAAATCAATGAAATAATTTATAATTCCTAAAAAAGTAAATAATAAAGGAAAACTATGCAAACAAAGTTTATAACAGTATAATTATTATAAGCTGGAACAAATTAAAACTCATACATCATTGATTTGAACAGAGACCACTTGGGGCCTATAGTCTGAAACTAAATTACTAATGTATCCCAAATAAAGTATTAGCCAAGTAGGTCTGAAAATGATCTTTAAAACTATTAAATTTTTCATTCTTCTTCTTTTAAAGGATATTTTACTTTCAATAAAATAAAATCAGAACAAGAAAATAATTGATTCTTATTTGCTATTAAAAAGTATTATCATTTAATTTAATTCTGAAATCATGATTACTATAAATCTTACTCTTTTCTTATGAGTGTAACTTTCTGTTCTGAGTAATCATTTGGTATTTAAAATAACATTTGGTACATTTTAATTGTAGTTTTTGTACATATGTGTATATAGTTTAAAACCAGAGGTAATAACGAACTATGTAGCCTAATTAAGTAATTTGTATAACTGGCTTAGTTAATAACTGATTGCTACAATATGCTGGTTTACTAATTATTGTTTACATGTAAACTTACATTGCAAAGGGTACGACTAAGAGTCACAGCAAAATCGTTTGGGTATATTTTATAAATACCAAGAGTTATGTCGATACTCTTTGCAACACGTTAGGCATGTTTACTTCTCGTACCACGTGTCATTTAAATATTTAAGAACCCTATGGACTAAAGGAACATAACCTGCAAAACGTAGTCACAATGCGGAGCTAAAGGACATAGTTTAGATAATTATCACATTTGATATAAATGGGCATACTAGTAGAATAAAAAAAACAATATTTAATTTCAATAAAATTGGTTTTATCTAGGACGAAGTGCCCTCTTACTGATAAGAAAAGTAGGCACACAAGACTTCGCGAGACCCGGATGAATAAATACGGTGACGCATACCATAAACACTGTTTTTTATTGTGAAAAATCCATTTCAAGATCGTGTGTATTGTATACGATGTAACGGTTTATTTTCTTTAGCGTGAAAATGTAAAACATTGCAGTTTTCTGAATGGGAGTACATTAATTTAAGAAGAAATATTCAGAAATGTGATATATTGCTTGCTGGTAGTCATAATTCTCATAAAAAGCGTTCGCAAAATATCTCCCTATCACTACCACCAAAAAAGTAAAAACAATTTCTTTAAAATCCCCATTGTGTTGCGTCTGACTGAGAAATCAACAAATCTTGCAAACATTACAAAAAGAGAAAAAGGTTTCGCTTCTGCTTAAGATTTCAGTGGGAAAAAATCCTTTTGCAATGCTGCTGTTTTGTAAGGGGGTGGGGTATAGGTTTTTTTGTTTTGCTTTTTCTTAATCCGCCAAGAAAAGTATTATGTTGAGATCTGACACTACTATTTAATCAAAGAACTGCATATTTACTGGACAAAATTATTAATAAACAAATATGATCGTGTCACCACAATTCGGAGAAGAAAAAAAACCCACAGTATGCACGTTGTATGTTTTGGGGAGAAAAAATAATTTATGAGAACAACAATTTAACAAAACTGCTAATAAACAAAGCTTGTGCGCAACGACCAATTAATTGGACATTGCTGTATTTGTCAGACGGTTTCTGTATTTGAAGTGCAGCAACTCAAAACTATTATATCAGATTTCGAGTGGTTGTGGTTTCCTCCTTCAACAGAGTTTGCGTGGGGCACTTCGTCTTAGGATATTATCGGTCCTAACTATTCTTCTGGAGGAACTTGGTTCCCCTCCTAATTCTGGGATCCGACCACACCAGGTTCAACACTCAATATTGACCCCCCCCCCCTCACAAAAAAGGGGGCGGGGCGTATATTTTCGCTCTTTAAAACATCCAGAATGACCGACTTAACTAATAAATCGATATATACCGTGCGCAAGGGACATGACAGCTCATGCACCCTCTTAGAGCAGTTATCACTTTGACCAGCACTGATGATCGTATCCCTGAATTCAGTATCCCTAATTAATTCTTTTATCGCTTTCCTCTGGAAGAGAAAACTTAGCATACGTTAGTTTGCCCGCTTCCCCTTAACCCATCTATCCGATATTGCCTTTTGGTCAGTGGCTAACATTCGATTTGTTTTAACGCCATATCAATAGCTTGCCGTGGCCGGCAGTGAAGTTGACTTTCTGCATGATGGTGATTTGTAGATAAAAGTTCGTTATAAGCAGTAGTTTTCAGTAGTCAGTGACTCTATGTCATCCAACACCATTTTAATTATTATTGATTTAAGAATGAAAATTAGAATATGGACAATATATATGTAATTAAATTGCCACACTGAACTTAATAACAGAATCTATGAAATGTTTTAAATCTACTTCCTGCAACACTTATGCCTATAATTTTCAAAACTTGTCTTGAAGGAAATTTATGAAATATTTCATATTCGTGTATATATTTTTAGTCCATGTTCAATCGAAAAAAATCTGCTAGCAAGATATTTCAACGATTGACATAGATGCCTCTTTTCCTTTGGTCTTAAAAAAAAAAATCCCACATAAATTCTGAAGGGCCAAAATAATTGACAGTATTTACAGTTTTATGATAAAATAAAGGCATTCCGACAATTGGATTTCGTACACCACACTTTCGTTTTTTTGTTTGCTATATCCTAAGGACAGACAGCTGCGAGAATATTGTCATTTTCAGTGGAAATCCTCATTAGATGTTATTAATGAATGTGGTAACAGCCCTATTAAAATTTATAAATCACTACTGCCAATCAAAGTGGTTCTGAGGAGAACTCTGTTAAATGTCAACAGCTAGAGATGACGAGAGATGATTTAAATGCATATTGGTATCGGGCTGAAAACTTTACTCGAGAGCAAAGCCAGATTTTGTTGACTACTATCGTCCGCGAACTAAACGAGCATTAAACGCGGAAGTTAACCGCAAATCAATCGGTATTTTGTGTGTGTGTTATAATGTTAGCGAATGTAATCCGTATGTTTGGTTTAGTGGACTGATCTTATATTATAATAGTACTCTTTGGCATGAAGTGAAAAAATTGTAAAATTACAATTAAAAACAGCAGAGTTATCGATACATGTATTTTGGTCTCGGCAACGGTCTTGGTCACTGTGCACTCAATTATTGTCGGAAATAAAAACAAGTTTAGTTATTGTAATAAACAGCTTTAGTGAGTATCGTTACAGTAATACACAATTAAAATTACTGTCATATTAAAGTTGTTTTATTTGCATTAAAAAAAATTAAATATAAGATTTTAACCCTATTTCTTATCGATCAGGCCATCCAGAATATTAATGGATCAGGCCACAAAAGTCATATATCGCGTGAGCAGTCTGGCAGAAAAGATCTGGTATTTGTCTTACAATCTCAATTACCAGGCTTTTTGGTCAGCGAGACGCAGCCACACACGACCAAGGTTTGTTGATTATAAAAGAGTCCAACAAAATGTTATCTGATCCTGTTGCTTTTAAATCTTTTTAAATCTGTTTAAATACTTTTAAAAAACAAATTCGTCTGCTTCAGATATGATTTTAAGAAGAAAAAGTTGCCTTGTTCGATTTAATAACACTACAACACCATTATGGGAGTCGTTTTGGTTATATTGTTTAAGATTACATTAAGAAAGCGGTATTTTAAACTTAAGAGAGGTACGATATATATATATATTATATATAAATATACAAGTCTACGTTATAGTTATATTCAATTCCACAGTTTTTGGATCTGTAGGGATTTTACTTAGGCTACAGATCCAATCCATGAACATTTATTTGAGTTATGTCTTTATTGTTAGGGAAGCTCTTTAAGATCAGTTGATTACGATTTTAAAATGGTTAAATAATGGCTCTTAACTGCTCAGAGTAACATTTTCCTTTCCTGTATTTGTGCAGACTGTTCGAACATTCCAAGATGTCCGGTGAAGAGGCACTTTTTGATGGTTTAGATAAAACACAAATAGAACTTATGAAAGAAGAATGTATCTTGGTAGATGAAAATGACAGAAATATTGGTTCAGAATCTAAAAAGGTTTGCCATCTAATTGAGAACATCAACAAAGGTGGTTGAGTTATAATGCTTCCATATTTTTATATATTAAACTAAATTATTAAGATACTACTATATGAAAAATATATTATTAGCAAAATGTTGAGCTGTTTCGTTTTGGTTACATTTAATTTATTCTACTTAAAATTATTATTGAGGATTATGAATATGATATATATTTAATTATATTCATCCACATCAACTGTAAACATGCTACACACATTACTTACCCACACATACATACACATGCTACTGGCACAGTTAATGTTTCTAGATATTCATTCTGATAAATGCTACTTTTTACTTTTTTTTGATTTAACCAGAGAATAAATCTTCAGTCTAAAATAATTCTCATACTTATTTTTACATCAGATAGTGACATAAATCTGATAAATGTCATCCACAATGTAAATTACATAGAACAGTATCATGAGTATAATCTTTTTGTGTCATTAATGAAACAGTACATTACATAATATATCACATTTTTCCTTGAAAGGCAATTTAGCTTTATTATCATCAACTTATTCCTTCTCCTCATTTAAAGTGATGGACATAATTTGCTTTCTGTCCTCTTCATCCAGATAGTAAAATACTAATACATGTATATTGTTGGAGTCATAATATAGTAGATTGCATAAGGAAGCAGTTTATTGAGGATGACATAATATTGGTGATTTGCAAAAATGAAGCTTTTTCTCATGATAATATAATACATGTACTGGTGGCTGGTTGAAAAAAGCAATTTGAATAATATCAGTGATGTGGAAAGAAAAGAAGCATTATGTTGTGGATTATATAATTAATATTTGTGGCATGCAGAAAGAAGCAATTTGTGGATCATATAATTTATATTTGTAGCATGCAAAAAGAAGCAATTTGTTTTGATCATATAATTCTTATTTGTGGCATGCAGAAAGGAGCAATTTGTTGTGATTATATAATTCTTATTTGTGGCATGCAAAAAGAAACAATTTGATGTAGATTATATAATCATTTTTTGTGGCATGCAAACAGAAGCAATTTGTCATTTCACAATCTCAAAAAACTGAGTTATACAGAAACGCTTGCATAATACATGAAAGAGTGTGTAGTGAGAATTAATTGAACCTGTTTGAGAATATTGTTTTATAGGAGAAATAATTGTTTTGAAAATATTATATGATCAGACTATTTATATATGACTTATTACTTGGTTTTATTGCTCTTATTTACAGTTCTGTCTTGTTTTAGAAATATGTGTGTTGAAATATTAAAAATAGTAAAATTGTGACGCTGGAGCAGATTTGGTTGAAGCTTTGAAGCTTTTGACTGATTTACTGATTTTGTGGGTACGTGCAATTTTGAAAGTGAATAAAAGAAGATAAATCTGTGGTAAATTGCTTTTTAAAAATTAAACAATGAATTTTTTGCAACCCATATAAAACTAATGTACATGCATACTATGGAAAATATTTTTATAACTTTTGAGGGGTCTCTCAAAACTCATCAGAAAGATTAGCTGTTCATTTCTGGTTTGTAAATATCTGTTTGTAAACTCATTCTTGCATTATATATATATATATATATATATATATATATTTATGCTTTATATATTACTATTTGAGTAATATTATTTGTAAAAGTAGTATGTACTATTAGTTGTATTCTTGTGTTTGTTAGGGCTTTTTGTATTGATATTGTATAGAGCTTAACTTCTTCTGAATGATTAAGTGCTCTATTAAAACCATCATCAATAATTTTATTATTTTAAACTTCTGGCAAAAGCATTTAAATGGCTTCTCAGCATCCTGTCAATCATAATTGCCATTACTGATTTATAACTGACTCATGGATTATGGACTCATTATATAAAATTTAGTTTTTCTCAGTCTCTGATTATAAACCAGATTTGCACTTTCTCATCATCTGCTTTAGGTATGCTTCATCGAGCGTTCAGCGTCTTTCTGTTCAACAACGATGGAAAACTTTTGATGCAGCAGAGATCAGATGCAAAGATTACCTTTCCAGGTAAACTACTTCTGCCCTTTATGCTGATGGGAAGAGTGTGACTTGTGGCAGGGATGTTTAAACCTTTTTGCAGACAAGGTTAGCACCAAGACCTTGGATCTACCTAGCTACTTGAAAAACACAGGGTGTTCTATGGGTCTTTGATTTTGTGGCATGAATATGGTCCAGTATTTTCATTTATACATAGTATTGTGAAAGAATTTCATGTTCTGTATTTCTTCCATTGACAACACATTTTAGAGTCACATTCAAAAAAAGTTATTTGTTTCTCAAAGTACTTTTTTTGTTATTTGTTTCTCAAAGTACTTTTTTTGTTATTTGTTTCTCAAAGTACTTTTTTTGTTATTTGTTTCTCAAAGTACTTTTTTTCGGGGGAAGGTACGTGTCAGTGCATAGTTTGGCAGAGTAAATTTGCCTATCCCTATATATAAATTGTTAAATTATCGAAGTGGCCTGACCTTGGGCACTCATTATGATGGTATTTTTATAAGTGTCAGAGTTGGAGTAAACAACTCAATTTGAGAATATGCTAGAAATTATTGATGCAATCCAAACCAGTTCCAACTGAATGAGTAGTTTTTATTATCCAATGGTTAAGATTTACAAGAACGAGACCAACCAATGGGCTGAGATAAAAAGTTCACATGCTGTAGAGAATTCTATTGTCTAGTCACTTTGAATTTGGAGTGGCAAGAAGTCTGGTCATGAAAGGCAGCCATTAGCTTGATGGGAATAAGCAGCCTTTCTGTGTTTTAACTGAATTCCCTAGTTTACTGATTATAAATTGCTACAACCATGGTAGATGAGAGAAGTACCTACCATAGTGTGTAAGTGTAAGGAATACACTGCTCATCCATTGATGTATGGTGGCAAAGTATGCTGACTATATCATGGAATTTCTGGTACAAGGAAATTACTGGAAATTGCTGCAATTGTTCTGCTTGAGGGAGCTAATACAGTGAAAGAGTGACCAGTTTAGCTTCAAGATAATAGCAGCTATTCAGTGTTCTACAATGTGATAAAGGAAACATGTGGAATTGACAAACTTGTGGCTTTATTATGAAATGTGCACGAGAGGACTATTGTGGCTTCACCTGTATAAGGTTACATAATCGCTTATCGCTAATAACTCCATTTATGTTCTCTGATAAGAACTATCCTGTGATTTGTATTGAAACTAATCTGTTGAATTGTATTTTAGGATATAAGACTGTATAGGTATTAAAATTATTCAAATGTGGTTTCATGGAAATATTGATGTCAAGTAATCTTTTTCATTATATTTGTTATATGTATATTTGTTTGTTAATTTAATAAATTTATGTTGGAGAAGAAAGTGGGTGGATGGGGCTTGCTGAATATAGATTAAAGACAGGTTTGTCTTCTCCTTTAGTAAGAAGTTTTCTACCTGTAGAAATATTGTGTGATGGTAAATGTTTGTCTTTAATGTTGTGGAAGAGAGAAAACGTTTACAGCGCCTGCATATCCACCAAGTGAAAGAGATGAGTGGTGTCTGCTGGAGAATTATTAATAACATAAATTAAGATTCTCATCACTTGTAATTAGTTATGGATGATTAATTAATAATAATCATAACCATTAACTAGGTGGCATTAGCATCACAAATAGTATTAACAACAAATATTTAAAGGTAGATAATTGCCTAAAGTTAGCACTCAGACATTAATTGACATTATTAAGTTTAGACAGGTGCTGAGGGAAGTGAACTTTTACAGGTATATAATTCCTTAATCATATATTGTATTGATATATCATAAAATTTAAATTGCAGTTTGTTTTTGTTTAGCTCTGGCATTGCAATATTATTATTAGCTGAATACTGTGAAGGTATATATTTATATGTGGAATTGCCATAGATGCATATTCTAAGTTATGTGGTATTACTGTAAGCACATGTTCATCATGGAATTACTATAGAGGTATGTTCATATGTGAAATATATGTTCATACAGTAATACTCTGAGAGGAATGAATTATTTTAAGAAAAAAATTGTATATTGCAAAATTGCTTGTTGCAAATCAGGTTTTGCGATAAACAGGTTGTATTTGGGTTAGGGAATGTATTCCCAAAGAATGAACTGTACTATTATACATTTAAAAAATGAAATATCCTCTTCTGAGAATGTTTATTATTCAGATGAGTGCCTGAAGACTAGATACTTAAAAAGAATTTTAGGTCTTGTATTTCATATTTTATTTATTTTTAAAAATGATTTTATTCAGAATAGGGAAGATACTTATTTTGAAGTTTTAAGAAAGTAATTAATTAAATGAGTAATATAGTAATTGCACAATTTTTGTACAGATGAAACTTAAAATTTTTTTTTTAATGTGACATTAGGTCATTTCACCAATACTTGCTGTAGTCATCCATTGAATTATGAAGCAGAGACAGATGAAACAAAAGCACTGGGAGTACGAAGAGCAGCACAGCGAAAATTGAAACATGAACTGGGCATTGAGGCCAGTCAGGTGAGAACTCAGTAATCTTTTCTTTGCTTTTAGTATATCAAATTATATATTTAACATCTTCTTTTCATTTTACTGTTGTATATTTCTTTGCTTTTAGTATATCAAATTATTTAACATCTTTCTGACATCTTCCTTTCATTTTACTGTTGTATATTTCTTTTACCTTCTATTGTCAATGCATTTGCATCCTGAAAATAATTTTTTCAGTTTTTTGACTGCTGTATCTTTGCTTTCATCGTGTCAGATTATTTGAGTTTCCTGATAAATTATTTTGCTGTTTCATCTTTCCTTTGTGTCAATGTTGTGTAATTTTGTGTTTAATTTGTTAGTTAGCTTTCTTACAATATCCAGTTATTTTACTGTTTCTCATGCATCTTTCTATGGCAATAATATATGTTGCATTTTCCTTACTCTTTTTTTGTTAGCTGACACCTAAACTTTGTTTGACTTTGTAGTTGTATCATTATGGCTAAACTGAGAGAGCAGCCATTTCACTAGCTGAGTCACTGCAATGAAATTGCACTTTGTTGGAATAATTTTTTTTATAAGTGTTCTCCTCCATAAAAGAAATGCTAGCTGTTATAGTTTGCACATTGATACTAATATAATAAGCTGAAGGGATGAATTGCAAAAAACTATAATCGTGAGTGAACATGTAAATTAGGTCTCTACAAATGACTAGAGAGTTTTCACCCCACTCTCAAATGCCTGAATCTTTGTTTAGATTATGAACTCTCTGGTAAATATTTAATTTGTAGTGCTTATCTTAATACCATTATTAAAAATAAAAATATATTTAATAAATATTTTCAGGTGCCTTTGGAGGACTTTCACTACTTGACACGCATCCATTACCGTGCAGACAATGTGCCAGAAGATGGAAAATGGGGTGAACATGAAATAGATTACATTCTGTTCGTCCAGAAGGACACTGATGTAGCACCCAATGTCAATGAAGTCAAGAGCTATCGCTTTGTAAGCCCAGATGAGCTCAGACAGCTTATGAGTAAGATGAATTTTAGTTTTTGGTATGTGATAAGAACTCTTGCAGTCATATAATGATTTTTTGTTGATAATGATAAGAACTCTTGCACTCATAATGTTTAATTTGTGCAGTGATGAGGGCTCTTGTAGTCATATATGATGTTTAGTTTTATTTGTGCAATGATGATGACTCTTGCAATATATATATATATATTTAATTAATTGTATAATAGTAGTTTAACTTTTACCTTTGTTTTCTGTTCATAACATTGGAATATGATCATTTGATAATTATAATGTCTAAGGTAATTTTGACTTCATATGGTGTCTAACCGACAGTGTTGTGACATTAACATTATAATGTTTTGCTTGGAATTGTAGGACACTTCATTAGGTTAACATGACATTTTTATTTGCCTTTGATTTGTTTTCTTTTTTTTTTTTAAAATGTGATTAAAATACCGAAGTTTTTGAACTCCAATAACATTTGAATTTCATAATTGTTTTCACACTGGACATTACCAAAATATACTGAGCTCTTTATATTCTTCTTTTGGCTGTAAAACAGTTGTTCTTAGATATAGATAAGCCACAACAAACAAATTAAGAAATATACACCAAGATGCTACTTTTCAAACTTCAACTTTATTAGGAAGTAAAACAGAAATGAAGTGGTATTCTTTCACATCCTTTCTTCCAACAAATCTTTAACTCTTAAATTCATCTTACTTTCTTCATAGACCTTTGCTCCTAACTACAAAATCAAGATATGTTAGTAAAAATAGACATTAGTTAAAAAAAGGAGAAAATTGATGAAATATCATAATTGCCAATTGAAAGATAGATGCAGTCATGAATTACTGTTGAGTTTATATATGTATTTTCTATTTACAACAGATCAAGAAGGAATTCTTATAACTCCATGGTTCAAGATGATAGCTTCAAAATTTTTGTTCAAATGGTGGAATTGTCTGAAAGACCTTGACTCCTTGAAAGACACAGACACAATTCATCGTATGTTGTAGAAAGCCACATCTGTCATCGTGATGCCTTCAGATTGTATTCACCAGGACCTCTACTATTATGTTTTCTGACAGCATTTTAATTTCACTGCTAAACTGTATGGGTGTGATACCATGTTGTGTTGTGCTATAATTTCAGGATATGTTGGAAATTAAAATATGATACTGTCACTCATGTAGACAGCAGTCCAGATGTTGGGGCATGACTGAACAGGTAATATTTATTACCTGTTAGTACCCATGTTTCCTTTAAAGGGAGGTAGCCCAAAGTCTGAATATCAAAGCATCTTTGGAAAATAATTGTTTTTTATATATTGACCATTGAACCATTCTTGCCAATCTAGCAATAAACATTAATCTATGGTGTTTTATATAAAAAAAAAAAAGAAGTATTTATTAAAAAAAAAGAAGTATTTATTACATTATCTTGCATCTTTGAGACACACTCTCTGTTATGAAAAACACCACCACCTACATTTTTATAGTGTGACAAAATATCTAAGAGGAAGCATGAAACTCTATGCTATAGATTTGCTTTAACTTCTTTCCACATTTCGACTTTTCTTCACCACTAAGCAAAAGTTGATTTGTCTTTGAGAAGTATAACCATCAACTTTAACAATGTCCATGTGTATGTTTTAAAAACTATATTTCTTAGTAAAAAAAATATTTTTCTTTATTGTATATTCTGTTTTCACTTAAAACAAACATATTAACAAATAACAACAATAGATTCCAACTTGGATCTACAGCACACATTGGGGACAGAAACGCACCAACTCTTCATGAACATAAGGCATTATACAAATAATTAATACTAAGTTTCTCTCTAACAAGCTTGAGTGTGTTTGTTATAGTTGTCAATGGGTGTGTTCTGAGAATTATTTGGAAATAAATAGTGTTTCTCATAATAATAGATCATAAAAGGGATCATGATAAATAAAGAATGTGCTATACTATCCACAAGATTCTAGTCAAACCTGTTACAATTTACATGCATTTTATGGAAATGATTTATTATCATTTTTGCTTTCTGGCAATTTATGTCATTCTCAGGGATGCATTTTAAACTTCTGATTGCACTGTACAATGTAAGTGTAACAGAGTCCCAAATGGAGATCTGCCCTGTCAAAATAGTCATATACAAGACTTAATGATATCAACATATAAACAAAGCATGCCAAAAAAAACTGCAGTATTTTATTAAATATTTTGTGCAAATGAACAATGTTATAATTTTGACTATATGAAAAATAAAGTAAAAACTTGTTTTTGTGATTTAGTCACCATAATTTTGGGCTGTATTGTAATGCCTTTATTTGACTTGGATGTGGGGTGGGAACACAAGTGCCACTTTTTGCAGTATGTTCTGTATTAGCCGTAAAATTATTTGACTAGTAACACACATTTTGTCATTAGTTGCCACTTTTTTTGTTGCTGCTTTGGATGCATTATAATATGCCTTAGTTTATTTGACTAACCTCTTCCCCCCTTCGACAGTTAAGACTTTTTGTATGACCCACATTGGTACATAAATTTATTTGACTAATACCGCACATTTTGTAATTTACTTGCCACTTATTTTGTGTTTTAACCATTTAGTTCAGAAGTTTATTTGATTAATACAACAATAGTGCATATTTAGATGCTCAATGTTGATCCACTTTAGCTGCCATGCTACATATCTGTGTATTAGTTTGCACTGATTCCTGTGCTAGCCACTACTCTTTTGCACAAAACATAAATATATATGTTTATCACTATCTGTGCACGTTTTATTATTCTCATTGACTTATATACACAGCAAAGTCATCTCTAATAAGCGTATTTCCAACATTACAGGTTTGTAGAGAACCTGTTTTATTAATTTAACGAGTTTACTGTTAATTCAACTATTTTGTTAATGCAGTTTGAATTGCTACCAAAATCAAAACAACAATTATTTTGTCCCAGTTATGAAGTATTCAGCGATAAAAAATTATCCATCATTATGTCTTCTAATTGGGTTGATAAACAAAATGCAAAGAGCCATTTGGTGACAGTAAGCATTGTCCTGTGAGCTTGTTAATCGGGCAAAAATTAATTTATTACACCATGTGGCTATAGGTGTACTTTTACTTATTGAAGCATTTATTCGTACAAAATCATGTTACCCATGTGTTCATGCAAAAATAAATGTGATGATTAAATGGACAGGTTCCAGTCAGACTCCATTTTGCATACCCAATATCAAAGGAAATAATTAATTCTGTTCAATAACTATTTAATTAAAAAATAAAAATAAAGAAATCACAGGAAGTCTTAGGATATACTAATTTCTTCATAAGATCTGTGACACGAAACTTTCTCATTAGCTATCGGGTTTTTTTTGTTGTTAAAAGTACTTTAATCTGCTGAAATATAATTTTGTTCTTTTTAAAAAATGTAAATGGATTCTGTTTAACAATCTTGCTAGATTGTACAGATCTACCAGACCCTCAAAAATTTATTGTGGATTTCACTACTAGCTGAAGTAATTCAAGCACCAACATCGCTTGAATAAAATTAATCAATTTTGCTACTAGCTGAATACTCAGATAAATACTAGTATCATGCAGACCTTCAAAGAAAATGCTATGTAATTTGTTGGACTAAACTGTATCAAATTTCTTTCACTTTCAAAAATTTAAGATCACATTATCCAGCAGCTACACTGAGCAGCAAAAAGGATTTGCACCATTTGTAATATAGAAAGAGAATAAGGGGAATTTTATTTTTAAAAAAAATAATGAAAACTCTGCTTCTATAATCAAGATGTCAACCTTTCTAACTCAGTAACTGATATTATTTGATCTGTGACCTCCAGTATTGGCTCACTTGAATGCACACAATGTAAATTTCTTATTATATAAAAAAAATAACTCATTAAAATACACCCACACAGTACATATCTCACTGTAAAAAATATAACAAACTCATTACAAACAGGACATATTTTTAATAATTTATCTTTTTGAACAATCACTTTGTAAATCCAAAATAGCTCCAACAAAATATAATTTACAAATTTTGTAAAAATGTGACAATGTTAAAACTGCATAACCCATAGTCTAAACCAGGAGTGACTGGACTACATTTACACAAGCTCTACATTACTCATATTGTGTAAATGGATCTAAGCTCTACATTCATATTGCGTTAATGGATCTAAGTACTTTATTCATATTATGATGATAGATTTAAGTTTTACATTACTCTTATGGTGTTAGTGGATCTAAGCTCTATATTCACATTATGTTACTAGATCTAAGTTCCACATTACTCTTATGATGTTAATGGATCTAATCTGTACCTCATGCCATTCCTTGCTAAAAGTGTCTACAAAAAATCATATCTCTTTCTCTGACAAATTACAAAAAGATGTGAGCTTTTGAACATCTACCCATACCACAGCTAAGCACTCCTGGTTCGAATTGTGTGGTTCAAATCACATTCTCAAACATGTATTAATGTTAAGGCACATTTATGACAAAACTAATTAGCACCTTTAAAAGTTGTAAACCTAGCAAGGTGTCTCTGTAAAAATAAAATCAACACAAAATGATTATAAAATTTCTTTAAGGTCAAGTTATATAGATATTAGAGTAAATAATTTTTAGTTAATGTGTGCCTGCTCTTTCCCCTATTTTGTTCATATTTAAAAGTATAAAGCGAATTCATATTAAGATCTGCACAAGCAATTGTAGTCATGTCTCATTTTTGCAAAACATTTCATTATATTACAAAATTTTTCACACAAAAAAGGGAAACAAAAACAAAGGAAATAAAATGTTATTCAATTGCTATTATTAAAATTTTATTATGTACAAATAATTTACAGCTTTAAAAACATATGCATCTGGGCCCAAAGTAAGTTTCTGTTGCCATTTTTGTTGTTGCAAATTTTGACAACAGATATATAACTACTTCTTTCTGTTTATCACCATTATACTGTTTGTTATTCATGTTTATGTAAATTTTTAAAAAAAGTTATTATTATTGGTTGATGTTTAAAATATGCTAAAGCTGGAGGCAAAATACAGAATACATCATTCTAAGAAATGCTCAAGAAAATTATTATTTCAATATCAATATGATAAATATAAGAAATAATCACTTTAAGACAAAATATATTAATATAATTTTAAAAAGAAGGTATGTAAAAAAAATATATTTTAAAATCTACATATCAGGTTGATCTGTTTAAACATTTAAAACAGTACAATTTTAGTTACACCAAAAGTGCAAAATACACTCTGCATATACTATTAAAATATTTTCCAAAAATATTTAAAATCATGCCAGTTGCAGTTTTTTTATGTTGCTTTTTTTTTTTTTAATCAATACTGAACAGGCATGTAGGAATGTGACCACATACAAAAGTGTAAACAAAGGAACCAGTATACAATGAGGTTTGACAGGGCCACCAAACATCAATTATATGCTGTGCAAGTGCTAGACCAAAAAATTCAAATTATGCAACAATCCCACCCACCCATTCATGCACACCTGACTTTGAAGATCATAATGTGCATACCTAATAGAGCTATCAAAGCAAATTATACACAACAGACAACCATTACATACAAACTAAAAATGAATTTGCTGGTTTAAGCCCAAATTAATAAATCTGTATTATACACAAGAGACAATTATTATATGTATAAAACTAAAAAAGAATTTGCTCGTTCAAGCCAAACTTAACAAAACTATATTTGTTCAAGAGACAACTACTATGTATATGAACTAAAAAAGAATTTGTTGGCATAAGCTCAACTTAATAATTTCAATTCCAACCCAGAAGAGTTAAAAGGAGGTTATGTGGCTAATAATACGAACTGGACTATATACTCTCCAGTCAATGTCTAAAAGGGGATAAAAACAATAAAAATTAAAAACCTGAGTATATACACACTAAACCGATTTTCAAATAAGAAATATAATGTTAGCATATATGACTTCTCAAATAAAAATGATCTTACATTAATGATATCTATCAAGCTTTTCTTATTATCAAGAAGAAAAAATACTGAACCGTTTATATTTTCAAAAGCAATGTGTATTTCATTAATCAAATGTATTTCCCCATCTCCTGCATAAGTCTGTGGCTTAAAGTCTGACTGAAGAATGACTGGATCTATGGTGCAACTCCTGGAGAACCAAAAGGCCAGAGGTCTGTTACTGGTACTCAGGCATCAAAACGTTGATATGGAGTCTCTTCCTTAACCAGACCTGCAGAGAAAACAGTCAGTAAGTATATATTCCCAACATACACATCAAACTTCATTCTCTCTGCACTACGTGGGAACTAAATGAAAATCAAAGTTTACTGTTCAAAAATATTGTCAATTTTCTTCACCTTTCTTCTACAATCATAGCTTTATTCTTCAGGATTTTTAAACCAATATAGCCAAAAGTTACATATTTCCAACATACAAATATACTATGAGACATCTGTGGATCCCATACAAGCCAAATTTAGACAGACCCATTCCCCCGTCCCCTAGGGAAGGATATAGCTTAAAGCAGGGGTCACCAACACGGTGCCCGCAAAGATCACATGAGTCGCCCGCAGGCCTTTTCTAAGTCTTCACTTTATTAATAATGTATAAAGGCAAACTAGAAGAGTGTATCAAACTGGTAGCCCTTCGTATGACTCGACTCGATACCCATGAAGTAGCTCTCAATATCAAAAAGGTTGGTGACCCCTGGCTTAAAGCATCTGTCCATTAGAGTGCCACCTTAATGTCCTCAGTATAGTTTTTTCTTCATGAGCACTACAGCATAATTTTTCATTTCATACATAGATAATTTTCACTTAATACTTACAGACATTATTTTCCATATACAGACATAATTTTCACTTCATACACAGACATTAGTTTTGCTTCATAAACAGACATTATTTTCGCTTCATACACACTGAGATATCACTTTATACAGTTAAGATATTTTGTCACTGTTCTTATAGGTGTGAGACTGACAAGTTTATTTTGCATGGAATAGTGAGTTGCTTACTGACAATGGCAGAATGGGGACTTTACCTGGATCTGATAAATTGTTGACATATATACACTAAAACTCTTTGTATAGTTAATGGAATTAAAGTTATGAATGCTGATGTAATTTACAAACTTTTATAACTTTCCATACATGTAATTGTTAATTTTCTGTAGCATATCACCTTAATTATAATAATATACAGCTGTATGTACATTCATAAACAAATAATACAGTTACAAGTGTTAATGCTCTAAGTGTTGAGTTTATAAATTATACATTTTATTCACAACAACCTAAAAATAACTTTAAAGTGTTTTAAAATTTTCAGATATGTGTGGTAATTAATTATATATAAAATATGTATACATTCAACAACAAAAAAAGAAGCAAATTTTAGTGCTAAAAGTTTTACTACTTTCAAAATACTTACACAATTCTGTAAACATTGTTATATAATAAGAACATGCAAAAATTAAAACGGATAGCATAAAATAACTGTTTCAAATATATTGTATACTAATTCCTCTTTCTTTTAATGCCTGAACCAAGTCTGTAAGATATATAATTCCAGATATATGACCTTTCACAATTTGTATGTTAACATTTCTTTCATCTTTAGTTTGAATGTATTATATTTGCTTGTTTGGTGATGTTTGAGACACATATATCAATGGCTTTTAGATCAGTGTCTTTGGAAAAAATTGGGATAAAACTCCTTGTGTACTTTGTTTTAAATACAGAAAAAAATACTTTTTAAGCCACTTATTTGAATATTATGATGTCCTGAATATGCACTTTACAATATATTACAAGTGTGTTTATGTAATGAAGAGCTAAGTTTGCACATAGTCTATAAAATATAATACATTCTCTAAAATGAATTTCTGTAGTTTTCTAATTTAGAATTTACCCTTCTGTTATAATTTTAACTTTGCCATTTCATAACTAAAGACTTTTACATTTTACAGTTTATTAAAAATGAGCATTTATTCATCTCATAAACTGAGGACTAAATTGTATATTCAAATGATGATATTTCATAAACTACTTGAGGTTTTTTCCTTAGAATTTTGCAAGCAACCTTATATCATCTAATACTATTATGTTTTGAAAAAATGGTTCGGACTACCTGACTATTCATGGTTAATTATATCCCATAACCTCTTAGAATGATCAATTGCTTAAAGTGCAATTATATCAATGAAAATTTACATCACAATATATAGATCAATTTTGCAATCAATAATATAATTATACTGAACATAACAAAGGGCTTATCAGTAAATATCCTCCCCTAAAAATAGCAGCTGTAAATTATATGGGATATTCTGTTAACATTGTTATAAGCAACTATGTGACAGTATATTTTGATTTTAAATTATATCCCAAAATAAATACATGTAAACATTACAATCCCCACCCACCCTACAAATATATGGAAAAACTCCCTAAAAGAGAACAAAACTGCTTACCATATTTGCGCCTGATTTCATCTAGCCGCTCTTTTCTCTCTGCTTTCCGATCCTCAGCTTTGGCTTTGCGGTCCATTTTCTGGGTCTCGAAGCGAGCATCTTCTTTGTCATATCTGTCAAAATGTACCACCACAAAAGCTATTGACAATCCCAAGATATGCTTATCAATATCACAGTTAATATAGATAGATAGTACAAAATGCATTATTAATACCATGTGAAGATTTTATAATCTTCTCTATAGATGGTCATTTAGCTTTGGATACAGATTTCAATTTCCTCAGTGTGAAAGTGCTTGTGTAAGTATATTTTTGTTTACAATTATTAATTTCTGTACCAACATGTCTGTCTATTGAGTTACTGAACAGTATAAAGCTTTGTTGTTTGGTGCTGACTGTGATCTGGTTAAGTCTGCTGCAGGATTGATTGATTTTTATTTACTGAAAATATTGGCTATCTCCTGACATATTATAAAATTAGCAATGATATTAAAAACAAATCAATTTATGCTAATTATCCATGAAATCAAAACACATGATCGTTATTATGTAATATAAACTAATATAAACGTTGATAAACTCTAATTGTAACTTTTGAACTATTTGCTATATGTAAACATGCTGTCTTATATTATTTCTTGCTGAATACATTATTTACACACACCACTCATGTTAGTGTGACCCAATTACATGTTATATGTTGTAGTCTGTCACCTGCATTTACTTATTATCCTGGCTGTATGTATCGAGGACTTGTGCCAACTTCTAGAACTATCACTCTTCTATTCTACACATTTTATCATTCATCTTTCTAACATGTGTGGCCAGCCAGAAGGTGTGTTTTAGGGATCTTCAAAGATCATATAATCACAGCTGTGATTGTGGGTTCCAGGTTTTTAAATCATTGAAGCCTTCAGATTTGATTTCTTTTAAAATAAGTGTGATGTTTTGCTGAGAGATGGGCAAGATGTTAATTCTCCACCACCCTGGGCTGCTTTGAAAAATTTCATTCAAAGCAGACATTGTAAATTCTTTTCTTCGAATTCTTCTTTCCTATTGTCTATTTTCTTCTTTGTATTATAGGAGCATTTTGTTTGAACATTTATTTTCATAATTTACAACATATATACAACATATATAATTCAGCAACATAATACTTTATATTTATTTTCTTTTCATTTACATATTACTAAAATTTATTTGTAGTCTATATTTTCTTCTTTTACTCCTGATAAAATCGAATACATACTCACTACTTTTATTTTTACCTGACAAGTTACCTGTGTATTCATTGTACAATACAGACTAGCAGAGTATACAAAATTTTACTGATGTTGATTTCTATAATAAAATTTTCTGCATCTATATTTCTGCTTCACTAAGTCTACATCTGTGATTTTATTATATATATAAAACATCTTACCAAGCAAATGGAGTCAGTGTTACCTTCTTCATTTTTCTGTCTTGGGATTTGTGAAAAAAAGATTCTTGAACTGGACATGTGTGCAACTAGTATTTCTTCACTTGGATTTGTGTTTCACTAACTTTAACTGATGTGTTATCTACATCTACAATTTTAAATCATCTTCTTGGGTAGGGGCGGACATTGTTTTCTTCTTCATTTTTCTGTTCCTGAATTTTGGAAAAAAAAAATATTGTTCAACTGGAAATGTGTGCAACTAGTATTTCTTCACTTCACTTGGATTTGTGCTTCACTAAATTTGACTGGTGTATTATCTACATTTACAATCATCTTACTGAGTAGGGATTAGATAATTTCCATGAATTTACGTCATCATTAATTTGGAACTTTTGAACTGTCATTTAAATAAGGATGAGATCTGTTTTTCTACATTTGGAAGCTTTCATCAGACACATCTTGGACACTGTAGTCATTGAGTAAAAGTACTTGTTGGTTGTTGCTTGATGCTCTGTGTCTGATAACTGTTGGGTGGGACTTCTGATGAAGCGACACCGTGGATTTAATTCCTAAATATCGCTGAAACATCCCCACAAAATTTGGACACTATAACATTCATGTGGTGCGATGTAAAGTCCTCCAGAAATATGACAACGATGATGAAAATCGCAAGTTTAACAAAAAGGTAAGAAAATTTTTTTTGATTATTAATTATTTTTGAATTTTGAAATAACTTTTAAAGAAAATTTAATAAATCTATAATATGTCTATAATAGTATAAAATTTACATTTTAAAAATCCATTAAAGAATGCGCTCGCTTTTTAATTTTTAATACGGCTACCTAGAAAATTGTTACTGGGCAGCAAATGTGTTGGACACAGAGCTGCCATGCCACATTTTTTAGTATGGATGATGAACAGGTTAAATAAAAAAAGACTGAACCAAAAGGTGACAACACTTTTTACAGTCATCTACTTGTCACAAAAATAAAATACTCACTTGGCAGTGTTGCGCCCACGGCAACAACAGCAATAGACACAGCAGGAAATAATGGTCAAAACAATAAGGCCTCCAATAATACTGACGGAAATGATCATTGCCTCAAAGTTCACTGCAGATTAGACACAATGACATCATTTTATTAGACAGGATTAGATATTTATAACATCACATCTCAGACTTAAGTACTATATGGTAAAAAGAGTTATCAGATGAAAATTAAAAACCTAAGTAAAAATTAAAGTTATAATTAAAGTTATTGTTCTATAGTTTAATGATGAATTACAGTCTTTATATAAATTATATGATGATTATACTCTGATCTGTAGCTATTGCCTTATATATTAATGATGATCTACTTCCCTAATATTAGTTAAATTATGCTCAATTCTCTACTGCTCCTATAGATACTTAGATATAATAAGAAAATTATGAGAAACACAACATAAATTCAAATATGCAAAATTCAAAAACTATGCATCAAATGTTTTTATTATAAAAAAATCATCTCTTATGGTTCTTTATATTTTAATCATAAAGTGTATATATTCAAAATTATAAGTGAAAGCAGTTTTTAATAAAAATGTTTTGCTGACACTCTAAAATGTTGGAAATTATAAGTGATTAAATGTTCCTAAAGATAAATTCTATGAAACAAGATAATAAAATAATCATAAGTATCATTCCAAAGTGAGTATAACACATTCTTAAAAATATAGATTTAACAAATGTGTAAAACTTGGTGAATATGCGGGCGCTGTAAACCTTTTCTCTCTTCCACAACATCAAAGACAAACATTTACTGTCACAATATTTCCGTAGGTGGAAAACTTCTTACTAAAGGAGAAGATTTAGTGCAATGAAAAAGACTACTTGACATCAATATTTCCATGAAATGTGTGAATAATTTTAATACCTATATAGTCTTATATCCTAAAATACAATTCAACAGATTAGTGTCAATACAAATCACAGGATAGTTCTTATCAGAGAACAGAAATGGAGTTAGAGATGAGAGATGATAGTTTCTATATAACCTTGTCTAGACGAAACCACATAGTTCTGCTGCATGCATTTCGCAACAAAGTCACAAATGTATTGTTCACGTTATTACTGTCAATTCCATGTGTTTCCCTTCTCACATGGTAGAACACTGACTAGCCTCTATTCTCTCAAGGCCATCTGTTGTTTCGCCTTATTAGTTCCCTCAGGCAGAACAATTGTAGCAATTTCTAGTAACTTCCTTGTAGTTGTACCAGAAATTGCTCGATGTAGTCGGCATACTTTGCCCCATAAATCAATGAAGTGCAATGTATTCCTTACGCTTACACACTGTGGTAGATACATTTTAAGCAATGAAAGTAAAAAGTAGTTTGTGAAGTTACTGAAATAGTGAGCTCAAAAGAAATCTGTTATATCAATTACAATTAGTTCGTATGAAAGGTGTACAAGAGGAAGATGAGATGATAGCTGTCGCTAATGACAATATTCAGTAACTTTCATCATCTTCATCAACAAACCATGAAGATTCAGAAAAATATCTAGACATACAGAATTGATCAAAACATCAACGCTTAAATTTGAAAAATTTCAGATAAGGAGAAGCTCTCTATTTGACTATATTCAAAATAATTTTTTCCCTAGCACAGAAAGAGGTTTAGAAATCTGACCATACTTCCTGTCACGTTTACTGCCACAGTGTTACCACTGACTCAAGTCACTGTGGAAGTGGAAAGTTTGTTTTATTTGCCCTTAGATAGTCAAATCCTATTTGAGAGCATGCGTGATTTTTGCCTTAAGTATTTTAAACTAACCTCTGTATAAGATGCAACTCCACTGTATGTAAAACTCTTTACCACAGCCCCTTAAACTCTGATAAAATGAGAATGCACTGTACATTCCTTAAAAAAAGATTTCCCAGTATATAAGAAAAAAGCATACGTACTCCAGCACACTCCCCATCGAGCATCACCAAGAGAACATATTTCCTTTTTAGGCAGCACATCTCTGACTGGATACAGAGTACAGGTACTAGAGGTTCCACACCAAAGGCACTAATGAATTTAGAGATTTGTGGATATAATGATATATTGAATTAGTTAAAAAAAACAAAAAAACAAACTCAAAACAAATCCATGAACATTCCTCCCCATTCTCTACACACAAATAATATAAAATAAAAGTTTTACAATTCCATCAATTATATATAATATAATTCAATACAGAATTTTCAAATGTAATGTTGGTATACCTATATCCCACAACACTTACCATCTTGTTATCAAACCTGTCTATCCACTGAAAGTATCTGTATCTAGCATTATTAATAGTTTTATGTTTATGTATATATTTTTAACTGTTAAAGTGTTAAAATTCTACTGTTCGAGCTATTATTAGGAATAGTACATTAGGGTGTGTTGTGTACAATGACAATTATAATACATGTAAAATAAAAGTATTGTAATTTAAACAGAAAAAAAATGGCTTAAAATTATGGAAGTTTCAATTTAAACATTCAAATTAATAAAATTAAGTTATAATTTTTTTAAAAGTTACATGATGACTGGCAAGTAAGGCCTTATGTGTATTGCAGCAAATCTGTTTATAACAAAGGTAGTATTTTACTTACCTTTTACTCAAATTGCACATATAACTTTACTTAACCATAGTTTAATCAAAAACATTGTTTTTATTAAACAGAAGTGATCTAAAATATAAGTGAGAAGGACCAATTTTACAAAGTGGGCACTGATTTTTATTTTAAAAAACAACCAAACCAAAAGAAAAGAATCCCCCAAACTTAAAAGAAGTATCTGAAGAACAAACAGCACAACAGTATGTAAAAAAAAAAATTGGATAGTATAGTTAATTTGAAATATTGAAAGCAATCAAACAAAGTTGAAAAATGTTTGGAAAAGAGAATTTTATATAAAGTAATCACTGCTAAGACAAATTGTGCATACTGAAAATCAAACAAGAAAAAAAACAAAACAGACTCAACATCAACATACCTTAGCACCACTAACGCCAAGGCAATCACTACACGATGTGTTGTGCTGTCTACATGCTGCAAATAAAAATAAAATAAATAAATAAAAATCAAACAAATTATACAATACAAAAAATTACCATTTAACACATACTGATACAGTCAAATAGTATAATACACAATACAACAGAGTTGCATCTTGTGTGTGGATTATGTAGTGGCGTCAGCACATAAAGTAAAAATTGTTTAGTATCCACAAGAAAAACAATGGTACCTAAAATAAATCTCTGAATATGTCCAACACAACCAGTTTTTCTTCAGCAATGAATGGATTGTTTTCTTCTACTGAGCATCAGATGAAGTAAATGTGGATGTATTTTTTTTTTGCACTTAGGGATCAATTACATACAAAAAATATATAAGCATCTTTAAATACTAGAATGATACTCAGTGAGATGGGATTTTGACAGTATGACAGACATATGGGAACTAAGGCTGAACAAAGAAACAACAGATCTGTTATCTTGCTGTTCAATCTGGATGGTGGTTGTAATCGCCCATCATATTTTTTACATATTGTTGTATGTTTTTGCAGAGTGCTGAATTCACATAGCTAAATTAATGTTAAGTTAAATGAATAATAAGATGTAGCTCCACTGTATTAATTATTATAAAACTAATAGTAATATAGTTTTTAAAAAATTACAACGGAGTATGACTGCACATCATTTAAAACAAACTGAAAAAATTTATCAAGCAACTAATACTTCACCTGAATATCACTATCAGAGCACAAAGTCATTTAATAGATAAAAATAATCCTATAGTCTAAAAACTTTACCTTTAACTTGTTTAAGTTTAACAAAGAACAAAAAGTGCTCCAAAGAAAAATAGGTAAGCAGTGTGAAACCGAAAATGCAATCCAACCATATTATAATTATTTTTTTTATATATTGTAATTATAATGCATAGTTCTACCTCAAACCAAAATTTAAGGTCAACCTGAGTGGCAAAAGTTACATAATAAGACTACTGTTTTTTGGGGGACTGTATTGTGAACAGAATGGCATGCTAAGTTGAACAGTTGCATTCGAACTGGTCCAGTAAGAGTTGCATAAGACAGCTCACCGTAGAGGCTCTATTATGTAACTACAGGCTTCACAAGACGGGAAAGATGAGGCCGCATGCACCTAAGTGAAATTCTCTAGAGATCAAACCTACCTTAGAAGGCACTGGCCTTTAGAACACAGCAACTCAACCATGACTATGCTGACAAAAGGGGAGACTAGGGAACTAATTACTCCCAAAGGCATTTTTCAGCGCGACCACCAGCAAAAACCCTAACTTGCATAAATAGCCATACCCGATTAAATTAATTCACTTCTAAAAGGGAAGGCCTGCATTGCTGACAAATTCCGCAGCCAAAGAAACTTAGAGGTACGTCTGGTCTAGTTAAATCTCTGACTGTAAATAATGATTTTCTTTAAACATATTTTACCGCATTTTTATTGTGTTCTATTTTATTTTTGTTGTAAATACTTGTTAACTTTTTGTATGATTGAAATTTGTAATTTTATTCTCGATGTAAAAAAATTAAATGAACAAGTTGTAAAGAAATTTAATATGATGAACGAGAATAAGATTACAGACTTTAAAACTTTGTAAACTGAACACTGATGCACGAAAACATCCTTACACATGTTACAGCTTTGAAAGTCAGTCTCGACATCCAAGGATAGTTCGACCTTCGAGGATATCTCAAGGTTCGACTGGCATTCTGCTACAACCAAGTCCACTGTTGTCCTACCAAAGACAATGGGGAATGGACAGTAAGCAGAGATTTCTCATCAGGACTCTGGGCCTTGACGGAGTGGTACTGAATGCCGTGCTGTGGGATACAAGTGACATAAATAGGGAAGTTTATGCGTTATGGCCATGGGCATTTTCAGAGCCAGAAGGGTACTTAGTTGGGGAGACAGGCATTGGTGATGAAGATTCATAAGTATCAAGGCGGGTACTCACCAGAGGGGAAGGACAGTTTGTCGAGAGAGATTCTGAACAGCTACAAAGTGGATGGCAAGCATATAAGCTAGATTCTATTTTGACTAAGAGCTGTGATGATTGGAACTGGAGTGGGGAGATAAGCAGGACCGCTTATTGCACTCGAAGATTGGTGTATCAAGTAATCCTATATTTGTGTCTAACTATAAGTGTGTGATTCATTTGGACGATATACGTGTGACATATAGAACTGTTTTGAGGCTTGGTATCAGTATGTAGAATTCTTCACAGCCAGTCTGCTCAACTCTGCAGAGGCAGAGAATACCATACGCAGAAACAAACCAGGTGAATCGTACATATGCCCGTTCAAATGTGTCTGTATCATGTTCTATGATTATTGTAAATTTCTGATATTCTTATTTCTTTTTCTGATAGTCAGTGTAGTGACTGAGTTTATTTGATGACATATTTTCTAATAAATTAAGTTCCTACAGTAATTGTTCGAGAGATCTGTGATCTCTGTTCTATGGATTAATTAAATGATTTATTTTCTAATTGAGTAAGCTTATTGCTGTAAGCGTTTGAGAGATCTGCGATCGCTATGTATTGCCTAGTGTGAGTGATGAGATTATTGTAACCTTAAATTTATTCTAGCATTATTTTTCTTTAATAAATTTGTTGAATTTTACCTTTCCACTCTCATTAATTTCTTAAGGGAGGTAAATGTGCAGTGGTAACAGGGGTGGGGGCTTGCCAATGATGTAACAACTGATACTAGGTCCTCTGTTACTAGAATCGGAGTTATGTATGGGGCAGAAGTAGAAGGACTTAATGACTGACGTGATAGTTCAGCTAGTGCCTCTACTTCAGACGAGTAACACCTGGGAAGGGAGGTAATGCAACATTACATTTCCAGGGCTTCACTTAGTCAGTCCAGACCATAAAGACGAAGACCTCGTCACAGGCGACTGTTTATTATTGGAGAGCATGATTATTAATGTGTATGTGAATAAATATTTATTAATATAAAATCTTTATTACATAATTAAACCCTTTCAGGAGGTAATGCGACATTGCATTTCCAGGGCTTGACTTAGTCACTCCAGACCGCAAAGAGAAGACCTCGTTGAGGGCAATTGTTTATTAATAATTGGAGAGCATGATTATTAATGCGTATGTGAATAAATATTTATTAATATAAAATCTTTATTACATAATTAAACAATTTAAACCCTTTCACAAGCAGTACCATGGATTCTCAAAGATATAGAACTATAATAGTATAATCATATGGAAAGATTGGATTACAAAACTCTGATTCCTCTAGGAATGGTTTCCATGAATTATAACAATATAAGATTATTTTATGCTCTGAAAAGAGTTTAATTGATGCCTACCACTTGATTATACAAGTAAGGTGATATTTTGGGCAAGTCTGATAATCAATCTCAGAAATATACACTGCACAAAACCAAACAAAAAGTGATCAGTAATGAGAAAGTTTCCAAATCCTCTCTTAGGAGATCAAAACCAATTACTAGCCAAACAAACGTGCACACACCTGCAACTGCAAGAAAATCAGTTGGTTATAATGCTTTGAAATAGTATATTAATATTTAATAAAGAACATTTTTATCTGAACCAGGTAATGCAGTGATAGATATTCAAATGTAATGATGCCTCCAGGATTGTGTACACTTTAACTTTAGTTTAATGCATAAATTTGCAAAGTATGAAGTATGTGATGAACAAAAAATACTTATCAGTACAAAATCAATCAAACACACATACACACACACACACACATTCAACATTGTGAAACTGCTAGTTGAAACACTGCTAATCTGGGTGTCAAGTAATCTGGACAACATTGCTCCAGACTAATTGTTTCTCTTATCTCATGCACATCTCTACTACCAAGCAGTTCTCCTTTTATTTGATCTTAGTCATGTATTTGTTGAAATTCCACACTCAATACTTTGACCTCATATTTCTTATTAACTGCTAAAAGCATGAATAATGTCATCCCACTAATCCAGATTTCTGCCTACTCTATACTCTCTTAGGCTCTATGAGTCTAGATTAGTGAGGTTTCAATGTATCACGCACACACGCACTCACAGACATCACAGAGTCTTCTGAATCATGCTATTTAAATCTGTTCATGTTATGGGGTTTGTTTAAAATTATGGCTCAAAGTTGCATATAGATTTAGTTAAGAATTTAGCTTTCAGTTACTATAACAGTATAAGGCCACTGATACAGCATAATCTTGGGACAGAAGTATTAGCTAAATATTTCTACTGAGATACAACTTGACACCACCACCCACTTGCCAGTAACAAAATCAGTAGTCAGGTTTCTGTTAGCCAAAAATTTCCAGCCAAATGCCAATTGCTTCCAAAACACCCCCAATTTTAGAGGCTGCTGAACAACATGTCTGATTCTCTTCTGTGTGAAGAAAAATAATAAGACAAAAGGGGAAAAGGCAAGTAAAACTAAAAGCAGAATAAACAGTATATTTCTTCAAGATTGATTTGAGGATATGCATTGTTGAAACTTAAATCAGATTGAATGGAAAAAAATGAAAAGAAAATTAACAGAAACATGTGTATGTAATGCTTTAATTTCTGTTCAATTATTGTAATGAATAATGGCTTCTGATAATTTTTTCCCGAGAAATACACACGTCAGAAAAATGCCAGGAAGACAAACAGATCTCTTTCCTTCATAGTTCATGACTTGACTTTAGTAAGATGAAACTTTGTAGTATGTGTATAAACTAATTTGTGGATGCAAATGATAATTTCTAAAGTTTGTAAATCTTTCAGCTCCAGTATTACTTTAGTCATAGTGGTCAAATTGCATGTCTTAGAAATGGTGAAACTTTCATACTTCAGAACTATATTTTATTATTATACTTTTTTTTAAAACATAATTTTGAATGCAAAATATATTAATTTTTATTATACAAAAAAAAAAAAAATGGAAATTATGCTCTAAATGGTTTTATGTTTCATAAAAACTTTTAAAAAGTACTGAATAAATCTATGAAGAGGGAAGAAAATGCAAATTTTCACATCCCATATTGACTTATTTATCTGAGAACAAATTTGATTATTTAAAATATATGTTATTTTTGTTAACCACTACAATCCAGTATTTGAAAATCTCCCCACCCCTTTTCCTTTCTTGTGTTAACAATTATTAATTTCTTTCAAATAATCCTGGTAATTTATAAGTTATGTGGATGAGAACTGATACAAGTGTTTCATGGAAAAACTATAGTTATAAGAGCAACACCTGTAATTAGTGTAAAAAGATCCCTGACAAATTTATAGCCATGTCAAAGACATTTGATTCAAAACTCTTTATTACTAATTTATATTAGACCACTTCCTGATGCTTTAGTTTAATCCCTTGCACTAGTTGTACATCCAGTTCTATATCCAAACCTACATTCCAATTTTATAAATGCTATTCCAAGTATAATTCACAACCTTTTAATCTTGTATATTACTAACCACAGTATAACAAATCAACAATACCCATGTATCATTGTATGTTAATGGCATTAAAACTGTAGTAAATTTTTATATTTGTAAATATAATAAATTATTAGTACAAAGCACTTAGAAGATAGATGCCATTAATTATTACTATTACTTTACTATATTAAATATTAATATTAACAAAAAATGAAGTGTCTATATAAATTATAGCATTATTTAAAGGATAGCATGGTCAAACCAGCTCTATTAGTATTAATACAAGTAATAGTTCTGGATTATTAACTATAACAATATGAGTATATAATCTTTATACAAAAACTTAACAAATACTGCTTTTAAGGAGAAAAATGCTCCAAACAATTAACCAATGATACTAAACATGAAGTTACATGAAGTGGAAATGTATATATCCAAACCTACATTCCAATTTTATAAATGCTATTCCAAGTATAATTCAGAACCTTTAAATCTTGTATATTTATTATTACTATCCAGAGTATAACAAATCAACAATACCCATATATGTTAAACTTAATGGTATAAAAATTGTAGTAAATTTTTATATTTGTAAATATAATAAATTATTAGCACAAAGCAATTAAAAGATAGAATTAGATGCCATTGTTTATTATTATATTAATATTAACAAAAATTAAGTGTCTATATAAATTATAGCATTGTTTAAAGGATAGCATGGTCAAACCAAATCTACTAATACAATTAAAAGTAATACTAATACAGTAATAGTAATACTAATACTTGTAATAGTTCAATAAAAAGTAATAGTTCAGGATTTTTATAATCTTTATACAAAAACTTAACAAATACTGCTTGTTTTAATCAAAAGGAGAAAAATGCTCCAAACAATTAACCAATGATACTAAACATGAACTGGAAATGTAACAATTATAACTATTACTCTATTAGTTATGTATACTATTATTAATATTAGTTATTACCACTAGTTTGTTTGCTTGATAGTTTTATCACACGAACACGGAACAGATGAGAAACCTAAACAAAATAACCCGTGTACATTAATACGTATACTTCTTAATTACAAACTGCCAATATGTCATTGGTAAACTAATTCTTACTTTCTTCGGGTGATAGTGTGGTCGTTGTGCTGGCCATATGAGTGGGAATAATATTTGTACTTTTTGTACTTGTAGTTGTATTTGGAGTGTTACTGTTAGCAGGCGTAACCGCACTCGTATCTGGCTGGAGAGAACAATCTTGCACAAACGACACCAAAATAAAGAAGATAATGTGCTTCAGTTTAAGGTATTCCATTGTGATAGATGATTTAAAAGAAAATGTATATTAAGAGCAAAGAATCCCTAACTAACTGATTTAAGTTCCTGCTTCTTTAAACACTCCGTAAAAAGGCTCAGCTTCGCGTGATATTTTGCTTTAGGCAATAGTGGTGAAAGTATGACGTCATTTCCGATTTAATGCAATCTTTCTCACAATTACAAAGATTTCTTTATATTATGTACAAGGAAAAAGTGTATTAAGCAAAAATATAATATTATATCAAATAAACATAATATTATGAAAAGTCGAACAGATAAATAATTTATTATGCTAATTTTAGACTTTATGTCTATGGTCGACAGTTGCAAGCAATCGTCTCTATCACTAGTAAAAGTAGTATCAGTTATCAGTGATAGCCGTTATCATAACACGAATTATATTTCTCATTTATAGCACACACACACACACACACACACACACTGAAATATTCATTTAGGTTTATAGTAAAGATTATAAAGGTATTTTTAAGTGTGTTTAGTTCTTTTCGTATGGATGGTCCTGAAACATCGTTTGTATTCTAATGTGGTGAGTTATTGCCCATTCTATTATTATACTGCTAACGAGTTTCTGATTTGTACTTATACTGAAAGGAATAAAATATACTGATTAACTGGACATAAAGAAACACCTAGAACCAGATGTTCCATACTATAAGATGAACGAGTCCACACCTACTTTAAAACAACCTTCCATACCATATGAACCATTTCGGAGAATCAATTATGCGGGTCGGTTCGTCATTCATTCGATTTAGTACTCCAAAGTCGCAATCCAGCGGATTACCGGGATCGAAATGAATAGAGAAAGGAGAATTACCAGAGGTTCAGCACACTTAGGTTCCCGTCAGGGTAGGAAGATCATGGCCGGGGCGAACCTGTGCTCCCCCCTCCCCCCGCAGAATAATTCGGGCCTCCAAGGACGGAGGATGTGGGGAGGGTCACACTATCCAAAGGACCTTTATCCTTTGCATGAGCCCCTGTGACCGCCCCCCCCCCCCCCCGCATTTGTGGACTTTGTGGGTGCCTAGTACCGGCCCTGAGGAAGAGAAAAAAAAAACTGAGAGGGTAATGAAGAAGAATTAGATTACGATCTCGAAGACTACAAAAAAGTGTTTAATACAAAATGATACAGAAGAAATAGAAGTCAAATATCACCTCTTGACTATTTAATAAATTCTGGCAATGAAAAATTGACAGAATATTCGCAAATCTACTCTGGACACTTTTAAAAACGTGAAAGAGGAAAATCAAACTGTAAATAAAGATCAAGCTGTAGGCCAAGCCATAGCGCTAAGCTATGTTCTCCAAAGTCTTTACTCAAGGCCCCTTAAACCAGAATTAACAACCAAAGAGACACAAACAGCATCCATCCGAACCAGAGAAAAGAAAACAAACAACCATCTGGAAAATATTGCAAAAAATGAAAGCAAACTCATCTCAGGCTCCAAAACATTCAAGCAAAGAGACCTTCTCTCAGACACCAACAACTGAGATGGAGGAAAAGAAAATTCCGACTACATTCACAATGAAAAGGAAGCAGAAAAGAAAAAGGAGAAAATAGGCAACACACAGATTTATAAAAAATCAAAAGAAATGAAAAAATGGAAAAAAATCATCCAGACTGAACCGAGCCCAGGAAGAAAACAGACACAAAAAATACACAAAGATGGTGGAGGCTCCACATCTCTCACCCTTGTCAGGGCCAACAACAACACCAACAGAGCCACCAACAACGGAGCAATGAAGAGAAACAACCACAACACAACAGGAAATTAAAGGGAAACAGACCACTTCCCAAACGAGAGCCCAGAATATCTCAGAAGTGGCTCAACAACACCAGACAGAGAGAAAAAAGAAAAACAACATCTACCACCACCAACAACGGCGGGTGTACAGAAAGCAAAAGTAACTTGCAGTGGGGATTTTTCAACCACCTCATTGTGGAAAATGATACAGATGGTATCGGACCACTTGTGTTGGCCTCATGCTCCAGTCTACGCACATCCCAACGGACACCATTGGGGACAACGACAACAACAAGAATGACGATGACAACACCAGTGAGAAGGATAAGAGATTGAACATCCCAGGCATATGTACTCACCAAGTACAGATTTAGTGTGCTACTAACCTGGGCTCTGTAAGATACCCCCCTCCCCTCTCCATCAATGGGGACAACGACAACACTAACCACCATGATATCAGCCCACGAACAACCTTTATCGTTAAAGGACGCTTCTAGCTTTCACACAAAATGGATTGCCTTGGTTGGAAGACAATGGAAAAGCGAAACAACAGATCAGCTGACAGTGCCACGCCTTAGCCCTTTTTAGTGATGGATGGAAAAACAACTCTACTGCCAACTGCCAAGCTCTAGTCAGGGCAGAGAGATCAACTTGATCAGCGATCACACCACTCTCAGGCCCTTGTCAAGGCAGGAAAAAGCAGCCAAAAAACAGCAACTAATAGAGACAACAATGTCATTAATGATGGCCTCTCCTCGTCTCGCATCAGTGATAAACGATCACCAAGAAATGGATACACCTCCACCAGAACTCCTATAAAAACTACTAGCCTGGAACTAAAAACAACAATGAAGAGCTGAACGAAGCATTGAATGCACTGACACAATGCATCATCAATAACAGTAATATGGACCAGGCACTAAACAAAGCGTTTATAGACCATGTAATCCTGACAAACTACAAAGAAGAATGCCCCAAACCAGAAACGACAAAGATACACAAACAATGAGCAAAAGGACACGAATACGCACATAATTTGTAAGATACCACCAAAAACTAAAGTCACCTCATCGCAGATAACCAGTCTTCAAAACAAGGAGGCTTTATCGCAGACTACAACAACAGAATCTACAAATGGGTGGGTGGAATCCAGACCCAAGCCAAAAACATCGAAGACAAAAAAATCCAGACAGCAACCGACATGAAAATGGAAGAGAAAAAGAAGCAACTTAAAATCGCCAAAAACCAATTAAAAACGACAGAAAAGAAAGAAAAATTTGTACAAACTGAAAACGTTACAAATATTCCATCTGAAATTGGGATCGCCCTCGATGAGTATGCAAGGATGCTTCAAGCCCCACCTCTCTCACCCTTGCCAGTGACGCCACCAAGAGCATCATCGATGGCGGCAACAACATCAACAAAAACTGTCAACATTGAGGCATTCCTTGAAAATGGCACAAGGGTGTCAGAAGTCTCTCCTCTCCCACCACTGACAACAACAACATCAACAATAACAGAACCAGCAACAGTTATAAGAGCTCAATGCAAAGAAAAGAAATAAACTGCCTCAAGACATAAGGCATGAAATGAGACAAGAGCATCATCAACAACAATGGCCTCATCAATGCCGAAGAAACCACCACCACCAACGGTAGCGACAAAACGGCGATACTATGAGCAGCAGTAAAGGCTGTGGTGATATTTCAACCACCCCGTTGTGGATATGATCCAGCTCATGCTCGACCACCCATACTGGTCGCCAGCGCCCATATTCATGCATCCTAACGGACACCGGGGGCAGCTACAACATCAGCGACAACGACGACACCACCAGTGAGGAGGCCAAGGGATGAACATCCCGGGCGCATGTACACACTCGGTACAGACTTGCTTGGGCTTCCACTTCAACATCGGGAACGTCAGCAGCAACATCCACCACAACTTTAGCCCACAGAATATCGGGCTAGAGTCCGCCTTTGCCGGCCAGACATATTTGTGACGGACGAGCGCACAACGACACTGCAAGACGTTTCTTATTTCTGGCCAGATATGAGCGCCACGGACCCACCGGCCACTATTTATCTTAACCACACTATATCTATCCTATCAACCACCCTCCACTCTATCATCATCTCCCCTCTCACGACAGTGGCAGACCTTGAGGCCGGAAGCTGTCGTCACACTAAATAATCATCAATCAGTATGCGTGTGGTTGGCCTTTCGGGTCATGGGGTCGTGGTCATAGTTATTTTCGGTTCATTTGTTGACACTTTCCGAAGATCACATTGAATGGGTGGCCCGAACAGTTTATCTAATATAAATACATAATATTGATAGAGCCAGATCATTAACTGCAAGTAAACTTTATACAATACTGCTATTACTAATAGGATATTTTCCCATCAGGGAGGGTCATGTTCAGATATTCTGTTTCATTGTATAATTCAAAAGAAATAATGTAATTATCTTAAATGCTAAAGTTATCTGAACAAATTCCAAAATAATCTATTGGTAAAATAATATAAATCTACCTTTACTGTTACTGCTACAAGTCTTGATAATGATGTCATTTTATGTAATTTATAATCAAGATGAAATTAACATTGAAACTTAATTCTGAGTAGGAATAATTTATTTAGGTATTTCTAGATGTATTTTGTAATAGCGAAGCCTGGTACATTGATGTGTGTGCATAATCTGTAATGAAATGAAAATCACTATTATTCTTAGTAACTGCGTTATGTTCCTGCTAATTCATCATATATGGATTCTGCACGTTGTTGTTGTTCCGCTTACATTCAAAATATATTAGATAAACTGTTCGGGCCACCCATTCAATGTGATCTTCGGAATTTGCTCGCCCCGCTTTTATACAAACAAAACGGTAGGTGATAATTATAATCAGTCTCAGCGCACATGCGCAAAACAGCGCTGCTGAACTGTTTCACATTCAAGGGAAATAATGGATCTATGTGCAGAAACTGCAGACAGTCGCTCATCCAACTTTTAAGTTTGTACGTACGCACGCACATGTTTGTACTAGGTAGTGCTTCATTCAGTCTGTTAGATTGCAAATCTTTGTAAACTTCTCATTGGTTACTAAACTCACCCCCCTCTCCCCCAAGATTGTATTCTTATTTGTAAAACATCCAACTAAACTGGATCAAATTAAAGTAATAAACTTGAAAGGCTCAATTTTTATAAAATAACATTTATTGAAGAGAAGACGCTATTAACACGTCAAACTATGATTTGGTTAATTTCAGAAATTACTTAACACGTCAAACTATGATTTGGTTAATTTCAGAAATTACTTAACACGTCAAACTATGATTTGGTTAATTTCAGAAATTACTTAACACGTCAAACTATGGTTTGGTTAATTTCAGAAATTACTTAACACGTCAAACTATGATTTGGTTAATTTCAGAAATTACTTAACACGTCAAACTATGATTTGGTTAATTTCAGAAATTACTTAAGACACCCATTCCGGTCGAGGAAACAATGACAGTTTCGTCTGGGAGTAAAAGGTTTGTTAAGGTAAATGGAGCCACCGGAGAAGAATGCGTTGTTTTAATTTTGCACACCAAAGCGAGAGGGTCTCCATATTGTATATAAAGAACTATGCACTTTTATTATATGCACCAAGTCTAATCCATTCTGGATTTAAAAACTATAAAGAAAATCCAGAAATTTTTCACTTTTTATTTTTTGTCAAAGTTAATTGGATTGTTCCATTTGAGGTCTCAGGTAAAAGAGTCTTTCATCGGACAAAACTGTATACACAAACCTCTGTTCCACAAGAAAAGTCTTTCATTCAACTATCGGACAAACTTGGTTTTTATAAACAATGTTTCAAAATTTTCAAGTGATTTTATTTGTATCAAATCGACAAATACGTCAAAAGTTCAAGAGACATAATTTAAATAAATCTAACAATCACTTCTGAAAAAGACGGTTGCTTCCCTTGCTTCACTATTCTATCAATTGGTTATTTGTGATTTTCTCGCAAATAAATTATTTCAATTGATGATTGACGTAAGCGTAGCTGCCGTAGTTTTAGGTATATAGACGACATTATAAATTTCAGTTAATGATTTTAAATTAAATTAATAAATCAAGAGCTGAATACGTTCCAGTGTGCAAAAGACAAGGATGCGTTTCTTTACTTCACAATGCAATGCTCATCTTGTTGCTAAAAACCGCTGCTCATTTCTCTTGTTTTGCTTTCTTCATTTGGACGATTTCATGATGTGAACAACGTAACGTATTTATGAATGACTGAGTGTACGCAACATTGCTAATTCATGTAACGTACTTATATACGACCGAGTGCATTGTTACTTCATGAAACGTTCTTTTGCATGACATTCCTGTTTCACGTAACGTACTTATGTATAACGTTCTTGTATATGACTGAGGGGTACATACCATTATTATTCCATGTAAAGTTTTTACCCACTCAGTAATGCAGAAGTACGTTACATGGAGTAACAATGCTTTGTTCACCGAGTCATGCAAGAGTACGTTATATGGAATAACAATGCTGTGCACACTCAGTCATGCATAATTGCTTTATATTATTTTTTTTCTGACTATATTGGTTTGTTTCTGACTCCATGTGTTTATTTTTAAAAAAGTTTCTTTGTCTGTTGGCTGTAATTGACGCAGTCTGCTTTGTTTTACTTTTGTCTGTGGGCTGTAATTGACGCAGTCTGTTTTGTTTTACTTTTTGTCTATGGGCTGTAATTGACGCAGTCTGCTTTGTTTTACTTTTGTCTGACCATGTAATTGATGCAGTCTGCTTTGCTTTACTTTTGTCTGACCATGTAATTGATGCAGTCTGCTTTGCTTTACTTCTGTCAGTGTTCGACAAGGCCTATGACCTCTTCTTCGATGACTGTCCAGCCTTCCTCTCCACCCCCCCCCCCAGTTTCCAATACAGGAGGCGGTCGTATTGTTGTTCGCATATTTTCTACTCTCACTTTTAGCAATTAAAAAGAAATCGACACTCTATTTTTGAACTAGTCTAAGTCACACGCTCACAACAGCCAGCAGCACAGATCAGTTAATTTATTTTTCTTCTCTTTTTCTATTATTAATCAGACAAAAGATGAAAGACGGAATTTATGTTGTTCGAACAATTTCCCAATATCATAGCTTTCTAAAATACCATCATTGGAGATTTGCATTATATTTGCTAGTTTCCTTTTCGAATTGTGCTACAAGATCCACAAGTAAAAAAAAAATATACACCTCTTCCTTATATATTCAAATTTTAACAAATTATTTGCTTACCAAGCCAAAAAATGCGGCCACATATAAACTGGATTCTACTTAGACTCGAAGACAGTTTAACGGTAATATTGCCTCTTTGTCATGAACGTACTGAGAAACAATCTTTGCGCCCGACAGTCCATCATTACAACCCGCTTTTATGTCAAAAACTATTATTAGATTGAACAACAAAACTGTCAATTTTTGACACTCACTCTAACCTGGCACCGATGCCACTGAAACAACTTGCCCAGTATTTGCGTTTACTCCCTGATACGACATACCTTTTACTCAGCAAGAACAGATCGCTGTACAAGTGTGTTCAACACTTTAGCAAACTCATTCATTGTATACTCCGAAAAGAGGAAGATGTGGGGCTGTGTCCCATGGTTTAACAAGGTATTTCTGTGATAATCTAAAATCCCCTAAAAGGGAACTGTGCGAGGTCGACTGGCAGTGAACAGCATCCGGCCTAATTGTTCTCCTAGAAATCTATAAAACTGCCAATAAAAAAAAGAAACGGATCTCTTCTTCACAACAAAAATCGATCCAGAGCTGAAAGCGCCAGCGACAAGCAGTCGTTTGCCGTCACCGGCAAATTAGTGGCAAGAAAGAGAACTAGGTCATCTGTGAATGACTTTGTCTATTGATACCATTCCTGATCTATTTTCACACGGCTTTCATGACAAAATAGAAAGCATCCTGCTTCCAAATCACAGTTGAATCTATCTTCACTCTACATTTTCGACCGTTGTAACTTTCTTTTTACACCAGTTACACGAATCACTCAGAATTCTCTGAAATCAGTGTGAATCCAAAATCACGTGATCGTGATCCAGTCTGTACATCACTGTTTCTTGAATGCCTTGATGCCACAAAACTTACCATTCATGTCTGTCACGCGGAAAGATCTAAATGATTGCTAAAATTGCCATTGTTAAACATTTATACATAGGCCAACCCTTGACACTAATGATCTAAAATACACACTACAATTTAAACATCTTAATCCATAAGCTCAACCCTCGATTTTAATGATCTAAAATAAGTACTTCAACCTCGTTTATGATTTCCCACTTAAGTTAAAAGTATTTGAGAAATTTGTACTGTCACAAAATTTTATCCAAATAAAATTCTTTCTGTGAACCAGTCGACCTTGCCACTCTATAGAGTTAGAAAAAGTTGATTTTAAAAAGACTTGTTAACAATAATCTCTGTGCTATGAATGTTGACAAGATTTCACTTGTTTCCGTGTCTCATCTTTCTCACGCGACTGGCCATGACAGATTTTTTAATACACCCTTCCCAGCGTGCGTTTGGCGTCCTTAAAAGCAGCCATGTATTCATAATACCGCTGTGTTCATAAAAAACTGTGAATTTATCATACAGCCCTTTCATGATTCAAGTCATATATGACTTGCAGAATTTATATTCTAGGCCTTTTTTTATCTATGCAGGCCATCCGAGTCTATTTCAGCTTTGGTGTTTCACATGTCTGTGTTGGACGACTTTTATTCATCCTCTACACACAAACCTCGCGCAAGCATCAAAAGTCGTCATCCAGTGACACATGACCTCTTTCGAACATCACAAGTCATCATCTAGAGACACGCGACCTCCCTCAAATATCACGACATCATCCAGTGACAGACCTCTCTCAAGCATCACAAGTCGTCATCCAGTGACCCACGCCCTCTCTCAAGCATCACAAGTCGTCATCCAGTGACCCACGACCTCTCTCAAGCATCACAAGTCATCATTCAGTGGCACACGATCTCTTTCGAACATCACAGGTCATCATCCAGTGACACATGACATCTCTCAAACATCATAAATCATCATCGAGTGACACGATTTTTTCAAGCATTGCAAGTCATCACCTAGTTACACACGACCTCTTTCATGCAACACAAATCATCATCCAGTGATTCACGACCTCTTTTCAACATCACAAATCATCCAGTGACACACGACCTCTCTCAAGCAATCACAAGTCATCATCCAGTGTTAAACGTGTTGAGTGTTGATGACACTCAAATATGTAAGTCTGGACGTCTGAAGGATATTAAAACTGCCATCTATTGCATTGGGGAGTGCAATTGAATGACGTTAAGACTGAAACCATTTTAATAACATCAGAAACGAACGTCGTTTTCAAATCAGCATCAGAGGCACTCTCATCACATTTTCTCAATATATCTAGGCCTAATTCCCGGCACTACTTTATAATGAAGACGTTTTGAACAACATGCTCATGGATGAGGTGAATTAATTCATTTGCAACCATCTCTCGGACAAAGCTACAAACGAGTTCTCTTGTTTGGTAGTACTATAACTATTAGGTCTTTGATTGCTGCAACTCACTTTTATCAAATTGCTTGCTGCAACTCACTTTTATCACACAGCCAGCTGCAGCTCACTTTTATCATACTGCCTATTGCAATTCACGTTTATCACACTGCCTATTGCAACTCACTTTTATCATACTGCCTATTGCAACTCACTTTTATCACACTGCCTATTTCAACTCACTTTTATCACACTGCCAGCTGCAGCTCACTTTTATCACACTGCCTATTGCAACTCACTTTTATCACACTGCCCATTGCAACTCACTTTTATCATACTGCCTATTGCAACTCACTTTTATCACACTGCCTATTGCAACTCACTTTTATCACACTGCCAGCTGCAGGTCACTTTTATCACACTGCATATTGTAACTCACTTTTATCACACTGCCTATTGCAACTCACTTTTATCATACTGCCTATTGCAACTCACTTTTATCACACTTCCAGTTGCAGCTCACTTTTATCACACTGCCTATTGCAGCTCACTTTTGTCTATTGCATCTCACTTTTATCACACTGCCTATTGCAACTCACTTTTATCACACTACCTATTGCAACTCACTTTCATCACACTGCCTATTGCAGCTCACTTTTATCACACTTCCAGTTGCAGCTCACTTTTATCACACTGCCTATTGCAGCTCACTTTTGTCTATTGCATCTCACTTTTATCACACTGCCTATTGCAACTCACTTTTATCACACTACCTATTGCAACTCACTTTCATCACACTGCCTATTGCAGCTCACTTTTATCACACTTCCAGTTGCAGCTCACTTTTATCATACTGCCTGCTTCAGAATCCTTAGAAAGTCCAAAGCAACACTATTTGGAGCATTCTGAGAGCCTCTCTTTTCCCCTCCCCCCTGATCCAAACGCATTCCCCTCCTCCACTCTCTACATGGGCTGCCCTTTCGGTACAAAATCAAGCATAGGGTCTCCTTACTCTTATTACGTTTCACTGACTGGCTCCAGTCCAGCAGACTTGTTCCACCTCATCCACGTATACACTGTTTAGAAACTGCTTTTCTTCTGACCCTCATATCTGTATTCTACCCCTCGTCAACGCAAAACAATTGGACAATATATTTAATATACTTTCATGTTTTCCTATGCTCTCGAAGACAGTTTCATCCCTGTGTTGGATGTGTTTAAGTTAGTTAAGTGATGACAGTTTCATCCCTTTTACATGTGTTGGATGTGTTTAAGTTAGTTAACTGATGCTGAGAAATCGCACGTTGTGTGCACTTGGTGGTGGCCAAAGCGAGTCAGACCTTCATGCAGCCCATCATCTACTGATAGTATTATTCGTATGTATACCAACACAGAGATTACAATGCATTGTGTGCTCAATACAAAGCATTAATAAACAAAAAGACGCTGCCAACATGTATTGCCATTGCAGTCTCTACATCTTCAGTTAAAGTAGCAGCACTGTCTAATGTACTTAACGCTAGAACAGGCTCTGAGAACAGCCGTGTTTATTATAACAGTGGAAATTTTTCCAGTCAGTTTTGTTATCCTATTATGGGATGGTACTGCAGTTCAGTGAGTTTTCGGAAACAAGTCTGTGTCTTTTGAGATTTACTCGTCTCCTTATTGAGCTGCAGGAGCAGGTGAACTAGTACAGCGCGCGCGTAATCCTGAAGGTTAATTTAAAGTTTAAGAGCTTTATTATCCACTTGTAGGATCAGAATAGCTTCGTTCAATATGTCCACTGCTGAAAGCACCATTTATTTTAGCCTACTGCTCAACACTATAACTTTATAACTACACTTGTAGAATCAGAATAACTTCGTTCAATATGTCTATCAGCACCATTTATTTTAGCCTACTTTTCAACACTATAACTATATAACTACACTTGCTTTAGTGCAAATCCAGCAAATTCTCACGGAAGGTTTAAATTTAGATGTTTACTCTCGTCTGACTGCAACACTAAAGCCGCAGACGTACGAACGTTGCTTAATTTCTATGGGACAGCTATGCCTGGGCGATATTTAATTGGTTTTGACGTATGATTGGGAATTATAAATCATATATTGACATTATGCTTCAAAAGTTTAACCCAACAATACATGGCCCTATGCTGACTATTAACAATAATCCGATTTAATTCGTCAGTACATTTGCAAATGGATCCATTTAGTGCACGTTCGTGGTGTTTGATTGGCTGTTTTAGTTTTTCTTTGTTGTTTTTTTTCTTTCATGAGCTGTGGTTGGCAAGTTCAGTTTCCTTTTGCGAAAAGTAGTTTCTGATCTAGGCTGACTTATGACTGTGTGTGTGTGTGTGTGTGTGTGTGTGTGTGTGTGTGTGTGTGTGTGTGTGTGTGTGTGTGTGTAAAAACGCTACAGGTGCGTTTTCCTTTCTGATCGTGATCTAAATTCCTTTCTGTCGGTTTGTTTTGTTTGTTTTGAGTTGTTTAACTCAATGGCATTCATTTTACTGGAACACTGTGCAACTCGGTGTTTATTTAAAAAATAGAAATGTTCGCGGCTAGAGCGACGTTTCCACCGGTATGGAATCAGGGCCTGCTTTCGCCGTAATTAAAGAAAGTTGTACTTAAACATTTTCTTTATTCGCTTAAGTAGAAGAGGCAGTATTCAAACTTGGGCTTCCTCCTCCTCGTCATCCTCATCAATACATATACGCTAATCAAAGCTTCATATAGTATCATATTGCTACACTTACTCTAAAAAAAAGTATGTCGACCCTAGCCACCTAGTTTCCTTCGCCCCGAAATAGATAGAGACTGGCGAGACACAAACTAAGCATAAGTTAATATTTTCTGGACGAAAGCTGTTATGTGGTCACCGATCTCAAGTACAGACACTTCTAGTGGGTCAAAGTTAAACTGTTGGTTTGGTTACATGTTGTCCATTAACACGAACAAATCATAACAAGTCTAGAAAACCCGCAAACCATTTCTTACATGGGGCAGGACCTCTCTTTCGGAGGAAAACCCCATCCATTTTAGTCCTGACATAAACAGTTAATTTTATTTCAAAGCGATTGAGGGGCTGAATTCAGCGAAACCATGTGGTGTCATTCAATGACACCCCCTCCCCAAACCCAAGCAATCTCTTTAACCCAAATGTTGTTTCCAGAATAAGAGTCTTTCATAAAAGGTATTCAGCCCTTAATATATCTGCTTAACTGTCTTGGAAACTCTACTGTTTCAGTCAACATTATCACGGCAAGAAATAATCCCCCCCCCACCTCCGCCACAGGGACAATATTTGGTGCGAGTTTGACTGAAAGAGATAACCTACGAAAATATGACATCTCGTCAGCAGAGTTGGGATTTAAGCAAAACTGATGTGTGTGTTATATATATATTTGTAAGTTCGTGTGTGTGTATATATATATATGTGTGTGTGTGTGTGTGTGTGTGTGTGTGTGTGTGTGTGTGTGTGTGTGTATGTGTGTGTGTGTACGATTTAATACATTTTTCCTTACGCGTCAATCTCCCCTATCTATCTATCTATCTATCTATCTGTCTGTCTGTCTGTCTGTCTGTCTATCTATCTATCTATCTGTCAATCAATCAATCTATCTATCTGTCTATCTATCTATCTATCTATCTATCTGTCTGTTTGTCTATCTATCCATTTGTCTATCTATCTATCTATCTATCTATCTATCTATCTATCTATCTATCTATCTATCTATCTATCTATCTGTCTGTCTATTTGTCTGTCTGTCTATCTATCTGTTTGTCTCTCTATCTGTCTGACTATCTATTAATAGGCCATTACAGCCTTTCGCCAATGACGCTTAAAAAAAAAAGAAAGTAAACTACGAATGACATTCACTGTAAAGGTCCAACGTTGCCGGTTTTGAGCCGAATGTTTGACTGTGATCTTTACAAAACGTCTTTCTATGTTTAAATTATGAACGCACGCAGGCACCTTCAATGGTGTTAGTGGGCGGGTGGACCAAACACAAACACATCGCGTTCCACTCATACAGCTTGGTATCGTTCCTTATCAGAGCCACAGATCAGTGATATCAACCGATAACTGATTTATCTTTCTAAAACAAGCGGACCTCCGGTAAAGTGAATTGTGAAGGAAGTTATATTATGCATTGTGTGATTCGGATCTTCGACAGTGAGTGAATTCTAACACTGATGTACATTGTGAATATGAACATGACAATTGTTTTTCTAAAGTCTTTCATATAATTGTCTGTTTTATAGATTAAAATAATCGAAAACCATGGTAATTGTTCTTCCAAAGTCTTTCATACAATCGTCAGTTTTACAGATTAAATTAATCCAAAAACATGGCAATCGAACACCCAAACTCTACGCCTGCAGGACATCTTTAATAGTTTTTTTTTCCAAACACTGATTCAACCTTACATTACAACAACATGGCGCAGGTCAATTCACAAAGTGTTTTAATGTGTAGCTGTTAATTTTTTTGTCAATTATGTTCGATCTGTAGGGTCGAATTTTATTATTTTGATGCCACACTATCGACTAAATCCCTTTGTAAAGGACAAATTGACTGAAAAGTTTGTAATTTGATACTCTGACCTGAGCGCCCTATCGATGTACACCCTTTAGAAGGATGTAACCAACCATCTAAGCGCAAGTACGTCCCACCGAGACTCGCAATGCATGTCTTCTGCAAGGTTTCATACACACTTAACAGTCCTGAGATATGTTCTCTACAAACCTTCACGTCCTACATAATACTCTAATATGAACTTTGCACCCTACAAAAACGTGTAATTTGTCCTAAACATCCTACAAAAAGAATAATTTGTACTTTACCCCCTACATAAAAAGTGTAATTTGTTTTTTACACCCTACAAAAACTGTAATTTGTCCTTTACATACCTTAACATCCCACAGTAGCTGTAATGAGCCATCTACACGTCTTTACACTTTACCCATCCCTTAATGTCCACAGTTTTATGCCCTTACCCGCTCTTACCCGCCATTACATGACTTTACACTTTTCAAAAACTGTACTATGCATTTTACACCTTTCAAAACTGTAATCTGTCCTTTACACCCTTGCCTCTTCCAGCACTCTTCAGTCTCCGAAGGTACACAACGGACAAGCTCGGGGGGTCCTGCTTGGTAAGCTGTACTTGAGTATCGGCTATGCAGTCGAGCACCGATGACGTCGAAGTTGTGAAGGTGTCTGTAAATTTACAACCGGCACTGGAGTAGCGTGCCCTTGCCCAGCGTGACAACGAATCTTCTCTTCCTTCACGTCATAATACATTGTCCACGTCATAACAATATAATGTCCACGTCATAATAATACAATCTCCACGTATAACAATACAAACATAACTACCAGTCCAGAGAGAAAACAACAAACTAACACAAACATCATAAACCCATCAAAACCACTAATTAAACCTGTGATCGCATGGGCTATGATTAGATGATTATATTATTAGTTAAAGTTCAAAGTTCACTCGTATATGAAGCAGAATTTTCTGACCCTGTCCATTTGTTTCGAGCAAAGGTCTTGGGTGTGACGTATGACGATTTTGTTTTGTAAAGCCATTTTAACCTAATAGTCTACTGAACCCGCCTGCGTTTGCTATTAGCATAATTCGATTTTTTCACTTGGTGCCTAATGACATCTGCTAAGAGAACCGTTAGTGCGTATACGCAATAAAAAAAACTGGCGGTACCCGTTTTGTCAGCGACGTGCACACTTAATTTTCCTTCTAAATGTCAATATGTGGTGTTGATTTTTCTCTTTCTTCTTCATTTCTTCTCCAGATACAGACTGCTAAAGTTTATTGATAATTTTGCTTCAAGAGCAGGCTACAAATTCATGATCTAAGATACAGAGGCTGTGCGTGAGTTCTTGATAGAATGTAAGTGTTTGATAGCTTGGCTCTAGCAGACATGGTCATCATTGCTGATGGGTCTCACAGTCTCTACATTTAATTTCAATTAGCAACATGACAGTTGTAGAGCCCTCATTGCTGATGGGTCTCACAGTCTCTACATTTAATTTCAATTAGCAACATGACAGTTGTAGAGCCCTCATTGTATTGTTTAGGATCAGGAAGAACGTATCATTTGCGATCAGATATTCAGCAAAATGGCGCCCAGAAGGTTGTGTCAACGCCTCATGCAAAAGATTTTAGACGTAGAATTATAGTTTGCAATTTCGAACTAAAAATATTCCAGCATCCAAGAAAGGTGAGCAATTGAAAAAGAAAAAGATTAAAACAGAATGTATATTTGACATTTATATTTGAGTTTACTGTTACTTTACCTGACGTAATTTTTGCTGTACTTCCTGTATAATGCGATCTATTCTCCCCGACGGGTTGAGAGGAAAGGCCTATAATGGGAAGGGTACCTTTTAGCTAATGTCTATTTAGCTGGATTAAACGAACTATTTTGGTAAAATAAATAAATAAGTGTTCTTTGGAACCTAAACGACCAATGATACGGCTTGTCTTGTTTACGGACTGCCATGACCCAGATTTTTCTTGTTAGTTTAGTAGCTTTGTGGTCAAAGAAAATAAAGAGCAGACGCCGGTGGACTTATTTTTGTCACTCTATATTTAGCAGTAGCACTTTGAAAAAATATAATTAATTTCATCAACGCTTTTTAAGTTTTAGCAGGAACGCTAAGACTGACCTCTTTTGGTGTGAATGACCTGGAATTTTAAGCCAAGCAAAAGACTCATTACAAGGGGCGCGCAGTTTTGATTAAGTTCAGTGAATATAAAGAGAAGAATGGTGTCATTAATTGCAGCAGTCTGTGGTGTGATTTTCTCGTGATTTTTTGTTGCTGATGTTGGTCGCGTACAGCTACTCTGGATATATAAGTATTGCGCTCTTTACAGCCTCCAAATATAATTCACAAGTCGGATAAGTTAATATATATTCACATACTGAGTTGATATTTTGTTTAGAACAAAGCAATGAAACCGGAAGTACCGTCCATTAATAGTTATAATACTGTGAGAGTCTATGATTTTTTTTTCTTGGCACACCACCAGTGAGGACAATCTCTCCTACCCCAAAGTTACCCCCGCCAAAAAAAAAAAAAAAATTGATAAAAATAAATCCACTTCTGATTTGAAACAAGCGGGTTTCTAGGTCAATGTTGGCGTCTTAAATCTCGGCCACATTCTTCTTAATTACAAGACTAAATGAGAATGGTTACATTAGTGTCATCTGAAACAATTGTCATCAGAGAACTAAAAATTACTGTAGGCTATGTCAGACACGCGCAGTTCTCAAAATAGGAATCGAATAGGTGTCCGGGGAAATGGGGGAATGGGGGAGGGAGGCAGATTCATTTTTGTGACTTTTAGCTATGAAACTTCGGACAAGAGATAGAAGCAACAAAAATCCTCCCAAACTATGACAACAACACTAGAATATTTGAAAAGCGTGCTTTCTTCAGGGAGTTGACTGATAGGAACATGGAATTTGCGTGTAAACCACCAAAGGCTGGGTTCGACATTTTGCTCACTCGTACCTCCCTCTCCTCTCCATACACTTACCTCTCCTCTCCTTCGCCCTTAATAATGCTAACACTTTTTGATTGTCTCTGGCCAGAAGTGGCGGATCATTGAACAGTTTGTTAGTGTGTTTCTAGGTGTCCTGGCGATTCTGACTGTTAAATTTGGTCCTTTTTTGCTTACATATGTGTGCGTGTGTGTGTGTGTGTATTAATGTTTGAGTGAGTGTATGTGTAGTCAGGATGTGTGTGTGTGAATGTGTGTGTATGTATGTGAGTGAGTGTGTGTGTGTGTGTGTGTGTGTGTGTGTGTGTGTGTGTGTGTGTCTGTGTGTGAGAAACATTTTAAAGCGGAACACGCCTTTGCTCCTTAACAACATAATCCCATACTCTCATTTTGAAAGTAGTGATTTATTACTACAAATCTTAAACGCTCTACGATCATAATAAATAGATTTTTAATTGTACACTGAAAATAACCTTCCCTTACAATCAATCAATTGCGGGCAATCGACATTTCTTAATAAGAGAAGCAAATTTCCTTTTCTTTCTTTCTTTCTTTCTTTCTTTCTTTCTTTCTTTCTTTCTTTCTTTCTTTCTTTCTTTCTTTCTTTCTTTCTTTCTTTCTTTCTTTCACACACACACACACACACACACACACACACACACACACACACACACACACACACACACACACACACACACACACACACACACACACACAAACACACCGACACACCCGTGCCAATTTTTACAAACTGTACCCTATGTATTGTTTCTGTTTTATTTGAGCAACATCATATTAATCAAAAGACGAGATAATCTCCAGGCACAACAAATGGGGCCTGTTGTAGCGAAAGATTGCATATAATTACAACTGTATGCGAGGAGTGTTATATGCTCGCAGCTAAAATGCGCGTTCGGACTCAGTAGGGCTGAGCTCGATATACTGTACATGGAAAAAGATTTCGTATTTTGCCCAATGCATTGGACGGAATCGAGGACGTCATCTGAGTATTAAAAAAAACAACAACCTGACTTGACAAAGTGCAATGAATGCAAAGTGTCCTACACCGCGTTTGCACTGATCCAGAACGGTATAGGTGTTGTATGACTATGGCGTAACTTGTTGAGGATTGTAGACTTAATGTATGATTATGCCTCGTCTTCATTTGTTGAGAATTGCACAATTAATGTATAATTATGCCTTGTTGAGGATTGCACAGTTAATGCATGCCTAGTGCCTACTCCAGTTGAGGATTGAACAGTTGCTTTATGTTCGTGTCTCGTCTAGAAGAGGATTGTGCAGTTTAAAAAAAATGATTATACCCATTTACACTACTCGAGGATGGTACACTTGTTTGAGGTTTATACATCGTCTACATAACCCGAGTGTTCAACAACCGTTTAGAAAAAATGATTTAAAAATTTTAATGTCTTACCTAAACTAGTTGACAATTGCCCAGTTTATGCTTATGTCGCGTTTACACTAACTGGGATGCATATAATTTATCGACTCATCTAGAAATACATACTATACAAATATTTACTGATGAGTTTTGTACTGTTATATTCTGAGTTAATCAATGTGACCCGATGATGTTGGGCTTGAGTTAGAAAAGCGATTCACAGGATCATATGTGTCGTACTAGTGTAGATGCAATATAAACATTCACAATGCACAGCGTGAACAAGGAAACGAATCAGGACAGGAGTGAACCAAGTCCAGTCGGCCAATCACGAGTAAAGTTAACAGGAGTGAACCAAACCCAATTGGCCAGTAACGAGTGACCAGAGCGAACAAACCCAATCGGCCAATAACGAGTAAAGCTGACAGGGGTGAACCAAACCCAATCGGCCAGTAACGAGTAAAGCTGACAGGAGCGAACAAACCCAGTCGGTCGGTAACGAGTAAAGCTGACAATAGCAAACCAAACCCAATGGGTCAGTAACGAGAAAAGATGACAGGAGTGAACAATTGGTCAATAACGAGTAAAGATGATCAGAACGAACCATACCCAATCGGCCAATAATGAGCAAAACTGACAGCAGTGAAAGCAAACACTACTTCAGAAATGAACCTGATAACGGCTACTTGAGACTCAGAGGATTAGACTTAGACCTGACAAAGATTGTCCAGTGACTATCGAATTAGACGATAAAGTTGCACAGTTCTGAAGACTGAAACTGCAGCTGCAGAGTAGCGTTGGGTTTCAAATGACATTTTAAACAATGCATTTGTAGTCATGGTAATTATATATAAAGTTGATTATATTTATCAAATGTTAGCAAAATCTTTATAAAAAAATTATTCATCATACCATTTCATGAAATTATTTTGAGAATTGTGACATCATTGTTGGCGTCACATTGCTGCTGGATAAAACAGTCGCTGACATAATAAAAGATTGGAAAGTTTTGCATATAGAGCATAATGCGTGCTGGACAGTGTTCTATCTCTCAATACACGTGTGTGTGTGTGTGTGAGTGTGTGCAAAACTAGTCATTAAAAGAAGCAACAACAACAACAACAACACAACGACAACGACAATAACAAAAAAATTGTATGACCTACCAAACTCAATCTTTATCATCATTTTATCATAAAACATTTGGGAGCTAGGTAACTATATGGTCTTGGCGGGGGCCTTCCTTGAAGGATGGGTGGGTGATCGGTGGTCAAAAGTCACTACATCGATTATGGTAGCTGGATTTATTTTTAAATATATATATATTTTTATCACCGTCCCCCCCTCCCCTTAATCCTTTCTAGCGCGCGATCACCCTTACTGTAGACCTATTTGAGATTTTAAGTAGCATGAAGTGAATACCTCCCAAGTTTACTTTTATTAATCGCTATTACCAACATAAGCACCAGCACCAGCACCAGCAGCAGCAGCAGCAGCACCACCACCACTACTACCACTATCCTTCTCTTCCTCTTCGTCATCATTATTGTCTTCTTCACCCTCCACTCTTTATGATATTTATAATTAATAACACTTAACTAATTTCAAATGATCGAGAATCTTAATTTATAGTTATTAATAATTTTCTCACAAGACCAACATGTCTCTCATTTGGCGGATTATAATGGTGTCCTAAAACTCTACATTTTACACAATAATAAGATAGACGTTTTACTGTCGCATAATGTATCCACAGGTGGAAATTTCTTACTAAAGGAGTAATAAAAATCCATCTTTTATTTATATTTAACGAGCCCCCATCCATACATTATTACTCCAACATAAGTTTTAATATATGTGTAAGAAGGGTCAATAAATTTAACGATACATTTATTAAATCAACAATCAAATATACAACATATGAAATGAATATAATCAAAAGAGCGTTGACATTTACATCACAACAATGTTTGATTAAATATTAGACATTCAGTTTATCCTAGACAACAGCAGTCAAATTAACACACACACACACACACACACACATATACATATTATATATATATATATATATTATAATCAAGTTCATAGATATAATTCATCACAGAAATGAGAGTGGTCTTTTAGAGAGATCATTAAAGAATATGTACAGAACCTTTACAATGATGCGGCTGTCACTAGCATGTGTTCATAATCACATGGTTTGCAACAAATCACTTTCTTTCCTATTAGATGATGGTCCAACATAACTCTTCTGGGCACATTACACAACTGTTCCAGAATCTTTAATGCACTCAAAAAGCACACCATGGAGAATCATCCAGAATTTCATATGCACTATCAAAGCACATCACAAGGAGTGTTTCAGAACTTTTGTGAGCGCTACCCAAGAACACCATGAGGAATGGTCAAAATCTTCTTCGTGAATTCTCAAATCCAAACTTATCTTCCATTTTCGTTGTATTGGCTCTCCAACGGAATTCACTGGAATCAATTTACAGCAACACGTTTACTGATAAGTTCGATGACAATGCTGGATACAACCAACGTGATCTGGTAGAGTCCAGTAGTCACTGTAGTCTGAAACGGATACAAGGTTACAAAACAATCAAAAGGAAAAAGGTGAAATCCTTTCATAAGATAATGATTGCCTTTATGACCAGACTCAAGTTTCTTCAAAATCAAAATGATTAGAATATAGAACTTAAAAAAAAATAACTTTCAGCCTATCCTCATTGAATGAAGTTGTTAAGAGCAAGTATGAGACTATTAGTCAGAAAAACTATTCATCTGCTTGGAAGTGGTTTAGATTGCATCAGCAAGTTCTAGTATATTCTACACCTGGGTTGTTTACTCCGACATTTACAGAAAATATCTTCGTTAGCAGTGCCCAAGGTTGGATCACGCTAACATAGGCAACAGATATATAATTATTAAGTTTAGAAATATGGATAGGCAAATTTCTCCGGCACATGATGTAAGCTGGCTTGAATATTTCTCACACAGACCTCCACTATTTGATGGAGTCTGTGAAGGAGACGAGTGTAGTACTGAATCAACTCCAAGTTTAAAAGCAGTTGATAAAGTTGACTGGCTCGGGGTGATGGGGGGTGGGGTGGAAATGGTGCTGGATTGTGCGGCGCTGAGACTAAATGTTACCGTCACTGTTTTGGAATGTAGTGTCATTGCGCGAAAGCAGCCAGTTATTCAGTTATTGACCCGTCACGAAGTGTGTGTTCGCTTGTACATGTAGACCATTCCTTCGCGCCAGAGAGTCACGGTAGAGTTTAATGAAATAATGCTTATTAATTTTTTTCTAACGTTTTAATTAAAAACAAGTACATATTCGATTTTAACAATTATTGCTATTTTCTTGTCTAGTGAAAAAGAAAATATTGTTGTTTGAGGCTGAGATATCTTTAATAATATATTCAAAATTTATGATCTCTGGCCCCGCAGTAATCAACTCTCAGTTGATACACGAACGAGGGGATTTCAGTTTAAGGCTGCATTGCTGAAGAAGTTTAAATTGTTTCATCGCTGAACGTTGCACAGTGTAACGCAATGAAGTACGAGTTATGGTGCTAAAATTGTGAATATCATTTCACAGGTTAATACGTTACACGCCGAAACAAGTAACCACTAAAGGAGTGTGTGGTGTACATGGAACAGTTTATGATGATAAAAAAAAATGTATCTACGTTAGCAACAATAAATTCTCCCACTCATCCCTCGTACCCCTCAGATCCGGATATACAGCACCTCCTGCTTAGGTCATTCACATACTCGGTTTGTAGACTGGTTAGAGATACCTGTAAAAGTGTCATTTTCACGTATTCGGCAGGTAGATTGTTAGAAATACCTGTAAAAATGTCAGTTTCATTTATTTGGCATGTAGATTTGGCTCGGGATACCTGTAAAAGTGTCAGTTTCACGTTCTCGGCATGTAGATTGGCTCGAGTTACATGTAACAGTGTCAGTTTCATGTGTTCGGCATATAGATTTGGCTCGAGGGGGTGGGGGGTAGGTGCCAGCGCCACTTTTTCAATTAAATAAAAAAAGGATATGTCACTAAGAATAATTCATATTGACATTACTGATGTAAATACAAACGAAAAGCAGTGTGTTAAGCGGTACATGTCTACGTTGAGTGTCTCACCAAGGCTGTGCAGGGTGCAGTGTGTAATCCAGTTCACTTAATACACATAACATACGTCAGACTGCGAAGTAACTCACGAATTGGTTATGATGTAGTCACGTGCATGATGTATAAGTAACTTCAGCAAGGCCATGGGGGGGGGGGGGGGGGAGAGGGGAGAACTGACCCAGTGCGTATATCAGTCCCCATGCGAACGGTTTCCATGGAGTCCTACAAAGTATGCAACGCATGACGCGTGTAGATCACTCAACTTTAAAGCGCGCAAACTTATCTCCCACGACGCCCCGATTACCATACCATCAATGGCCAAGAACTTTTTGATAGCTCTTGCTTTTGTGGTTGAACCAAACTGGCAACGTACACGGAATTCTCTTCCGGTTAAAAGAAGCATTAAAAAAAAAAATTAATAGCATAGCTTTGGTTTGATTTCAACAACTCCAAACGATGACGCGCACTAGTGAAATAATATGACGTCAGTAATGGTTAAAAAGTAGAATGATTAGATGGAAATTGTAACAATATAATATTTTGCCTATAAGGAAGAGGTAAAAAAACATGCAGATCCAACGTCAGATTAAGGAGAACAAAACAGAATCCAAAACCCAAACGACAAGCAGACGAAAGCAAACACAATGTTTCTACAATGTGTTCGCTACCGATTGCAGCACCGTGGCTAGATTTGAGACTTGATATCGGTCCTCATTGCACTATCGACGCTGCCTGATCCAACTCCTCCCTCGTTTCCCTCCGCCTCTCCCACCCCAAACCCCCTTTTCCGATAAGAACTGCCTGAGACTGCGGATTGACGCAGGCAAGCTCAGTAGGGACAATCGGTCTAGATATATGAGCCAGCAACAATGTCCGCCAGACATTTATTGGGTAAGTATAGCAGGTCAGGTCAACGTGACGGAGTTTGTGCGTCTGATATTTATTTATTGAGTAGCTTTGACTGGCGGACATGGCTTTTATGCTAGGATTTGTCTCCCCATGATTTTGCTGTGATTTCTTACTGCGAACGTTGTTTCGAAAACTGTGTGTGGATTTCTTCGTCCTCCCTGGATTTGCTGAAGTTCGGTCTGCACATTAATTTACAAGTAATATGCGTGTTGCGTGTTACTACTCGTCAGTTGACTGTGGAATTCTGGGGGACAAGTTGTCTGCAGGAAAGACTGGTGCCAGAGAAATTTACCATTAAGACGTATATCTTCGGATCGCGATTGTATTTGTGGCAGATGGTTTTCGTTTTAATGGATGTTTTCGGCACCGTTTGTTGCATGAAAGCGATTCTGACGGTGCAGTGACTTTTTGTGTGACCTCTCAGGTGAGGAGTGAATTTTAGAATTGAATTGAGATATAGTTTTATTCTAATCACTCTCTTCCTCCCTCCCTCCCCCTCCCTCTCCTAGATGAAGCTGTTAGTACTAGTTATTTTCACCAGTATTATTATTATTATGTAGTCGTATCCTATTTAGTTTTCTCATCCACAAGCTTCTGTCTTAATGTCCATTAAAAAAAAAAAATGCCTATTTCGGTTTTGCTTCTTATATTTGTATATTTAAAACTGATTTTAATCATTTGCACATTTGGGCAGATTGCACCTATTCTAATATTTAAGGAAACAGATACATTTAATTCACTTTATGAAAAATCAAATCGTGGAAATCCAATATAATTTACATTTTGTATGCGTGTGTGCGCACGTTAATTATTGTTACATAAGATTGTAAGAATGGTATTATTTCTTAGTTTCTGTTATTACTTTTTAATATGGTATTATTTCTTAGTGTCTGTTATTACTTTTTAATATGGTATTATTTCTTAGTTTCTGTTATTATTTTTTAGTGTCTATTACTTTAATTTAGTGTTATTAATTTTTGAGTGTTTTTTTTTTTACTTTTTAGTGTCTGTTCTTTATGAGTGTCTTTATTACTGTTATTAATTTTTGAGAGTCTGTTTTTACTTTTTAGTGTCTATTATTACTTTTTTGAGATTAACACGTGCCACAGTAAATCACCCCTGAAAATAATGTTTGATAATTATGAAAAATACATTTTGCTGATAATAAACTGTACTCTGTAATATCGACATTTTAGAGATCTACAACACGCACCACTTCAAGTTATTAATAAAATAATGCAATGCAATTTAGAAAAGGAAAAATCCCAAACACAGCAATAGTAAAATGCAAGCCATTCCAGTCACGTTTACAACTCTGATAAAAATGTCCCCGATGATGAAAACAGACTTGTATGAAAACAGAAATTTTTGAACTTACAAAACACATGAAAAATAATTAATTTGTACAAAATTTGTAAAACATGCTTGAAGTTTTGTGGATAATTTTAATCTTCATTAGAATCCAAAGTCTTCTGCGTTCACGTCACAGTACAGAGTTTAAGATGCTGCCAATTTTCCAACTAGTTTCAAGCATCAGGTGCCAAATGACTGGGTCAAAACCGCGAGCTTACCAGTGAGCATCTGCTGGAGCAGAGTAGGTCTTGTAGTGCCGATCGAGCTTTACAGTGCGTAACTGCTGGAGCAGAGTAGGTCTTGTAGTGCCGAGTTTACAGTGCGTAACTGCTGGAGCAAAGTAGGTCTTACGGTACCGAGCTTTGCAGTACGTAACTGTTGGATTAGTGTGAGCTCTACAGTGCCTAGCTTTGCAGTACGTAACTGTTAGATTAGTGTGAGCTCTACAGTGCCTAGCTTTGCAGTACGTAACTGTTGGATTAGTGTGAGCTCTACAGTGCCCCGCTTTGCAGTACGTATCTGTTGGATTAGTGTGAGCTCTACAGTGCCTAGCTTTGCAGTACGTAACTGTTGGATTAGTGTGAGCTCTACAGTGCCTAGCTTTGCAGTACGTAACTGTTGGATTAGTGTGAGCTCTACAGTGCCTAGCTTTGCAGTACGTATCCACTGGTTAAATAAAAGGTTTAACTCGGGCAATATCGGTTTTAAACACCGAGCTTTATAATGTGTAATTCCTGGGGCATCGTAATCTTAAGGTGGTAACTCCTGTACGCCCTACAACACCGAACTTTACAATGTGTAATTAATAGGGCAGTAGGTGATACAACGTCGGACTTTAGAATATGTAATTAATAGTGTAGTAGGGGTACAGCGCCAAACTTTATAACATGCAACATTTTTCTTTTTTCATTTTTTTTTTTGGGGGGGGGGGGGAGGGCAACAGGTTCTAGAATACCAAGCCTTACAATATTTATTCTTTAGAGCAATGTGCAGCCAGTAGATACACCCTAAACTTGGTGGTGGTGCGTCGATATTTAGTGGTCCACATGGTGGTCGAGACCCAGATTATAGTGAGGAGAACCAAGTCCCTCCAGAACTATCCAGGGCCGAGAACATCGTATGACAAAAAGTCCCAGCAAGCTCTGGAGAGGAAGGAAGCTAACGGAACCGTCCCCCATTTTTCCTTTCTACTTTGTGCTTGCGTTGCGAAATTTGAAAAATATAAATATTACAGTCAGGGATGAAACACACGGGCCACCATGGCGTTGCGAAAATTAAAGCAAAAGTGTATATATAATACTGTTAGGATTAGGATATATATAATACTGTCAGGGATAGGATATATGAAGCACGATGTTACGTGTCCAATTTTTATTTATAGACCCTGCTTAGGATTTTATGGAAACTTTAATTTTCTTGATTAAATTAATTCCCTCTCTTCACCCTAAACAGACGGGTTGCTCAAATTATCATTCGACTAGGTTAAAAATGCGTCTTTGTAGTTAAGACAAACAGATTTACGAACTGACAACTTGCGTACAATAGCCGGCTTGGAAATCGTTAAAACTCTCTTAAATTAATATGCATTCAAAAGGTTCATTTAGCTCAATCGTCCCCCATCCAAACCACATGATTAGGTCTATATGCATAAGAATCACTACGAAAGAGGTTTTTAACAAAGTATAAAAATAAATTTAATATTTAACATGTAACGATAACAATTAATTACGAGCACGAAGTCTAGATTTAAACAGTAGCAAATAAATCAGTGCTTATAATGAGTTACAGTCACTTGTTTATAGAAGTTTAGTTGCCCAATAGTCTTTTGGTCTCAGGAGAACAGATCATTACTTATCTGTGCTCATGAATGCCACGTGGTCTCCAAACTGGTTAGATCTGGTCCACATCACTTTGATTCATCGCTGGTACTGCCCGTAGCATCAACAGTCAACCGTCCACTCAGTTACTGCGCTAGGCGTACTCTGCGTAGAATCGTTAATCAATGGCGGCCGGCCCTTTCGTCATCGTCCGTCCAAGATTAACACAACGTGCGCCAATGTAGAAAGTAGGCATGGGTTATGAAGACATGTGAGTCGACATATGGCCCAAGTGTAGGTTCGAGTAGAACAAGAACCAAGAAGAAGTATGAAGAACAAGAAACCTGCTCTGGAAACAAAATTAATTTCCATGAGCGATTGCGTTTGTGTTCGCAAACCCAAGCACGTGATTGATATTTAAATGCTCTGAATTTAGAATCTTCGACTATTGTGTCGTTTACAATTTAAATATAGTTATATTTAAAAGATACAATGCGGTTCACATGTGTGTTACATTTAACATTACATGAGCGTATGAATTTCCAAACATTTACAGCATTAAAAATTGGGATTCACACAAAGGAATAATTCAAATTAAGCATGAGCGCTTTACAGATTAGCATAAAATTATACGCAAGAAAACAATTTGAATTACAAAGGAAAATTCGCAACGTGCACAGACATTCCTGCGGCACTAGTGAATTTAAGATTTATACAAATTAAAGATAAGAAAGAGTTACAATAATTTATATACAAATGAAACCCTTAGATTTGTCATTTTACAATCGAATCACGTACTTTGGCTAGAATGCGATAATCCTGTACAAAATAATACATCAATTCAAATACAAAATACAATTAACAAATGCAATAATATTTGTAAGAAGTAGACGTGTTACCTCTCAAAAGTAGATTACTGCTTCAAGCAACGGGTTTCTAGCATGACTCGGCAAATAGGCGGTGACTAGCTTAGGTAGCTGACTTGTGTGTCGACCGGGTCTGTGAGTGCGAGTGACAATTTTACTGCGCGTTATCGTATTTATTAAACTGTACTGAATGCGTCACATGACTGATCACATGGTATGTTGTTGATCCGAAATTGCTGGACAATGGTCTAAAGTTACATAACAAATCTGACCTCCTTGCTAGAAGCTTCTCGATACTGATGCACCATGGGAAAGCTTTAACAAAGAACTCAATTCAAAATTTGATTTTTGAATCAGCAAACTGGGTTAAGAGTTCATGACACAGAATTAGTCAGACTCTGTCACACACGATCAGGGTCAATAACTTCCACTAATACGTTGTTAAAGGCAACCCTTCACCCCACTTCCCCATGTGTGAATGCATTTTATTCAAATATGGATCAACTTAAAGTTTATTACTATTTTGAGTTCAAATGGAGAACGAAGCCTTTAAGTACAATCCACCAGATGTGCATTTCGCAAGATTTAATCTGTCCGCGAGCGCTATTTCTCAGTATGATAAATAGAAACCCTAAAGTTTTGCTCGACTGCTGCTGTGCTGTTTACAACAATCGAAATAGTGTTTTTGCACACACAAACACACACACACACACACACACACACACACACACACATACACACGCACAAACACACCTCCACAACCTACATATATGTTATGGTAAAATAAGCCAGTCGTAATAATATAATTCGCAAGTTAAACACGATAAATTTTCAACTAGCCGCAATATATTTTTTTAAATTTATGATTTTTTAAATTTAGGCTTTATACATTTATTTATGAACGTAGACTTACATGATTCATTTTCAGTGTATCATATTATTGGTCATTCCTCAAAGGAATTTAACATGAATAACTGCACCCCTTTGGAAGACACAATTAACGCTATCTGATTAAAAGACGTTGGAGACTAGTGTTTATCCTTCAAAATAAACTTTACTGTCTCTTTAAAAGACAATTAAGTCTAGGGTCCCGATAAGAAACAAAATTATTGTTAGGTATTCTTGGAAAAGATATAATGAATGTTAGGGCACCTTGAACAGAGAGTATCAGAGCCAGACTTTGATTTTAAAAAGAACTAAACGCTAGGGTCCACCTCCTTACAACTTCCAAACAAACACAGCACCAACAGCAACAAATCCCACAAAATTAAACCCGACAAAATTAAAGAAAATCAACGCTCCTAATTGTGCGTTTCGCTAGAGTTGATTCACTTCCAAGGTCTACAAAAACGTTTCGTCGGCTTCAGTTACGAATCAAAGTAATATTCAAGACCCACAGACAACCCACTCAACTTTATTTGACATTGGTGTGTCGGGTTTTTCAGAAATGAACCGCTAAAATTGGCAGCGTTCGCTTCACGAAAGCAAATTCCATTTCTAATTATATTCCCTGTATGCAGAAGGGCTTGCAAATACCTATATATGTTAACTGCAATATAAACCTCTGCAAATACTTCAAACTCCAAGGGAAGCTAACTCTCACAGTACCAGTCGTCAAGGTGATCTACAAGCAATGGCCAGAGAGTGGAAACAGAATCTTTGAGATAATTTGAAGTGCTTAAGACTAACGCCTGCCCACTTGAAGGAACCTCTGATGAGAAAGGGAAGTAAATCTGACAAATACTGTGGTGAAGGGCATTGAATTGCATGGCTTCAGCAGCAGAGGCGTTATGAAAACTTTTGTAGTTAATTACATTGACCGATGGATAAATTAAACATTCTGATAAGACAAACAGAGAGAAGGATAAATAAATTCGACAATCTTCAGAGCATAGAAAAAGTGAAATTCTAAAAAAAAATAATTACTTTCAAAATATTAGCGATAAACTCTAGTCTACATTACCGCCATTTTGGAGATTAAGACAATCGATTCATTTTATTAAACAAAATCTAATGGTATTAAACTTTAAAACAAAAAGAATAAAAAAATGTAAATCTCTAATAACATTCGATTCATAGTTAATCCTTATGTAATAACTTTAAAAAAGCCAATAAACAAATTGTTTATATATATGTGCACAAGGTAATAAATCTTGTCCGTATGAGACTTTAAGAATAAATGCTCCTGCTTGTGTACAAAATACTGAGTTTAAAGTAGGAGACAGACAGAAAATACATTCACACACATGCACCCATTTATATATGTATGTTTGTATATCTGTATCATGATATACCGAAAAATGGACAGGCAGACACACACACAATATAGTGAGAGTAAGATCGAGACTGAGAAAGATAAATATTACATCGGCAGAAAGAAAGAGAGTAAAAGAAAGACACTGAGGTAAAATAGATATTAGACAGAAAGCGGGAAAAAAGTCAGAGAAAGAGAGAGAGAGAGAGAGAGAGAGAGAGAGAGAGAGAGAGAGAGATTCTAATTGGAAAGTGATATTGATGAAGGCTGCTGATCAATGTTCGCTTGGAATGCATAATTAAACAGGTACTGAGGGTCTAATTTTATAATGTACAGAAATGATGCAGGATAAAATGATCTATTCCAGAAAGCATGTGATGACTTTCATTGAAATAAGTCCTAATTACATAGTGTATTTTCTCGTAACAAGCGCAAATTCCTTTCTGTAAATACTACTTATATATGGTTTCAACATATATTTAACTCCACGATTGTTACAGTCTGTAAATACTACATATATATGGTTTCAACATATATTTAACTCCATGATTGTTACAATCTGTAAATACAGATATGGTTTATTTTAAAGCGCTTAACAATGTGGATAACGTTATCTGTGCAAACTTAAATGGCCACCCAAAAACATTTAGCAATGTAAGTGTACAGCTATTGCTATTGTTCATGAGCCATAAAGGAATGAAACGATAGCATGTACAACAACACACCTCGAAATCGGCCTAGACCGGAAGCGCTCTCCATAAATTAAGTCACAACAACACACACATTATACTATTAAAATTGACAAAAATACACTGTCTAATTCGCTATTATACTATCACAGCATTTTGCAATTCTAAATCTAACTTTACACACTTATCAACTGTACATTCTATATACGGGTTACCACTCAAATCCAGAACTAATCCATTAATACTAATTATTACACAGTTGGATTTCTGTTTTTGATAACTGTTATCAAATATCTATCAACTATAAGAATTGTTTATTCGTTAATAATGTTAATAACATAATGTTACTTAAATTAATTATCTCTCACACCTCTGTCTCATGGGTAGACTTGGTCTGTAAAATCCTACTTTGAACTTCAGTCTCCTGACTAGATTTGGTCTTATAAAATCCTACTTTGAACTTCTGCCTCTTAAGTAGACTTGATTTTATAAAATCCTACTTTGAACTTCTGCCTCTTAAGAAGACTTGATTTTATAAAATCATACTTTGAACTTCTGCCTCTTAAGTAGACATGATTTTATAAAATTCTACTTTGAACTTCTGCCTCTTAGGTAGACTTGGTTTTATAAAATCATACTTTGAAATTTAGCCTCTTAAGTAGACTTGGTCGTATAGAATCATACTTTGAACTTCTGCCTCTTATGTAGATTTGGTTTTATAAAATCATACTTTGAAACTCAGCCTCTTAACTAGACTTAATTAAATCTTCATATTCTTCCTGTCAATAAATCTGACATAAATTCTCACTTGTATGGATATATGTATATTCGTATGCAACTTTAATCTCATTCCACATCTTACTCCACATCTCACTCCATATCTCATCATATTTCTCACTCGAGACCAAATATTTCTCTCTATGCATTAAAGAAAAAAAAAAAAAGCAAATGTCGCCCACTTTCTAGTTCTTGCTTAGAAAAGCATGCACTTCACAAATTGTTCGCTAAACATAATCTTTTTATGATAGCCTTTCGTCTACACTCTAAACCATTCTTGAGCTCTCTGCTTAAGAACGGCAATGAACATTTCCATTTTTTTTTTTTACAATACTGATTGCTCCCTGCTTATCTACCTCACGTGTCTTCAATAGACTTTCAGTTCTCTTTGCCTACAACATTACCTCCCTTTGGCGCTAGAGTGTAAGAAGGTAAATACATTTGTCTTGGAAGTCTAAGCAAATGGCAGTTTTAACCTTCTTAACCAAGACTCAATGCTCGCAGTTTCAGCAGTAATGAATAAAGAGAACTTTCCCGATTCGCCATTTGCGGTCGCACTAAGTGCATCAATGTAGCAAGTGAAAACCATTTGCTAGCAAAGTATGATCATTCTCAATGCTCCCAATCTTTAGTGTACCCTGAGTTTCTGATACGAAAGAAGAGCAGGGCTGCCTCTGTGTCACGTGTCTTTGAGAACACTATCCACTCGTTGCAATTTGTTTTCCTCATTACCTCATTACCGCACCACTTCGCGTTTCACGAAGGGAAAAAAAAATCTGTTGCTGTTTGTACATGGCTTAGTTTATAGTACTGTGAGGTCCAAAATACATATAGGCATCAACTTCTGTAATTTATGTCTTATTTTGTGACAATCTTTCATTTGCAATCAGATAACCATCTTTCCTAAAGACTACAATGCCAATTTTCTCTAGATAACCTAAACATCTAACCATGTTATATCAAGGTGATTGTTTAAACTCTACGTTATATTCGATCAGTCATATTATATCGAGCTGATTGTGTAAACCCCTCGCTATACTCGATCAGTCATGTTATATCAAATTGATTGTGTAAACCCCTCGCTATATTGGATCAATCATATTATATCGAGCTGATTGTGTAAACCCCTCGCTATATTCGATCAATCATGTTATTTCGAGTTGACTGTAAACTCTCGATCAGTCATGTTTATCAAATTGATTGTGTAAATCCTTGCTATACTCGATCCATAAACTTTTTCTATTCTCGATCATTAACTCTTTGCTATACAGGATAAATTATATTATATCGAGTTGATTTTATAAACCATTCGCTTTATTCGATCAACTATGCTGTATCGAGATGATTTTGTAAACTCTTCGCTGTATTCGATCATCATGTTATATCGAGATGATTGTGTAAACCCATCGCTGATTTCGATCAATCACATATCTGATTAAAATATTTAAACTCTTTGATATACTCGATCAATAATGTTATATCGAATTTATTGTGTAAACTCTCCGCTCGTCATGTTATATCGAGATGATTTTGTAAATCCTTCGCTATACTCGATCAATAACCAACCCTTCGCAATAGGGGCCTACTCGATCAGAAACCCTGCGCTACATTTGATCAATCATGTTACATAGAATTGATTGTATAAACTTTCCGTTGTACTTAGTTATGTTATATCGAGTTGATTGTATAACTCTTCGCTGTACTTAATCATATTATATCGAGTTGATTGTATAACTCTTCGCTGTACTTAATCATGTTATATCGAGTTGATTGTTTAAATACTTCGCAGTCGTAAATGCAAACAAAAGGGAAGAAAATCTCCAGTACGTCAAGCAGAAGTTGAGCCCCTTGAACTCCGTTCTTTATCTTCTGAGCTGCTGGCTCGCTAAAGAAAAATGAAAACAGAATTAGGCTCATATATATTCACCTTACTTTAATCGAATGGGGCATTGCCCCATATATTCTAATAGAAATCTTCACAGATTGGTATATGCTTTTACAGAGCTAGAGTAAAATCTACTGTCTCCTTGAAGGCAGACAAAATATGGAAAAACAGCCAGGTTGACTGATATAAAACACAGATAGCGACACCGACTGATAAAGGTCCATAGATTGATATGAGCAGCAAACAGAGAAGGCCCAAGCATTTCAAAGTCAGAATCGTTCCCATGTCAGAGCATTCCAAAGTCAAAATCCCCCCCACCCCACCAATCAGAAGCGAGAAGCGAACCCTCCTTTCAAGTCAGAAGCGTCCGTTCCATCCCCCTCCCCCCCCCCCTTAGTCAGAAGCATTCCCAAATCATTCCCATTTCAGAAGCGAGAAGTAAGGAATGCGCTAATTCTAATATCTAATATTGCGCTTTTATCAAGCAAGTTATAGTAGTATATTAATAATTAATCAACCGATTTACGTATACTGTACTTGAAATATGAAACAAAGTACCACAACTCCTTCTTCCCACTCACACTCACTCAGAGTGCATTTTAAGGCGGTTGAATTTATTGTGAGATGAGATCGGATTCCTACATACCTTGAAAGTTCTGTGACAGGTAGATCACGAAATTCGATATTTTTTTGTGAACGATTGTAGTTTATTTTTAGCACAGTGGAGAAACATGTATCTTAGCAGGGAAAACACCCAATGCTTACGATACTTAACACTTGTTTTCTATTTGTTGACGTCATGTCACTGTAATTCTAGTTGATGCCTATCGCTTTAAAACATGTTGACATAATATCTCTGTAAGTTCTTGTTAATGGTGGTTGATGTATGTTTCTTTAATTAAAGTTGAAGACATGTCTCTTTAATGCAAGTTTATACTATTTATATTACTTTAACAAGCTGCCTGCTGTTTCCTTAAAACAAATTGACGTCACGTGTCTAGAATACAAGTTAACACCACATCACTTTAATACAGAGTGACGCCATATCATTTTAATACTAGATGATGTCATGTCTTTTTTTAAATATAAGTTGACGCCACGTCTCTTTAATACTGTACCAAGATTTTCCACAAGATGATTTGTTATTCAGTTTTATTTACACACGTACGCACACGCAGTCTTATGCAGGTATATATAAGCATATGTTTAAGTCTAAAGTACTTTGAACATTTGTAACACAGTCATTCTTTAGATGTACACTGGGTAATTTGTTTTGAGAGCAGACCACAGGATCAGCTCTTGAAAATTATCCTTACGTACCATGGTTTTGCATTAAGAACTTTATTTGTGTTTTAGCTCTAAGCAAGTAATCATGATGGTCTCCTCTCTGTGTTTAATATCGGGAGAATAATCAAGACAAACATTTTCCTGAGTTTAATAAATTTCTTGCAAGTAATCACTGATTTATTTTCTCTTACTGAAGAACAATTGCTTGGAGTAACTGAGATAGCTTTGTGTTTTATTCGAGTGGTGTTTAATCCAGATATGTGTAGATGTCACGGCATATAAATGGTTTTTTGTTTTATTCGAGTGGTGTTTAATCCAGATATGTGTAGATGTCATGGCATATAAATTGTTTTGTGTTTTATTCGAGTGGTGTTTAATCCAGATATGTGTATGTGTCATGGCATATAAATGGTTTTGTGTTTTATTCGAGTGGTGTTTAATCCAGATATGTGTATATGTCATGGCATATAAATGGTTAGAAATAAAAGAATCAGGAATGGGTATTAGGAATGAACAGAATTGGAATGAGCAAGGTAGGAGTGAACTAATTATAAATTAATCAGGTAGGAACGAAAAAACTTAGGAATGAATCTAAGAATGTCCTACTGTTAGGACTTAAGCATGAGTGATCCAGTTAGGAATGAATCAGGTAGAGATGCACAAGTTAGGAATGAATCAAGTAGAGATGCACAAGTTAGGAATGAATCAAGTAGAGATGCACAAGTTAGGAATGAACCAGAGTGGAATGAATCGGGTAGAAATTCACGAGTGAAGTTACACAAGAATCCTGCAGGAATAAAGTGTAGAATCAGGTAGCGAAGAGAACAATTTAGGAATGAGCCAGTTACGAATGTATAATATAGGAACGAACATTTTCATTGCACTTTGTAAGTAAATCATGCAGCCCCATAGTATTCATGAATAAGTGTGGGGCATGCCTGTTGCAGGAAATTCGTGACACGGTGAAAACTGCTGAGTAATGGCGGGCGTGCCTGTTGCAGGAATATCGATTAATGACACGGTGAAAACTGTTGAGGAATGACGTCTTATAATATGATCTATATCGGGAAACACAGTGCACTATGAAGAGCACTGAATTATTTATTTAAAAATATCCTTAGAGAGAAAAATTATTTTAAAATTTTATTTTGACGCAATATGGAACTGAAGCTCATTACAAATACTAAGATAATGCAATAAACCTGTTCTTCTAAGATAATCACTAAGACAGTGCAACAAACCTGTTCTTATATATTATCACTATGATAGTGCAATAAACGTATTCTTGTAAGTAATCTCTAAGATAGTGCAATAAACCCGTTCTTATAAGATAATCACTAAGACAGTGCAATAAACCTTTTTTTTTTGTAAGATATCACTAAGATAGTGCAATAAACATATTCTTACAAGGCAATCAATAATAATTTATAACATTTATTAATAGCATACTTGAAGCACACACACACACACACACACACACACACACACACACACACACACACACACACACACACACACACACACACACACACACACAAATAGACAAATCGACAAACCAACCAATATTTCGATGTTTTGAAAATTCGACTTCGATTTTATGTCAGTTCGATAGATTCTAGAGTTCGAAGCTCTTTCACACTGTTTAAAAAATAAACCCTCCAAAAGATCACGACCACTCCTCTCCTAACTCATCTTCTCTCACATACACACAAGTACACACATACACCAGTAAGAAAAATGATAAACCCCAAACCATAAACAGCACAGTAGATTATTTTTTTTTTTAAATCCAGAAATATTGTTGACAATCTAACAATCTTTTCTGTGCACTTGTCATATCTTGCAAAATGCCCCCAGTCCCGGGTATTAAACTAACCGTACAATTCTTACTACGACTTTCACTCTACTTAAAGTTCAAGCAATCATCGCTAATGAGGGCATATCCGTCTAGACTCTAGAGACTTGCGTTCCTTTTCTTGGTAATTAAGCGGGCGTTAATATGGCCACGATCATGTTTGTGCATGTCTCTTTCTTTTCTCTGTCTACTTGAAGTGTGCTAAGTTCCGAACTGTTAAGACGATTCTATTCTCGTGCATACTGTCTTGTATAGCTTGCGCTCTAAGTTCCGAACTGTTAAGACGATTCTATTCTCGTACATACTGTCTTGTATAGCTTGCGCTCTTTGTTCTATAGTTCTGAGTGTCGTAATAATATTTTTTTTTAAAGCCGAGATGCCATCTAGTACTTGCATTCTAGCTTCTCCATTTGTTCAAGTTTGTGGACATCGCAAGCACGAGGTGACAGCTCTGTACTCTTGGCCAACTTACTAGCCAACACACTGTTGTTCTTCTTCTTTCAGTTACCAGTCAATATAACTTAAACACTGATCATTTTCAGGTGACTGCTTTGCACGTCTGTTTTCACCCGGATTCAGTTATAGATTGGTAAAATGAAGAACCTCGAATTACTAGTCTAATGGCCACTCAGGACAACTCTGCATTAACAGTGGATTTTGGTCGAGGACACATTTTATATGAGGAGTTAGATTAAGTATTCAAACTGTACAGATTTTGAGAACTGATTTAATGTTTTCTAAAGCAGTTGTAGTCGCTTCTAACATTACTTAATTTCAATATCATGAAGTGTATTTTAAAATGTCATGTACGATTATACTCTTACAAAACCAGCCGCATAAAATATGTAAACCTCTTTGAAGTCCTTAAAAGAAAGAAATCCAGACAAACAAACGAATAGCAATAACCCACACACCAGAGAATAAAAAGCAAAATCAGAAGACACTCACCCATCCAAACCCAAAATACTTTAAAGAAATTCCCACAGAAAGAACGAACAATATAATTAACGTCACCTTTGTGCGGACAAGTCCCTTTTTGTTCTCGGAAAACAACAGGCCACTTTGTGTGTTAGTGTGCCACTTGGTGTCCTTACAAGACATTAAATCACGATATGTGTGTAAACCTGTCTCACTCTCTCTGTCCCTTCACACAAAAGAGTAAAGTTCTTTTTGAGCTTTTAGATACTTTAGTTGCATCTAATTACAAAGACTGTGATATTATCATAGTGAAGAAAATGAAGATTTTGTAGGGTAAAGGTCGTGGGATTTTACCATGGAAAGGATGACGAGGCTGCAGTATTGTAATAATGATGTGGTTGTGGTATGGTAACAACCATGGGTTTGGGATAGGGTAAAGTTAATGATGTGATTCTGTAAGGTTGATGAAGTTGTGGAATGGAAAGGTCGATGAGGTTGTAATATACTACTGGTGATGTGGTTTGCGATTTTGTCAAGATGACGAGGTTGTGGCATGATAAGTATGATGACATTGTCGTATGGTAAGGATGACGAGGTTGGGTCATAGTGAGGATGATGAGGTTGTGGAATAATATGAATATGGTTGTGATTCTGAGAGGACGATGAGATAGTATTTTAAAGATGATGTGATTTGATTTTGTAAGGATGACAAGAGGTTGTGGTATGGCATGGATGACGAGGTTGTGGTTGATGATGAGATTGCTTAACAATAATCATATCGAGGTTGTATTATAGTTTATAATTATAATATTATAAAATAATGAGGTTATAATTATGTAAGGATATAGTTATCATTTTATAAACACGATGAGGTTGGATATAGGAAAGATGATGAAGCCGTGATATGATAAGTATGATGAGATTGTGGTTCACTGTTATCAAGACGAGTAATAATGAACTTAAACAAAGTCAACCGATCTGTGCTTTTAGCACAACTTTTATATTCAACTTTTCCATCGTATAGGTTCAACAGGTTGCCTGTTACATTTCTGACACCAGTAAAACAATAATGGCAGCGACAAGGCTAGGTACATCTGGCGTCATTGTCACAGTGTCAGACCTAGATGAGTTTGCGTCAAGCAACTCTGGGGATGCAGCGGAGGAGACAGAGACCAGTAGCAGCAGCGCGTCCTCCAAAGACCGGCCTAATTCTTCCGACAGTTTCAAAACCACTTCCGGGCATTCGGACCAGGTAAGACAGAGATACACGATTCAGGATACATTTCTTATTAATTATTAATTATTCGTGCGTTAACAGTCTAACAGTTGACTTTTTCTTCTACGTTTGTGGTTTTAAATTAAGCCTAAAAACGAAAAATTAAAAAAAAAAATCATCTTTCCATTTTCTTCAAACTGATTAATTCTGAATAAAGGCAATAATTAAGTTTTCAAACGATGGTTATGGTAAGTTTGTAACATTTATAAATTTGAAGCTATTAAAGTTTAAAACTACACAATCATTTTCGGGATAGCCTGTATAATCACTTAGAAAATATGTGTGTGTCAAAGTGTACCATAAACACAGACACACGTGAAGGAGCCTTCCATTTATCTCTAGTTCGACAACAATGACTAATCGATGCAACCTGACCATGAATGAGTGGGGCAGGAGTCGACGTGACGTAGTCACCGACAGTCCTCGTGGCAAGGTGGGTAACGTGATGCCATTGGGCGCAATGTGGAATGAAGGTTGAGCATGCGATCACGTGGTGTAGAAACGAACACGGGGTGCTAAGATGCGGCATAATGAAAAAAATCGTGTGACAATGAGACGGAATCTTCCTTCGGTCTCTAGAAATATACAAATACTTCAAGATATATAAAGTAACTCAAGGGATGACGTTCGTGAGCAAGGTGGTTACAGCGAACATTCTTTCATCTTTGGAGTTTTCGTGGGCGTTTGCGGGTTGGGGTGGGTCGATATTGAGCTGTCCACTTGGTGTAGTCGAAACCCTAGAATACAGGGATGGGAGACATAACTTTTTTTTTGTTTTCAATACGATCCTAAAATATTCTCTGTAGGTCTGTATGGAATTGACGAAAATTGAATTTCTCAACTTACACAATTAAATGTTGGCAGTTTGTGGAGTTATTAATTTTTTGAAATTAGTGTTTATTTTTTCATAAATCAAGCAAATATTTCCTAAAATATTGTAAATTTTTAAATCCTAATTTCAGAATCACGCTCAGCACACATTATTATAATTTATTCATTCATAGCCCGATGTGTAATTTTGCCGAGATTAAAAAAAAATCAACTTTATATTTTCGGGTATTTGGCGCAGAAATGCGAAAATTGGTGACCTTGCCTCGTGCAGTATGCAAAAGTTTGAAAATACAAGTTTGAAATTGATGTCTGGCGATTGAAAATTGATACCTCTGCCAAATACTGTCAAGAGAATATTAAAACTTAAGTATGCAGGAAACGTCATGCAAGATGGAGGTAACGAAAACTGGTGCCATTTATAGCGCTAATGAGCTACCTATCTCTGTAATTTATTAATGGAAAATTGTGAAATAATTCACTTTTATAGATATCATGTATGCATAGAATATTTCCACGTTTGGATAGAATTGGACAAACAGTTCCCGAGGTATGACGTTGTACACGCGCGAAAATTGCGCCACCCCCATTTTGGGGTGGGGGGTGCGAATAGCAGGATAGATTCTTCTTGATTCCTGCAAAGTTTGGTTACTTCTGAGAAGCAGTTTCGAGAAAAGGTAGTTTTTCTGTGAAATCGGCTCTTCTCAAGGGATTAGGGTAGGTTTTGTGAATTATGACGTGGACTCGATTTTATAAAACATCAGAGAAATGTTTTTGATATTTTAATCATTATGAATTTATGGGAATATAGAAATGAAACAAATTAATCGAAAGATGATGAAACAGGTCGCATAAATCTGTTATTTTCGAAGAAATAGACTTGTAAGTATTGGGGTAAATCAAATAAAGATGTACGGAAAACATTATTTCATAACCAAATCAAGTCCAAGGTTCTTGAAATACATGCACCATATTTTGATCAGAAATGCGTGGCAATGTTTTCTGTTTATTGCAAAAGGTTTCAGATCGATATCTCTAACGGTTTTAATGAATATTTTTCTATGTAATCAGACCTCTCCAAAGTTAGAATATTCTTATTACTAATACAATTAAGTTCAGTGGAAAGTCACAATGGCTGCACTCTCCCGCGATTTTCTTATTATGCATACATTATCTGAAAAGGGAAATTACTCCGAATGTAAAAAGGCAAATCTGTTGTTCCGGTTTCCGATTTTAGTCTGCGGACGACCGAAATATTACATCGATTTCCGATTTTCCATTATTGACCAAAATCTTAAAACGGTAAAAAAATTCAAAAATAAGACACCCCTCCCCCCCCGAATATTTAGACGTTTTGATGATTTTTCCAGACCTTTATCGGGTATGAAAAAACTAAAATAATATCCCAGACTTTTCCCAGAATTCTAGACCTGTGCGGCAAAACCCGAAGATTGCTATACTGTACCAGTGAAAAAGTCCGAAGATGTTGGCGTGGCGAAACAGAAGAGTGAGGAAGCCCTGAGATGGCGTGGCAAACAAAAGATTATTATACTGTAACCAGTGAGGAAGCCCTGAGATGGCGTGGCAAACAAAAGATTGATATACTGTTACCAGTGAGGAAGCCCTTAGATGGCGTGGCAAACAAAAGATTGATATACTGTTACCAGTGAGGAAGCCCTGAGATGGCGTGGCAAACAAAAGATTGTTATACTGTAACCAGTGAGGAAGCTCTTAGATGGCGTGGCAAAAGATTGTTATACTGTAACCAGTGAGGAAGCCCTGAGATGGCGTGGCAAACAAAAGATTATTATACTGTAACCAGTGAGGAAGCCCTGAGATGGCGTGGCAAACAAAAGATTGATATACTGTTACCAGTGAGGAAGCCCTGAGATGGCGTGGCAAACAAAAGATTGTTATACTGTAACCAGTGAGGAAGCCAGAAGTTGTTGATTGACAAAACAAAAGATTGTTTTACTGTAACCAGTGAGGAAGCCCTGAGATGGCGTGGCAAAAGATTGTTATACTGTAACCAGTGAGGAAGCCAGAAGTTGTTGATTGACAAAACAAAAGATTGTTTTACTGTAACCAGTGAGGAAGCTCTTAGATGGCGTGGCAAAAGATTGTTATAATGTAACCAGTGAGGAAGCTCTGAGATGGCGTGGCAAAAGATTGTTATACTGTAACCAGTGAGGAAGCCAGAAGTTGTTGATTGACAAAACAAAAGATTGTTATACTGTAACCAGTGAGGAAGCCATGAGATGGCGTGGCAATCAAAAGATTGATATACTGTTACCAGTGAGGAAGCCCTGAGATGGCGTGGCAAACAAAAGATTGTTATACTGTAACCAGTGAGGAAGCTCTTAGATGGCGTGGCAAAAGATTGTTATAATGTAACCAGTGAGGAAGCCCTGAGATGGCGTGGCAAAAGATTGTTATACTGTAACCAGTGAGGAAGCCAGAAGTTGTTGATTGACAAAACAAAAGATTGTTATACTGTAACCAGTGAGGAAGCCCTGAGATGGCGTGGCAAAAGATTGATATACTGTAACCAGTGAGGAAGCCAGAAGTTGTTGATTGACAAAACAAAAGATTGTTTTACTGTAACCAGTGAGGAAGCCAGAAGTTGACAAAGATTGCTACAGTGTAACCAGTGAGAAAGCCCGGAGATGTAGCAGAAGAAATGTGCCTGCTGAATCACATCGCTGTGAGGTCCGCTCAAAGTAGTTCGAATAAAAAAGGGGGGATTGGGTGGAGCGGAGCCTAGAGTGGCTGTTGAAATAGTGCAGCGAGGTTCCCAAACGCCCAGAATGTCGAACTTAAATTCCAGAAATGTCCGCCATGATTCCATTTGGCAAATTTATGAAAAGGGTTAGCGTGCGTTTTGCTTCGGTACTTTTATCGATTACTAATCTTATTTCGGTACTTTTATCGATTACTAGTCTTATTTCGGTACTTTTATCGATTACTAGTCTTATTTCGGTACTTTTATCGATTACTAGTCTTATTTCGGTACTTTTATCGATTACTAATCTTATTTCGGTACTTTTATCGATTACTAGTCTTATTTCGGTACTTTTATCGATTACTAGTCTTATTTCGCTACTTTTATCGATTACTAGTCTTATTTCGCTACTTTTATCGATTACTAGTCTTATTTCGGTACGATTGCCCGTGCGCTTCTTTCGTGCAATATAGCCGAGCTGCGGACCGGAACTTACAGGTGTATTCAGTGGCGCGTGTCCGACAGTAGCTCCGTCATAGCTTTGTAACGATTCTTCGCTTTGCTTGAAATCAGAAGTTGTATTTTAAACACGCTGGTCAGTCTCTTTGTTACCGGATCTCAGCACGTTGTTGCCCAAAAAATAAAATTAAAAATTAAAAAAATGTTATCTTGCCACACACATCATACCCCCCTCCCCGAACCTCATGACGACGATTTGGACATATTTTATTATGCTGTTTGATGGGGGTGGGGGGTCTGATACAGCTGTTCTGGCCGCTTGAAAACAGCTTCATGTACTTGTCCGGATAATCTCGTCTTCGGATACCACTTCGTTCTTACACGAAACTGATCTTTTAAGAAATCATTCTGGATATCAACATTTAAAAATGATCGATAGTTGTAAAGAATATGATGCGGAATGCTCTCTTTTGACATTCACTGCCGCGGTGATGTTTCCTGCAATATGAGAGTGAGTCATTGATGGGAAATACATTGACGTCAATGCCGTAGTGATGTTTCCTGCAATATGAGAGTGAGTCATTGATGGGAAATACATTGGACGTAACTGAATACGGGCGGTGTACCTTTACAAATAGTGATATTACAACGGGGCAGATATGAGATACACTACACTTTTAACAAAAGCATATAGTTTCATTACAGTGTTTTCTGTAAATATTTTGTTTTTGATTTGATTTGGTTATGCATCATATATGTCTTTAATTTTGTTTACGTTTGTATTTCTATAAGGTCGATAGACAGATAGATAGACAGAGAGATAAATAGACGGACGGACACACATACATACAGATAGATAGCTAGATAGCAGTAAACTTTATTGTTGTTTGGTTTTGAAGGATAATAACAATAAATGAAAAAAAAAATGAAGAGGCAAATGAGTAAGAATATAATAAAAAATAATCTTGAATACAAGTTGAGAATAATGCAGCAAAGAAAAAATAAAACTAAACACTGACGGCAAATTATGCACGCACTTACATACAGATAATTTGTCACTGAATTTATTAAAACAACTTTCAGCTTTGTTCCCGCTTTGGTTTTACGTGTATTTCGTCCACCCAGTGCACATTCGAAATATTCCTGTAATCCCGCAATTTCTTGGATTGACGGAAGTATCCTCATTTTGTCGCTTACTCTCCTAATGTCATTCTAATCTCACCTTTTTTTTCACTGAACACCCAGCAACGATTTGATTTCACATTTCATCGATATGCCAGAGTTGCTTTCCTTATTCAGTTATTTCATTATCTGTCCGAGGTGCTTTTAAGATTTTATAATTGTATTATTTGTCCGCGATGCCTTTCTTATTCTGTTATTTCATTATCTGTCCGAGGTGCTTTTAAGATTTTATAATTGTATTATTTGTCCGCGATGCCTTTCTTATTCTGTTATTTCATTATCTGTCCGAGGTGCTTTTAAGATTTTATAATTGTATTATTTGTCCGCGATGCCTTTCTTATTCTGTTATTTCATTATCTGTCCGAGGTGCTTTTAAGGTTTTATAATTGTATTATCTGTCCGCGATGCTTATCTGATTCTGTCAGATCTGTCCGAAATATTCTTCTGATCCCAACGATTTGTAAACTCGCCGAAATGCCGCTCTTAATCCACCATTTCATCGACTGTCCAAAGTACCTTTCTGATCTCACCATTCGGGGGCCTAAATATTTCAGATTGCGCTTGACTTTCTGACCTACTCGACTTCATCGATTGTTTTTCTTTTAATTTGAATGTCCGTAATAGGCATATGCTGATTTGTTTACTTATAGACCTACAGTTATAGGTATATGTGGACTTATTTACTTATAGACCTACAGTTATAGGTATATGTTGACTTGTTTACTTATAGACTTAAACTTATAGGCATATGTGGACTTATTTACTTATTGGTCTACAGTTAGAAACATATCTTGAATTGTTTCATCGTACGCCTAATGATCCAAGCATTTCTTGAATAGCTTAATTTAAACCCATTATTCAAAGCATTTATTGAATGGCTTAACGTAAGCTCATTATTCAAAGCATTTCTCGAATAGCTTAATCTAAACTTGAGAGCCAAGTATTTCTCAAAATGTTTAATCGTTGGTCTGTGGTTCTAAGTGTTTCTTGAATTGTTTATCGCAATTCCATGGTTTTAAAATAATCTGTTTAATTGGTGATCTACAAGTTCTAGACAATTAGAATTGTTTAAATTGTCTGAAATTGTGCGATTACCTTTGTTTAATGATAGACGTACTGTTCTGAGTATGATTAATCTGTTTAGTATTAGGCTTGTTATTCTAAAACATGTCTTAATATGTTTAGTATTAGGCCTGTTATTCTGAACATGTCTTAATCTGTTAGTATTAGGCTTGTTATTCTAAACATGTCTTAATCTGTTAGTATTGTTTACTATTCCAAGCATTAATTTGAATTGTTTAATTATAGTACTACTGTACCTAGAGTACCATTGTTTGTATGTAGGCCTACAATTTTAAGACTAGCCTTTCTTAAACCTTAGGCCTATTTTTTAAAGCATGTCTTTATTTGTTTAATGGTAGGCCTTCTATTTTAGATAGCTCGTTTTACTCTATGTCTTGATCTTTGTAATCATTGGTATACTGTTATAAGATTACCGCCTTTAATCCTAGGCCTTCTGTTCTAAGCATGCCATCATCAGATTAATTATTGGCCTACGGTTCCAAGTTTACTCCCTTTACCCTTATTTAATATTATTCTGAGCATAGATTTAATCACAGTTCTACTATTCTAAACATATCCTGAACAGTCTGATCAAGGGCCAACAGTTGTAAACCTATGCTGAATTATAATGCTGTCCCCTTGTTTCTAAACAGACCTTGAAGTACAGTCTTTATTATTGTACTAAATATTGAAGAAGATATATATATTTCGGCGTGTGTGAATGTTTCATAACGTGCCCAGAAAGCCAGGAGTGACTAGATCTCGACCCCTTAAGGCTTTATCAAAAGAAGTAATCAAAATTTGTGGACTGAAACTTCGCGTTGTCATTCTGATGTGTTTTGAACAGACCCCTACTTGCCCTCCATTGAAAAGCCACAAAGGAAAAATACACGTGTTAAGTGTTGTCTGCGCGATGCCCTTGTCTTTTTGAAACACATTTGAGCCAGAGTGTGTAAGGATCAGTACGATTACAAACACATTTGTGTCACAGTGTGTAATGATCAGCACAATTAGAAACACATTTGTGCCACAGTGTGTAATGATCAGCACAATTAGAAACACATTTGTGTCACAGTGTGTAATGATCAGCACAATTAGAAACACATTTGTGCCACAGTGTGTAATGATCAGCACAATCAGAAACACATTTGTGCCACAGTGTGTAATGATCAGCACAATTAGAAACACATTTGTGCCACAGTGTGTAATGATCAGTACAATTACAAACACATTTGTGCCACAGTGTGTAAGGATCAGTACAATTACAAACACATTTGTGCCACAGTGTGTAAGGATCAGTACAATTACAAACACATTTGTGCCACAGTGTATAATCATCAGTAAAATTACAAGCGATAAGAAGAAAAACAAGTGCCGCGTGTACTCTTTTAATACTACTTATTTCCATGGTAACAGAAAGCAGTTGGTGAAGTAAACTGTTTAGAAGTAGGATTCTGATACTTCACTATTTGTTGCAGAAGTATTTGACGTGGATCGATCGCACTTCTCAAAGTTCCACTTTGACTGAGCAGTGTAAAAGACAAAGCAAACCAGTTGACGATCAAAAGCGTACATTCTCTCAGATGACTTGTTAGCACAAAACACGCTCGTTTTTTTGTTTTGACGAAGGTCGCTTAACTGTTTCACGCCGCTAGTTTTAAATGATGAGTTTTTAAAGTACATTATGATACGACGACTTCCAAACAAGGTTCATGATTATCAGTTTATGAAACAGCGTCCTTGCTACCAGCATTAGTTATAAATTAAATAACGTATTGAGGTCTTTATCTCTAGAAATGTGTCTTGATCACAGGTTGATGGAATAATGTTTAATGTAATCAGTTTACCAAATACATCACCACCACCACCACCCATAGGTTTACGTCAATAAATCAGATCTTGATATAGAAATTCTTCTTCTTAAGAAAGCCTACAGTGCTTCTGTCCCGATGAAAAGTCTGTCGTTGTTTAAAAAAATAGCTTCATTTAGGAAGGTATACTAAAGCATGCATAAGGTTAAGCCCAATTAAAAAATGTCATAATAATAAAGCTTCCTTCAGAAAAGTATAATAAAGCATGCATAGGGTTAGGCCCCATTAAAACATTTATGTCGTATTAATGAAGCTTAATTAAAAAAAAGATTTATAATAAAGCTTGCATTGGGTTAGTCACCATTAAAAGTTTATGTCATAATAATTTATGCATAATTTGGAAAGCTATAATAAAGCTTGCATGGGGTTAGTCACCATTAAAAGTTTATGTCATAATAATTTATGCATAATTTGGAAAGCTATAATAAAGCTTGCATGGGGTTAGTCTCCAATAAAGACGTATTATGAGGTATTAATAAAGCTTCATTTAAATAGTGTTTGTAGACTTTGAGACTTTACAGACGTTACAGACTTTGAAAAACAAAACCGTTACTTTGTCTCCTGTCACGAACCTGATCTAATAATCTATATAGGTACTGACCTGTTTCCATTCTCACACCAAGCGCGCATTCACCACACGATTTCGTAACTGAGGTGAGATGACCTTAAGATATGCTGACATATATTTGTTCCAGTCGACAGGGGAGGCCAGTGGTGGTAGTGAAGTCAACTCATTAGACAACACTTCCAAGATGAAAAACCGTAAATCAGTCTGGAAGTCTTTGAAGAAGGTCAGAGAGGAGGTTAGTTTCAATGTCAGACACGTTGGCAAATGGATATGCTTATTTTACATACAGGACGACTCTCTCTCTCTCTCTCTATTTCTCCGTCTGTCCGTCCGCTCGCTCGCCCTTCCATCCATCCATCCATCCATCCATCCATCCATCTGTCCGTCCGTCTGTCTGTCTGTCCGTCCGTCCGTCTGTCTTCTCTCTATCCATTGGCAAATGGATATGCTGATTTTACATAAAAAGAACGACTATCTATCTATCTATCTATCTATCTATCTATCTATCTATCTATCTGTCTGTTTGTCTGTATGCCTAGCTTTCATTCAGTTTGTTTGTTGATCTGTTGATTATACGGAAACTATTTTCTTCGACCTTGCAAGCAGATTCTGGCACCGTTGCTGTCAGAACCGTAACCACTGTATCGGCCTTTACTCGCGATGCCAGATTTCGATCATCATGTCGACTCCAAGGGCTTGCTGTCACAGTTGACCACGTGACTGAGCTCGGTGCCAAATCTTGAACTGACTTAGTGGGTATTGGCATTCTATAAATGCTCCTGTAATATTTGTCTTTGAAAATTCCTCACCACCAATCCTTTATCATTGAATTCGCCAACTTTAAGAAATTATTTAAAAGAAATAAAAAATTTGACAAAGTAAGAAAAATGAAGAATCAGTCAAATATATATAACAAGACAAAATACCTCTTATATTAACTGGTTTCCGGAATGAATTTCGTAATATTTATTGAATAGAATGGATTGACGTCATCAGAAAGAGTGCATTTCGCCTTAATTATTGTGTGGAACCATTAATTTCAGAGTCATTGAATTAGCGCTGCGTTAATTTCAAGCATTTTATTTTTTAAACGGATTTTGCGAAATTTTATTCAAGTTATATTTTGGAGTAAATTTTCATTTTTTCCCACTGACAGGAGATTATCTGATTAATTTTTGTTTTGAAAGATATGTACTTCGAAGAGTTCCCCGCTAGCACGGCACTTCATCATCTTTCCGCACCATGTGATAGCCATGTTGCTTTTCTTATTTTATTTACTTTTTTTTCTTTTACAATGAATACTTTTGTGAATACTTTGTAGCAAACATTTATACCCCGTCCCCACACCATGCTCCTTTGGCTACCCAGGAACAGAAACTAGAGAATGCCGTTTCAACATTCAAATAAGTTGATCGATCATTGACATGCAAATACAAGTATTTATAAGTATTCGGCAAGTCTGCTTTGTTTTGAAAGGTGAAGGCCAGTAGCACGCAGTAAGAGAGCTGCGGTTGGTTTATTTCTTGGAGATAGAGATAGAGATAGAGAGAGAGATAGATAGATAGATAGATAGATAGATAGATAGATAGAGAGAGAGAGAGAGAGAGAGAGAGAGAGAGAGAGAGAGAGAGAGAGACTTTCGCTCTTCTGTTCCTGTTCAGATAAGTTATAATATAAAACTTATTGTTACGAAACATTTTCCTCTTATTAATCACGTGACGGGAAGGAGTGTAGTACAGGTTCAGTTTTAAAGTACATAGTGTATAAGGTATTACTTATTTCTATTTGAAATTTAGTATCATAAATAAAAATTATCTTCACAACACAGCAATGCTATGGAAAGGTACTGTTTACTGTTTTCATAATTTAAATCAAACAATGCAGTTTTAAGATATTGTTTATTTCTATCTGACTTTAGATAAAACAATTTAAAAGTTATGTTTTAAAAATGTCATTTAAATTTGTAAATCAGAGGTTTCATTTTGTTTGTAAAAGTATGTGAATTAAATTTAAAAATAATGATTTAATTATGGCAATTTAGAATATAATAATTTGTATGTGAATAAAATTAAAAATAATGATTTAATTATGGCAATTTAGAATATAATAATTTGTATGTGAATAAAATTAAAAAAATAATGATTTAATTATGGCAATTTAGAATATAATAATTTGTATATGAATAAAATTAAAAAAATGATTTAATTATGACAATTTAGAAGAAATGTTCTAGCTGCATTAAATTAAGAAGAACTATTAAAAAGTACTTTTCTTTCTGTATGAATTCTGTAATATTAAGAAGTATAGTTTAAAACTACCGTGGATTTTGTAAAAAACCAATAAAATTTTTTTTTCTGAATTAGAAAAACATTGTCACTTTTAATTGCAAATTGTACATTTTTATCTGTTGTCTTAGTTTCGTCTTTGTTTCCTCCCTCCCCCTCCGTTCCACCCCCCTCCCACACATAGATATTAGGCACAGAAACAAACACTTTACAAGTATGAGCGAACGCGCAAACATGAGAAAACTAATTATTTGCCATTTTCTTCATGTTTTTACTTTCGTCCCCAGATTAACGAAGACAGCCGACGAGTGTTTCGCTACATCGGACGCAAACTGCATAGAGGCCGCGGCCCTCACGAGACAAAGGTGAAGGAAATTCACATCGTTCCCGGAGACGATGACAGCCATTGGGCAAGACGAGTCGCCGGGAGCGCCACCAACCGCACCAGCAGTTATTCAGAACCGACATCCTGATGAGTTCCAGCCACCAGCCCAGAACGGTTTCCATCTAAAACAAGCCCTTGACTGGAGCTCAACTAGTGTCTCATAAAGACAATGACTATTGCTTGGAAACGTATCTCGTGAATAAACTGAAGGGCTGAATGGGGGACTTTGATGGAGGCAGGTTTACGAGAAGAGGAAGGTGCGTGTGAATAGTTTTAAAAAAATAACCATAATATCTGAATAGCATGGATCCTATCTCGTTCCTTTACTCGAAACGACATTTTTGCAAATCGACTTGTGAAATTTTTGAGCTCTTTTCCAGTATAGTTATATTCAGCGTAAGAAAATGTCTAGTCAGAAAGAAGGGAGAAAGAAACAGAAATCTTGCGGTATTATTTACCTCAGCGCCCCTTACATGAGTCCATTACTTGTGCCCATTACTTGTGGTAGAGATACACTAAATGGAGAAGAAAAAAGGATCTTCAATTGGATTACGTGATCACAGGGAAACCAATTAGAACGTGCTATTCATATATGGTTTTAATTATTAGCGTTTGGAACTGTTTTCATTCACGACTTAGCGAGTCCAACAAACGTTCCGTCCTTTAGAATAAGCCCCTAATGATGAGTACTTGCTTTCTGTCAAGGCGGCGCGGATTGTCGGCCTTGGGACTTGTCACTTTTTGTACACAGTGTTCTTAAACTTAAACACGTGACAACTATGTCACGTGGTTGTGATGGTAATATTTCATCTCGGTATTCCATATAGATCTGTAACTGAAAGACTTGTAGCTCATAATCACAGTTATTGATTCAGCGGACGCTGCCAACAGAGCAAGGGGAGTAATCGTGTGAACACTGTTTTTGAGAACCAGTGTGTAAACAATGTTTTTTGGAACCAGTGTGTAAAACAGTGCTCTTTGGAACCAGTGTGTAAACAATGCTCTTTTGAACTAATGTGTAAAAAACGCTCTTTGGAATCAGTGTGTAAGCAATGTTCTTTAAATTAACAAAAGTGACAGCGATTCATTAAGCATTTAACCATCATTTCTCTCTACTTGATAATCAGATGGGAGTGTATGTGTGTATGTTTGTGTATGTATATGTGTATGTATGTGTATGTGCATATATATATGTGTGTATGTATGTGTATGTATATGGGGTGTGTGTATGTGTGTGTATGTATATGGGAGTGTATGTGTGCATGTGTGTGTGGTTCACCAATCACTATTTAATCTAAATATTAGACCAGGCCTATCTCCTTTAAATTTATTAACATTTCCCATCCGTAAAGTAAGTGATGGTTGTGAGTAGTTGGTACGCAGAAAGAGGTCATGTAGAAAATCCACCGTCGATTGGACGCGTTTTATAAAAAAAAAATATATTTTTAGGGACTGATTGGATTGTCGACACCACCTCTCCCCAAAAGACGCACGCACGCACGCACACGCACACACACGCAGACCCACAAAAGCTGTCTGTGGTAGCTTGAAATTTAGTCCGCACGGAAACGATTCAGTAAGCTCACCGTGTATCTATTTTAAACTCGGTCATTGCCCGCAACGGGCACATCATAACACCCACCCTCCACGACCTTTAATTTTATTACAAAGACTGACTTGTACTTTTACAAAGGGCAATTGGACATCTCCCCCTCCCAAGCCCCCTTATTTTCAAACTTAAGACTGGAACCAAAAACAAAAGTTGCACGAAACACGGAGACTGAAATATAAACTTTAACATGCTGTTGTCTCTCTCAACTAGACTTGGGCACATTCACCTGCTTCAAGCATTCCCAAGTCCAAACAGTACTTTAATATTTTAACAGACACTCACTGCTGCTTTCATGTCAGCTGACAGAGTGGCAGTAGAGTTGATGAAATTATCTGTAATAATCTCCCCGTTGTGACATGGTTATCCGACACTGTCAACTCCAGATTCGTTTCCTGGTTGATTTGCATTTCTATATAGCCTCTTTAATAATTTCGTATTAACTTCAACAGTGTATTTAAATCAAAATCTCTCTCATTTCAGCCCCTGACAGCTAAAACAAGAAAACAAATAAAGAACAGCAATAAAAGCAAAACACCCAAATTATTTAATTTTATGTCTCATTTCAGTATTGACTATTTTGTTTCTTATATCTTTGCCACGAGATCCTGAACTACCGCTTTGGCTGTGCGCTTGATGCTTGAAATCGGATTCGATGAGCGTTATTGATAAAAGAGGGAAACTGTGAATAGCAAGGGACGCTATCCACGATCACTCCTCGCGAGTTACATTTCTTTACTTCAGAATTAGTCTAAAATTTAACAGTATACAGCATGGTCCAGAAGTCTTGTTACCTCCATATTTTAAAATGTGAACATTTTTAGAAAATACTTTAAATCTGAGCACATTTTACTAGTCAGTAGAACAGTTTTTGTAGGAAACTGAGTTAACTTCACCCAAATCCATGTTCCGCAAAATATCATACAGGGCATGGCTCCGGGAATGCTGGCGTTGTACAGACTTTACAGACTATTGAAGGGTCCTTCAAGACCGATAGAGTGTACACTTTATAATTAGACAGTAAATTTAATGGCTATATCCTGAATTGAAGTAATATATCTCGAATCATTGAAAACTATATGTCGCTGTCACGAAAGTAAACAAACGTTTCTGTATTGTGCAGTGATTGTAACATTCTTTACCGTATTTGACAATTAAACCTTAAATTCCGGGTACTGAAGCTCTGAGGAAAAAAAAAAAAGATACCCAGCTTCAAACGAGCTTATTTGCATTGTTGTCACATACGAGACTCGACCGTCGCAATTTGTCGGACTTCAGGTTAATGGTTAATAAATTACTGGTACACACTGTGTGCCTTCTAGGAAATTTATTCTCTGACGACGACGGAAATAAGAATAATCAACTAACATTGTTTGTCGCATCAATTCCTCAAAAGAAAGAGGTCAAGTACTAATGTCTGAAACCATGGCGCACATGTATAAGTGCTGTTTTTAAAGCTGCGCCGCGACTACAGATGTACAACCCTGTTCCTAACGGTTAGGAGACCCGAGTTCGGGCCTGGCTCAGGGCCGTAAACTTTATTGCTGACCTTTAACCGTTCCTTGGTGTTTTTTTATTTTTTAAAAAGCTCCATGTCAAGTCTGTCAGATGAGAAGATCAAACTGGCTACAGGTTGTGGACGCCCCCCGAAACTGACAGACGCCAGCTTGTGACTAGAAAATGTTACACCAAAGAAGTATCATGTCTGTAGCATGACGTATCATGTCATGGTGTTCAAAATCTGCAACAACTGGAAGCATGCAAGAAAGACCAAATCAGATACAAAGTAAGCAGCAGCGACGCGTTTATGACCGCTTTATGATTCGCTGTTAAACACTGAGACTAAGTTTTATGACGGCTAGAGGTCATTTCACCGTCAAGTGTTATTAGTTGTTAACATGTGCTTACCTTTCAATGAGGTCGAATAGTATCGGGATTGTTCATATATATATATAATCATTTCTTGACAGTACTGCATTTCATCGTTTGCTTGTTTGGACTGTCTACATGGCTGGCCAAATAATATATTGATTTATTTATGTACTCATCTCTCTCTCTCTTCATCCATCCATCCATCCACCCTCCCACCTATCTATCTATCTATCTATCTATCTATCTATCTATCTATCTATCTATCTATCTATCTATCTATCTATCTATCTATCTATCTATCTATCTATCTATCTATCTATCTATCTATCTATCTATCTATCCCTTAGTCTTGCCGACCTTTGGGGCACCACCGATGACCTGACAACCAGCTTCCTCCATTCCATTCTGTTCTCTGACATAATCTTACTGTATCGCTCAGCTTCAGTCCTGTCCATTTTGAGATGTTATCCTACCATCTTTTCCTCTGTCTTCCTCTCCTTCTCCCCACTTGCACAGTAACTTGCATGATTGTCTTGGCAAGCCCTGTTGATCGTGTGACATGCCCATGCCATATCATTTTGCGTTTTTTCACAAAGGAAAATAGCTCTTCATAGGGCCCAAATGGCTTGTCTAATTCTGTTTTTCACTTCGTCATTCGTGACATGATCTCCTTGCACACATTTATTTGAGAGTATTTATTCAGCTAAGCGAGGCAACTGGCCAATTATCTATGTGGGCAAGAAATAGTGGCAGTATGGTGTGGATGTGGTGTTGTCATGATGACGTGGATCTGTCATTGATGACGTAGTCCTGTCATTTATGATTTGATAGCTAAGCATGCAATGATCAGACTTGTAACTGTTTTGAAAAGGGTGATACGCATCGTGTGTAGGTTTATGTGTGCGTCCGTGCATGTGTGCATGTTTGTGAGAAGAATAAGAGAGAATGCTAATGAATAATACTGTTCACTATTTAACGGGACAACGGGACGTATCATTAGGGAACGAAACGAATGCATTTCTACTTGTTTTCTGCTACTTTTATGAATTAAACATGAATTAAACATGTATTTCTGAGTTTATATATATATGAGTGACTGTTAATGATATTCTTGAATTATCATGATGAGGTTGATGATGATGATGATGATGATGGTATCATGAAAAAATAATAAAACTTAAACAAAACTATTAAAGAACAGTTTTTTTAAAGTTTGTATTACATTTATGACCCATTTTTGTCGATTTGTAATGTTTGTAATGTTTTCAATATGTTGTATTATTATTTATCATTATCATAATTAGGAAGATGTGATGCTGCTGATGATAGCGTGACAAATATTTTCACCCTCTCCTTATTTGTCATTTGTTTCTATATACTTTTACCTATGAAGTGTTTTTATGATTAAATGTTGAGCACTTTGTTCACACTACTGATATTTATGCAGTAAAAAATTTAATAGTAGACATCGTGCACTGCAAGTTAAGCAAAACATGCAATGGGAAAACCATAATAATCCACCTAAATGGATAACTAGACATTGCATGAAGTAATATTATGATTAAATGGATAACTAGACATTGCATGAAGTAATATTATGATTAAATGGATAACTAGACATTGCATGAAGTAATATTATGATTAAATGGATAACTAGACATTGCATGAAGTAATATTATGATTAAATGGATAACTAGACATTGCATGAAGTAATATTATGATTAAATGGATAACTAGACATTGCATGAAGTAATATTATGATTAAATGGGTAACTAGACATTGCATGAAGTAATATTATGATTAAATGGGTAACTAGACATTGCATGAAGTAATATTATGATTAAATGACACTGGTATCACTCCTCCTAGAATTAAATAGTAAGAATTCCATCGAATGCGTGGCCCACTTGTTATAGATAAATGACTCATCAAATGATATAAGCATTTGCAAAGAGCTAGCCAATTAGGGCTAACCAATGGCCACACACTGGCCCATAGGAACTGACCAATGGCCACAGACTGGCCCACAGGAACTGACCAATGGGAGTTCGGGGAATAATGGGAGGGAAACCTACATTGTGAAAAATAATTCCCTTGCCTCACTAAGCGAGAAATTCTGCATGCAGTAAGATATGTTTTCTCTGCGGTCTCCATTTTTGGAAATCATGTGATTAATGCCATATCACCTAGGGCAGTAATCCCAAAGATATCTCCAAAAATATCTTCCTTTAAAGTTGACTCCTTCCTGAGCTTGACTGCCAGTGTTGTGCTTGCGAGTCCCGCAAAGTGACAGATGAGGGTGCATGACACTGTGGTCAGGAGAAAACAGAGAGATGAAGCTTCAATTCAGTTTATGTTGACATATCTTGAAACAAACCTTGAACTTTCCTTACTTAGTGATGTGTATTTGTGTGTTGTTGTCTAAACGTCGTCTGATTGAAGTAACATTGTCAATGAATATTTGTTCACTGTAGAGGTTTCTAGGGAGGGCTAGAGATAATTTCAAGAGCTTTAATAATAGACAATTATCAAGTGAACTTTTAAGTCTGAACTTGATATATATATATATATATATATATATATATATACACACATATACACACATACATATATATATACACATTTATGTTTATTCTGTGTATTTTTGTATGTATTTGTTGTATATGCTGTTATTTGTATTTGATAAATGTTGAATTACTGTGTAGTGTGTAGTTAATTTATATTGTTAATAAAATTTACTATTTTCTTTCTTAAACAGCCACATGCTCTCAGTGAGTTAAAATAAGAGAAGGAGATTTGTAGCAAACGGTGTGAGCTGGAATATAACAATTAATAAATCGGACATCAAAACTGAAACGCGGGTATCCCGTTGCTGGCTATTGAGACATACCAGGTCAGTGCTGATCTTTTGTGTCTACTTGTAACCTGGAAAGTTAGTGCTGGAAAGAGCTACAAAGGATTTATTCTATGATCGCAGTAAAGCGTGAGCGAGTGCCAAGTATTTAAAACTAGTTGTCCACTTCCACTTAAAGTCATAGTTGTATACTTCCTTGGACTTTCGCCCAATATTGACGCTGTTTGTGGCGATCTGCTTTTGTATAGCTTGCCAGGTCAATTCACTTTGCAGCAGTGGTGCAGTAGTGCAGCTCATAGTAGCTATGATGTAGTGGTGCTGCTTATGGTAGCTGCATGAAGTTTAGAGTAGCTAGACTCTGCAAAGGATGAATCATCATGTCTTTCCGCAGAAATTTGAGGGAGAGTTCGTGTTCGCTAATTTGAATGAGGATTTTTATCAGTTCCGGTCCAGGAACAGTGTGTCGAGTACGGTTATTGCACTCAGGGTGACAGAGGTCCTGTTTTTCAGTTAGTCAGGAGATTAGTAGACTAAGCGTTTATGATAGGAATTGTAACTTGGTATGAACCGGCTTGGACACCTTACACAAGAGTTGGCGTAATGACACGAAGAATGGGTACCGAGTCTTGGATGCTGGTGTGTAAGGCGCACTTTAATTGTGGAGGAACAAAGAGCTTTTATCAAAATTTATCAGTGACTTGCACCCATCAAAGGATCAATGAAATAATGAGGCCACCTCTCGCCCAAATATACACAGTAACACTGAACTTTATTTAATACGCGAAACATGAATCAATCGCGCGTGCATACACACACACACACACACACACACACACACACACACACACACACACACACACACACACACACACACATACACACACACACACACACAATATACACACATTAAAAGACGGGGTTTGTCTTTAGATATCCCACACCCGTTGCGTGCAAACACACACATACATATACAATATATTTACTAAAACATGTAAAAGACATGTGCACACATTCGTTGACATAACTAATGCAAACATGCACAATAAGCGTACGAGCCACACCAAACACATCAACACGCGTATTGTAGGTCATCGTTTTGGCATGTTTAGAGTTAACGCTAAAATAGAATTCTACGTAATTTTCAGCTCAAGAAATGGCGTACCTGCAAAAGAGTGCGATCATTTATTTATGCACGCCCATGTACTTGTACGTACTTGTGCGTTTATTTTCATATAGCTTACATTATTCGTATACTAGAATCAAGGTGACTCTTCACTAATGCCAACTTGGGTTCTGCACCACCCCCCCCCCTTTCAGCCAAACAAAACGTGATTAAAGATGGCTATATATTACAAAGTAAACAAAGAGAAATAACTTAAAAGTAAAAAAAAAAAAAGAAAGGGAGAGAACAAATACCGACGGTACAAGCTCTTTATAAATGTCTGCAACCCACCTTATTTGTAGGACGTTTTGCGCTTCATTTGAGTGCGCACGTATACACGTCGTGCAAATATCTACATCACCACACAAAATAGAATAAATTAAAATATAATTAACAAATTTTACGAGGTATGACGTCACGACGTTTTTCACGCGCTTCAGGATTTCTAATTTAAGCTTGTTTACAATCTACACGTTTGTTTGTATCAGAAATAAACTAATTTTTCATCCAACTTGCTCTTTAAATATCTAATGTCTACTTCCTTCCGTCCTTGTTTTATTTCTTACCTTGCTTTCTCTTTATCCACTTTAGTGTATTTGCCGGAATATTCTTACACGTCTCCAAACATCAAAGCGTCCATCTGTCAGTCTGTTTTGTCCATAAACACATCACATCCGTCTGACATATCCTCCTTAAATCCAGCCATGTCTCCATCTGTCCGACCACCCACTAATATATAATTCGTCTATCTATCTATCTATCTATCTATCTATCTATCTATCTATCTATCTATCTATCTATCTATCTATCTATCTATCTATCTATCTATCTATCTATCTATCTATCTATCTATCTATCTATCTATCTATCTATCTATCTATCTATCTATCTATCTATCTATCTATCTATCTATCTATCTCTCTCTCTCTCTATCCGTCTATCTATCTATCTATCTATCTATCTATCTATCTATCTATCTATCTATCTATCTATCTATCTATCTATCTATCTGTCTGTCTGTCTGTCTAATTATCTATCTATCTATCTATGATGAGAGTCAAGAATCTTGATGTGATGGTAGTAATGTTAAAGTCTCTTTACTGAAATGTTATCGTAGACGACGTAGAGACACCCATCCTATCTTTTACTGCTCTCTAGGCCAGACAGCTTCCCATAAATGTCTCTCTAACACTCTTGACATTTTCTTTTGTGGAGGATCTCTGTCGTTTTCAGGTAGGTATGCATATCCATCGAATCACGCCGTGATCCACAGTGTGCGAAATTTTACAATGAACAGTTATGGCCATGTGACGTATGTAGAGTAAACGATCGGTGACTAGTTCCGACATATAACAAACAAACAAACAAACAAACAAACAAGCAAACGAAAGAACAAACAACAAACAAAACAAACAAAAATAATTATAACAAATGATTAAATTCTTACGTTGAAATTAAAATTATTTATTTAAAACTTGTATTATGAACACCAAATAGACGACACAACAGCTTCATTACTAAACTGGACGAACCACTTTAGACCAAATGAGAACATTAACAATTTGTCAACTCAACACATTAAGCAGAACTGTTTCAGTCACCAGACAAACTGATCAGTCATCCGGACACTTTACGTTCAGTTACAAGGTACAGCTTGTCTGACAACTCCCCGTCCCTCCAGCACCACACACACACACACACACACACACACACACACACAGACATAGACATACATAAAGACACACTAACATACACACATAGACACACACATACACACACACACACACACACACACACACACACACACACAGACACATATAATTAGCATTTAAAACACTGTCCTTCTCTCAAACATACATACTCACACACCTGTGAGTATGTATATGTATGTGTGTATATATGTATGTGTGTATATGTGCGTATGTGTGTACGTATGTGTTTATGTGTGTATATATGTGTGTGTGTGTGTGTGTGTATGTGTATGTACGTATGTGTATCTATCTACGTGCATTTGTGCAGCATGTATATGTGCATCTACGTGTGTGTATATATGTGTGTATCTACGTGCATGTGTATGCACGTATACATATATGTGTGTATGTGTGCATGTGTGTGTATTTATGTGTATGTGCATGTATGTGTTTATTTGTGTATGTATATGTGTACGTGTCAGTGTGTCAAATATATTAAAACAGCGTCAAAGGATAATGTTCCCATCGGAAAATCGTTCTCCTGACTATTTTTTATTTATGCAATATAAATTTGACACCAATTAATTAAGAAAACATTGTAAACTACGTCACATGATTTTGTAACGATGAACAGAGAGCAAAACAATGAGTTCAAAACGTCTACATAAACGTTTGTTTGTTTTATAATGAAATGTCATGAGTAGGTGAAATAAATTAAAAACTACAAACTTTTGATTCGGAAAACACCGCCTTCATTAACCCAGTAAATAATACTCCTGTGAAGACCCAGTAGTAGAGATATAATAATTCATTAATTTTCTGTTTTAAAATATTAACTGTAAAACAATGCATCTATTAGGTTATTAAAAACAGGAGCTTTCTTAATATTTATTTCTGAAACATGTTTTATTGTTTTATAAAAAAAGTAATTTTATACTCGAAAATCTCCACTTAAGCGAGGATTGTCATATGGTAAAGAATGCAACATTTGACTGCGTACTGTGAAAGTGAGATTCACTAAAACCGTTTAGTCATGACGTAAAACAGTTAGGAAGCCCATTACGACATTTGCTTAACCTTTTCATCCTCTAGTAATTGCAGATTCAACTGTTCTTTGTTCTAATGGAAGTTTCAGTGCGACCATTTTGAAAATAGCGAAACACAACAGTTATGAGAGAGTGCACTGGAAAGCATTCATTACTCTTGAAATATGATTTGTTAACATTGAAAATTATATAATCATATTTACATATTTAATTACTTTTATAAGACATCTGTTATAATACTTTTTTTAGTATTGGGTAAGATAACTTATTTCATATTTTAAATGCTTCAAAACTATTCTCGAAAATATTAATTTGTAGCATTACACTTACAGAATACAATCACTAAACAATAGTTGACCTCAGATTTAAAAACAACTGTTTGTGAATGCAAATAAAATAATTATAAAAATTAAAAAAAGTAATCAGAAGTATTTGTTTTAAATTTATGTATTTCAAGTTTATTATTATGTTTTTCAAAAATCAAAAGTATATAATACACAAGCTTTATCCACTGATGTATACATATCATTTCTTCACAACACAAGTCACAATCGATCATAGCCTTGGTTACACACTGGCAAACAAATTTATTTTTTGTATTGCCTTTCTGGCAGCTAACGCTTTTGTATCCCGAAGATAAGAAATAGTAGTACATATATGGTAGTTTTCTGTTTTACCTAGGCAATAAGAAATAGTACATGCATGGTAGTTTTCTGTTTTACTGAGGCAATAAGAAATAGTACATGCATGGTAGTTTTCTGTTTTACTGAGGCAATAAGAAATAGTAGTACATATATGGTAGTTTTCTGTTTTACTGAGGCAATAAGAAATATGCAAACACAAGGACACTCATAAAAAATGTGTGAATGATAATTAAAAATCAAACTGTTGGAAATCAGCAGCTTCAACATTGCTAAATAATAAAGCACAAGACTAACATTTATTATACCCAGCAATTCAGACACTTTCACAATACAAACAGAAACAAACTCAAGAAATGGGGTGTTTGGTGTTAAATGAAATCTGGGGACAAATGGAAGAAGAAATAATAAATTTTGTTGTATTTAGTGTGCGTGTGTGTTTGTGCGTATGCGTATGTTATACTTCTGTTGCAATTATTGTTCACCGCAGAAATATTCGAATACAAGGCTTGCAATAACTGGGCGCCCTCGCCATTTATGTATAGCTTAGTGAATTCGACCAACAGAGGTCTGAAAGAATCATTGTTTCAGATGCCGTATGCGCAGTAGAAGTGAAGCATTAATTACGATGAATTTCAATTAAAGGGGGAGGGGGGTTGTTCTTAACGCATCTTTTGACTGGATGATGAGAATAGACGGAAAAACCCAGTTTGTTTGCTTTCTTATTTCAAATGAACAAAGTACGTTCAAATTAATGCATACTATTATTTTTCTTAAATACGCACTATTATATATAAGCGTTTTCGTATACATTATATTGACAGTGGGTTAACCGGGATCTCGAAATTCCGGGAAATATTTTTTCCAAAGTGAACAATCAAGTCTATTCCACCTGTTTATTCAAAAACATTCTAAAGTAAATTGCAATAAAATTGAATACTGGGTGAAATATGCTGGTGATGTTGTCTGCTACAAACATCGACACTCTGCACATTACTAAAGAACGTATTAAGCATAAGGAACATGGCGTCCAGGGGCGATGACGCATGTTTTTAAAAAACAAATTTAAATGACGTCATATGCATGGAGCTTCAATTTTGTATAAGTAAGTTACTTTTTAAGTAAATATCTTGTGCACGATATTTATTAGTGTTGAGTGTGAGCGCTGTATTGCGATTTATGCTGTTTATGAAGACATTCCTACTCTTCAACACTCTTAAAGTTGTACTAACCCACATAAATTAAATAAATAATCTTTATGTTTTAAAGATTTGACGGTTTTCTCAACTGGAGACTGCAGTGACTAATAAACATTCTTTTCAATGAAAATAATATTTTGTTGCAATGAAAAAATAATGTTTTGTTGCACTAATATATTGTTAAATAATCAAAACTTTATTTATTTTATGAGAATGTCCGTGGATTTGATTCTCAGAGAGCACTTTACCGTAGTTAGTACTGGTGACCTAAATCTAGAAAAGGCACAACCCTACTCCTATTTTCCCTACCCAACCCGGAAACGCCGCCAGAAACAGTTGTTGACGGAAAATCCAGTCACGAGTAGAAAATAATGTAACCCATTTCTGCGCCACTGTTTTGCTTCTTGACCCTTATTGGCCCACATCTTTTGCCATGCATAATCTACATTTTTGCCTCAGATTTTACACTTTATTTAGTACGTTAGTAGTGACTAATGTTTTATTATATAATTTGTTTAACACAGCCGTTGAACAATCTATATATTGTTTAATTGAATCCGTTCGTAGTTGAATAAATATGTTATTACTCCTAAGTGAAGAATTACTGAAACTTCGTTTTCTGTCTGTGGGAATGTGTATGAATGTGTGAGAGAGTGTGCATGTTATCGTGCGTATGTGTACATATATGCGTGTGAGTTTTTGTATATGTATGCATGTGTGTATTTATGCACGTTTTTGTGTGTATTTGTATGTGTGTGCATGTATGTGTATGTATGCATGTGTGTATATGTATATGTGAGCGCGTGTTTGTATGAGTGAGTGACTGAGAATGTGAGTGAGTGAGAGAGCGAGACTAAAGTCAAATGAAGAACGAAAGGCCGGCAAAAGAAAACGAATAAACTGAAATAAATGAAACAAAAACCAAGCCGCCACACAAACAATAGTAGGCATTGTACGCAAGGAGAACTAACAGGCCAAGAACACATCAAACAGTGCACTGAATAAATCTAGACAAACAGAATGGATAACTCCTTGTTTGTCACTTGTTAGGTCAGTTTTTGCAAAACGACCGGACGCTAAACCCAGGCATCCTACATGACCAGGAAATAAATATTTTTTTAAATAAAGTAAAAACAAAAAGTAGAGCATAAAGCATCTTTGTTTATTATTCTTGATTTACCATTTATTTTCATTTCAGTTATAAGATAAGGAACTTCCTGTTGCATATTTAATGGGACTGACAGTATAAGCCAGTATTATAAAGTATACTCTATAGTCTGATATAAGGTATACTCTGTAGTCTGATATTAGATATACTCTATAGTATGATATAAGGTACACTATACAATCTGATATAAGATACATATTACAATTTGATATAAGGAACACTTTGTAATAAAAGGTTCATTGTATAATTTGATATAAGGTACACTCTGCAATCTGGAGTAGGGAATACTTTACAATTTGAGGTAAAGTATACTCTATTAATCTGGAGTAAGGTACAAAAACTACAAGATGGAATAAAGTTAAATCTATAATCTGTTATAATGTGCACTTAGTAATGTGGTATAATGTATATACTACAATAATATTTTGCATCAAACACTTCTCACGCCTTATAATATATATGGATTGTGACAGGCACGCCACTTAGTTAATGAAAATTATTATTATTATTAATTTATCTTTCATAACTAATTACAAGTGATGAAAATCTTAATTTATTTAATTAATGATCCTCTAGCAGACACTACTTGTCTCTCACTTGTTGGATATTTTGGCGCTGTAAACGTTTTTCTCTATTCTACAATATAAAACAACATTTACAGTCATATAATCTTTCTGTGAGTAGAAAACATCTTACTAAAGGAGAAGACAAATCTGACTTTAAATCTATATTTAGTGAGCCCCCCTTCCATTGACTTTCTTTTCCAATAAAATTATCAATATGCAATGTGAATTAGTGTAAAGTTGTGATAATAGGACTGCATTAATTAGTGTCTTTTGGAGAAGGAGATTAGTTTTGTGGCGAAAAAGATAGCTTTATACATATGATCTTATAACTTTAATATCAGGTTGGTACTGCATACAACAATATTGCTCATAATTATGAGAGAACTTTCGAATACATTCATTGTGGAAATTTGCACTCACGAAGTTCAACAACATTCTTTTAAAATCTTATTAAACATCGATATGTCCGTCCGATTTCTACCACCTGTGTCAGTCCATTATCACTCAAAACGTCCGCCAAAGCACCTAGCTATCCACCCATTTGTCCGTCCTCGTGACTGTCCTTCTTCCGTCTCCTCTCCCCCAGTCCATCCATTCACGTGTTCATCCGTCTGTCTGTCTGTCACATCCGTCTGTCTGACGACTCTCTCTCCCTCTATAAAACTGTTTCTTTTTCCATCCATCCATCCATCCATCCATCCATTAAGCATCCCTCTTCCCTCCTCTTTACGTCTATCCATCTAATTTTGTCATCCACCCATCTATTCCTCCATTCTTTCGTCATATCTTTTATCCTTCCTTACGCCCACCCTCTCTCCCTCCACGTTCGCCCTCTCCAACCATTTAACTATTCATCCACTCAGTCATATATCAATCCCAAAACAACTGTCACTTTAGCACACATTTCTTGGCTTTGTGTCACGTGTTTTGTGTCGCGTGACGTGTGTCTTTAGAGATGACGGCATTCACACCATACTAATGAAAACTATCTTAGAAGTTATGATCCAGAAAAGATAATGGTTTATTGTGCCAAAGACTTTTCAGGAACTCATTAAAGAAAAAAGGGGAGGAAAAAACCCGGCGTAGACGTACGAGTGTGACAGGGGAGAACAGACATCCTATTGTGCCCCTACATCCCCTGATATTAATCTTGCGCAACACCGGTACGTATTTCGGGTGGAGTCAATATACATAAGAGTGTGTGCGTGTGTGGGGGGAAAGAATAATTGCTCTGTGTTTCGAGCTACTGTTATTATATTATGCTGCGTAGCAGCGTAAATAGTGGAGTGAAAACTGCTCACTCAGTATGCATCGCGTGATCACCGCAACTTCACATATCCGTGACGGGTCTCGGTTTTCCTGGTGTAGGTATTGCACATTGGTGTCACGTCTCACTCGGCATTGTACGTGTATAGGAAGCCAACCAGTACACCACACTGTTTTTTTTAATTTTGTTATTTTATCTGCCTTCAAATGACACAAGAGTGCAAGAAGTATTATTTAAAATAAAATTTGACGTAATAAAAAAACCCCAAGGCCAGCCACAAAAAGTAGGATCTGAATGACCTTCCCTAGAAGAACAAAGTAACAAACAAACAAAGCAAATAAAACAAACAAAAACTCAACCACCACCACTAACCAAAATGAAACCATCAACCCCAACCACCACCACAAACAACCAACACCTTGCAAAATCAATTGTTGGAGAATACGCACGCGTCAGACGATTCGACAAATCTTTCGAGAATGCACGAAACTATAAGTAGTGATTGCAAAATTGCACCACATACGAATTTTAAAAATATAAAAAGAAATTTTATAAAAGAATTTCACTGATGCAAGTTTTTTTCAATTTATTGAAATTTTATTTTTATTTTTATTTTTACAGCGGCTTTAAAAACAACACAAGCTTTAAAACAAAATCGGCACCATGCATTGCAATACACCGAGAAACATTTAAGAAAGATTTTATTGGCAATATTTTTGACATAGTGACATTTATTGCTCATTATTTTATTATTATAATTTACAGTGAAAATAGATGCACATTTCATGTACGGTAAATATACATTATCAACAATACAATACACTGTTGTGTGAATAATAAAAACCTTCTGCAATAAATTAACAAAGAATTTTATAATTAATTATACGCAGTTTTTTTTGGGGGGCTCTGACTGAAGTAAAAGTAAATGATGTCAGATAATTTTTTTATGATTCCCCCTCCCCCTTCCAAACACACACTTTGCTTTAGACTTCAATGTGTACACGTCACAACACAGTTATAAACAGAATGGTCGCTAAGGATGTGGCTTCGATAATTATGATCAGAGTTATTTCACTCATTGATTTACTGTTATTACTATTATTTCTTATTTGTAATATAAAAAACCAAATGTTACGAATTGTTGTAGTCTATTTGTAATATAAAAAACAAATGTTACGAATTGCTGTAGTCTATTTGTAATATAAAAAACAAATGTTACGAATTGTTGTAGTCTAACCAGCATAACTGGAAAAGAGAACGTAAGACATTGGAGCAATTACAAGGTTGGAGCTGTTAAGAGAGAGTGAAGAAAAAGAGGAGAGAGAGAAGAAAGAGAGGCGAAAGAGAAGAAAGAGGAGAGAGAGAGAAGAAAGAGAGGAGAGATAGGCTGGAGCAATTATGAGAGAGAGAGAGAGAGAGAGAGAGAGAGAGAGAGAAGAGAAAGAAGAAAGGGAGAGAGGAAGGAGAGAGAAGAGATAGGCTGGAGCAATTATGTGAGAGAGAGAGAGAGAGAGAGAGAGAGAGAGAGAGAGAGAGAGAGAAGAAAAGGAAGAGAGAAGAAAGGGAAGAGAGAAAGAAGAGAGGTGAGAGAGACGTACGAGAGGAGAGTGGAGCAATTAAGAGAGAGAGAAAGAGAAGAAAGAAAGGAGAGAGAGAATTCAGAGAGAGAAACGCGATAACATACCTTAATAGAGTACATGCATTGTTTTAAAACCGGTTCTACAAACTAAATGTATAATACTGTCACTAAAAGAATTATATTCAACACCAGAGCTCAGGTGTATAACTATTTTTAGCAGCAAGAAAACATTTCCATGTATGCATATGTTGTCAGTAAGATTGCCCGAAGGAGAGGGAGAGAATGTGAGGAAACTATCTGAGCATAATTTGACTGAATTTAACACAGATTTTATACCCTAGGTTGTTGAGCTAGTTTGTTATCAATGAGAAATTTGTTGATTTCTAACTCTTGTAAGGAAGTGTAAATGAAAATGTATTACAATTAGTGTAACGAATTTATGTTTAGATTTCTCTTGTGCGTTGGCGTAGCTTTGAATCCTGGCCCTACCCCCCCCCTCCTATGCCCTGCAAAAATTCGAAAAAGCTTCCCTCCCTATTTTTTTACACTTACACACACAATGCACACAAATACACAATACACACCTAGCATCGCACAACACACAATACACACACACACACACACACACACACACACACACACACACACACACACACACACACACACACACACTCACTCATACACACATTCTATTTGCTTCACAGAGAATCAGCCTGTCTTATCGTGCGTCTGAGAAAACTTACTTGAACGTAAGCGTATATTAAAAAGTAATTTTTATATTGCTTTTGTTTGTTGAAGGAACAAATGATGAAAGGCCTCAAAGCACTGCGGGGGATGGAGGGACAGTACTTACGTCATTGGTCATGCGTGTTTATTGTACTGCGAGGGATGGAGGGACAGTACTTACGTCATTGGTCATGCGTGTTTATTGTACTGCGGGGGATGGAGGGACAGTACTTACGTCATTGGCAGAAAAATCAAAAGCTCAATTATTCCAGGGCTTTAACAAAACAGATCACGTGACGCCAACACCACTTAGTTAATTATTATTATTATTATTATTAATTAATTAATCACCCATAACTAATTACAAGTGATGAGAACCTTAATTTATGTTATTGATAATTCTCCAGAAAACACCACTCATCTCTCTCGCTTGGCGGATATGCGGGCACTGTAAACTTTTTCTCTCTTCCGCAACACTAAAGACAACATTTACCATCACACAATATTTCCATAGGTGGAAAACTTCTTACTAAAGGAGAAGGCAAATCCATCTTTAATCTATATTAAGCGAGCCTCCATCCACACATTTTCTTCTCCAACATAAGTGTATCAATACGCTTAAGAAGGTAAATAAATTTAACAATAAATTTATTAAATCAATGATCAAATATACATATAACAAATACAATGAAATAGATTACATGACATCACTATTTTCATGAAACCACATTAAAATAATTTCCTTACTACACAGTCTTTATACAGAAAATTACAATTCATCAAGTCAATACAAATCACAGGATAGTTCTTATCAGAGAACAGATATGGAGTTATTAGAGATAAGCAATAATAGTCTATACTAACCTTGTATAGATAAAGCTGCAATTGTCTTTTTCGCATGCTTTTTCATATCAAAGTCACAAGTTCATTGTTCATGTCAATTTCCACGTCTCTCTCCACACACATTGAAAGCACTGATGCACTGATATTCCCTTGAACTGACCTGGGCATTTTCTCCTGCTGTGCCAACTCCCCCCAAGCAGAATAATAATTACAGCACTTCTAGTACTTCCTTATACCAGAGATTGCTCATGTAGTCAGCATATTTTGCCACTGTACATCAAAGGAGAGTAGTGTATTTCTGTATAAATTGGAGACTTAGAGTTTGTTCCCTGATTATATTTTCCAGTTTATCGCCTTTTAAAACTCCATTCATCTTTACATTCAAGTATAAACTTTTCCTGCAGCAGTATTTATTAGCCCAATATATGCACAATCATAATAAATACATTTATGAGTGGTTTCACTAGGAACAATGTCAAATGTTTAGCATACTATATACAAGCATCTTAGTTCAAATATTTGTAGAAATAATTGTCTACTCGCATAATACATCTCTAAACACAAACAGAACACATCAATAGCAAACATGCATGAAATATTTCTAAGTCCATTCTTACTCAGTCAGTTAACTCACTATTAAGCTAATGGCTGCCTTTCAAGACTGGACTTCTTTGCCACACCAAATTCAAGTGATCATACAATAAAATTTTCTACAACTGGTAAACTTTTGGATCTCAGCCCAGTGGCTGGTGTAGTTCTCATAAACATAGCCATTGTATAATAAAACTACTAGAATTAGTTTGCGTTTACATCAGCAATTTCTAGCATATTCTCAAATTGAGTTGTTTACTTCAACTCAAATACCGTCATAAGGAGTGACAAAAAAAAAAGTTCGGGTCACTCTGACAATTTAAATTAAGACATAGGGATAGGCAAATTTACTCCACCCCATATGGCTTGTAGTGCTGCAGTCAGTGAGTCGAAAATTAAATTTGCATTGCATGTCACTAACACTGAACATTTTGTTTATTTAATACTGAACATTAATTTACGTAGTTCTATACCACTACAATTAACATAGTGCAGCATTGACTTGAAGTTTTGATTTTAAGCCCTTGTAAAAATATATTTTAAAAAATTTAATAACATCTGTACTAAAGATTCAATTTGAAAGAACACTTTGAATGTTGGGTTTGTGTGAGGAAAACTATTTTGATAAAACGGATTTTAATGTTGTGGCAGAAATGCAGTGTAGCAGTTTAAATACTGCTATGATGTCGGAAGTTATTCTTGCCTAATTAAGACAAAAGTATTAATGGTCATTTAATTTTTTCATGCTCTTTACAAGCTAAAGCCGATGGAAGGGATGATTTCCAACTCGAGCTGTTAAAATGTGTAGTCACAGAGCGCAGCTGACTGACTGACAGTTGACGATAGGAGGACTTCCGAGCAGACTTGTTAAATTGCAATCACAGTGTAGTTGGTTTGGGCAGACAGTAGCTGGGAGGGGGACAAGCGGTATCTCCTTTGAAGTAGGATAAGTTCCCCGATCGGAAACTTAAGCGCACCGTTGTAGATGAAAAGTGCGGGTGTAAATGAATGGTTCCAGTTAATTACACATGAGTTTATAAAATCTCAGTCAAGCCTTTTTACAATTACTTGTGACAAAATATTCAAGCAGTCCGTAAATTAGTAGCAAGTGATAAGATGTCTGATCAATAATGCGAGAATGAACTTAAAATAATTTAATGTTAAATTTATTATTCATGCATTGATTTGTTATATGTTAGATCTTTGATCGATTCATTATAATGTATAATTAATTTTATGTTAGAAACTTATGTATTGGTGAATGAAGCATGTATGAGGGATAACAATTCTCTTGCAGACATGTAAGTTGAATGACTGAGGCGTTCTTAATGTGGTGCGCAGACCGACGGATGTTTTAAAGTGGCGTATAATGTTTTAGTTTCATGATGCAGCTTTAATCCGCTTGGGGCGTTCTTAGTGTGGTGCGCAGACAGACGATTGTTTTAAAGAGCCATAACGTTCTAGTGTCGTGCTGCAGATTGAGATATCGTGATGGGAATATTTATGTCTGTCCCTTACTCCGATGAAAGGTTTTAACTTCGTTGGCTTGAGACTACAACGTCGCGCCCTGTTTGTAGCACAGCATCATTAATTAGCGTCTATATTAACGTTCTCTCAGACTAACCGCCTTCCCTCCCCTGGTCACAGCTATCACGACTTTTAGGCTTCTAGTGGCGATGTTATTTTTCTGGCGTCCTCGCAAAACACATTTTCTTTCTTACGTACAACCAGAAACCGCGTGCAATGCGTTCGTAGAGCACTAGCAGTTTTGAAACTGACGTATTTTAAAAATCTTATAGAAGCGATACAAATTTATGGTATATAGAAGTGATTTTCCCCCCATTATTAAAATACAAACTTATGGTATATAAGTGATTTCCCCCCATTATTAAAATACAACATTTAATTATGGTTAGTATTAAAATTAGGGTGAGAGTAAGGGTGAAGTTTGAAATCTACTTGTATGTATTTTTTATTATTTTTATTTTTAAAAATTAGAAAAAAACAAAACTGAATCTGCTGCATGTTTAGCAAGAACAGGAATTATGCTGGCGGGTAATCTCCCCTTGACAAATAATGAACCGCTTGAAGTCATTTATCTTTTCTTACGCAAGGCTATTTTGTTTTTAATGCTATTAATACAACATTGTGTAATAAAATTAATAAGATTATAGAAATATTTTATTAATTCGACTAAGACACTATGAACAATGATAGATCACTTAGAAACAAAAGAATCATTTCAGTAAACGTTACTTACTTAATATTGTTAATTACCCATTTTTAACTCCTTAGGTCAATCACTGAAATATGTACAGGAAGATAAATAACCAACCAACTAAATATCTAGCCAGTTTGCTAGCCAACAACCACCATCCTGCTAACCAACTAACCAACCAACAAACCAACTAACCTACATACCTATCTGCCTAATAAACAACCAAAACGATTAGTGAAGAATACATTGTTTAAAACTTTAAAATTGCTTTTAAGAAAATCTAATTTGGTTAAGTAAAAGTAACTGTATTTATTTAGAGTATAATTGGTGAAAATTTAATACTGCCTGCAGCATTGAACGGTGTCCTGAGATGTACCGAGCTGTGTGTGCATTCACAAAGTTGTGAACATGAAATATACCGAGCTGTGTCTGCATTCACAAAGTTGTGAACATGAGATATATCGAGCTGTGTCTACATTCACAAAGTTATGAATATGAGATATACCGAGCTGTGTTTGCATTCACAAAGTTGTGAACTTGAGATGTACCGAGCAGTGTCTGCATTCACAATGTTGTGAACTTAAGATGTACCGAGCAGTATCCTCATTCAAAAATATAATACGAGGTGCAGACTGATATTTATCAGCACCCACAAGCAGCAATATGCATATACCTTTGACAACATTCACAGACATTCTAAGGTTGGCGCATTGCACATTATCAGCATTCATAGACACTGTAAAGTAGCCACATTGCACATTATAATTATCAGCATTCACAGATACTGTAAATATGGCACATTATCAGCATTCATAGACGTTGTAAAGTTGGGGCAATGCATATTATCAGCTTTCGTAGACGCTGTAAAGTTGGGCAATGCACATATCAGCTTTCGTAGACGCTGTAAAGTTGGGGAAATGCACATTATCAGCATTCATAGACGCTGTAAAGTTGGGGAAATGCACATTATCAGCATTCATAGACGCTGTAAAGTTGGGGAAATGCACATTATCAGCATTCATAGACGCTGTAAAGTTGGGGAAATGCACATTATCAGCATTCATAGACGCTGTAAAGTTGGGGAAATGCTCATTATCAGCATTCATAGACGCTGTAAAGTTGGGGAAATGCACATTATCAGCATTCATAGACGCTGTAAAGTTGGGGAAATGCACATTATCAGCATTCATAGACGCTGTAAAGTTGGGGCAATGCACATTATCAGCATTCATAGACGCTGTAAAGTTGGGGCAATGCACATTATCAGCATTCATAGACGCTGTAAAGTTGGGGCAATGCACATTATCAGCATTCATAGACGCTGTAAAGTTGGGGCAATGCACATTATCAGCATTCATAGACGCTGTAAAGTTGGGGCAATGCACATTATCAGCATTCATAGACGCTGTAAAGTTGGGGCAATGCACATTATCAGCATTCATAGACGCTGTAAAGTTGGGGCAATGCACATTATCAGCATTCATAGACGCTGTAAAGTTGGGGCAATGCACATTATCAGCTTTCGTAGACGCTGTAAAGTTGGGGAAATGCACAGCTTTCACAAACTGTACGAAGTGGCGCAACGTACTGTTGTGAACACTGCAGGACTCTGCAAAGCACGCCAGACAAGTACTTTTCAGGGTATTAAACTTTTATTTTACTGTCAGCATAATAGTATTCGTTCTAAAGCTGGAGTGTGGGGTGTGGGGCAAATAGGTAGACCTTTTCATAGATGTTCCAAATGCAATAAGGACTTGCTCTACAATCTATTGCATTTTCATCCCTAACACCCTGCTTTCCTCTAAATACTGCACACATTGTTTGTGAAAAATACATCTTAAACAAATACCACCACACATCCAAATCATCTACTACTAATTATTATTCTTTATTTTGCATTTATTGAAAATACTCGAATACACGACTTGGACAGTAGTTCAAAGATTTCCTCTTTTTGCCCTCCCCACTCTTCGCTTTTTATACTTGGAATGTCTAACTGTTTTGATGATTATAACTTCAATTGCCACCAATGAGCGATACATGTGGCAACAATTTGACTGGACAATCCTATTAACAATAACATCCAAGGTCAGGGGAGAATAACTCTGATGCGTAGCGTTGTTAAAAGAACTTGATGTTCGGTGCATGGGACATAAACGTGTCTGCTTTACATGCAAGCACAAATGGACCTGCATGGTCACATTTTATTCATAATCAGGCACATTAATGTTTACGAACAATGTTTGCCTCTATGACCGTGTCTTCACTGATTAACTTAGAAATTACGTGAGAACAACTCTAATAAAGGATTCCATTATTCACGCACAAACGCTATTATTTTTGAAACAACTGCACTGCTGATAAATTAAGTGTACCTTGCACAAACCTCACTGATGTCAGTTATAATAAATGCAGATGACAAGCAAATCGCCGACTGTTAAACTTTTGTTTAAAATGACGAAAAAGAAAAAATAAGAAAGAAAATCCTACAGTCAGATTCAGTCCCCTCATGAACTAGTTTCAGAGAGAGCTTACCATAACATAGCTCAAGTAAAAGAACACGTAGGCGAGCACTTTGAACAAACTGACCACAGACACCATACAATTTTTCATTAAAACTGTTTTGTTCCTGTGGTTTCTTCACTCTTGAATATGAATATTAAATAAGAATTTTACGTAGAAGGAGGAATAATAAATAAGAATAGTACGTAGAAGTATGAATATTCAATAAGAATAGTACGTAGAAGTATGAATATTCAATAAGAATAGTACGTAGAAGTATGAATATTCAATAAGAATAGCACGTAGAAGTATGAATATTAAATAAGAATAGCACGTAGAAGTATGATGAGTGTATGCGAACTGACATAATTTAAAACTTTGACGGGATATGACAGTCATGATGACGTAGCTAAATGAGAGACGCTCATCGTGTTTCCGCTTTGAGTAGGAAGTAAATCATTCAATTGAACAGTGCAGTTCTCCCACACCAACAAACATATACACAGCTTACAAAGGGACAATATTGTCTCTCTTTCTTCCACACCAACAAACATATACACAGCTTACAAAGGGACAGTATTGTCTCTCTTTCTCGCACACCAACAAACATAGCTTACAAAGGGACAGTATTTTTGATGAGAGGGTGTTTATAGGGTGTGTATACTTGGGGTTTCTAGAAGAGTGTTGTGAATGGGATGTGGTGGTGGTAGAGCAATGGTCTCACATGATGGGATTGGGGATAGTGTGTGTGTAGGGTGGAATCGGCGTTCATTTCATGTCATTAAGTCTGAAATATCAAGATCTTCTTTGTCTGTTGGAAGAGACGGGGATAGTTTGTGGTTAGATTGTCTTGCCAATTTAGTTTTCCTAAGATTTTGGTTGAACCCTAGTTTGTCCCTTCAATAGTTATATGCTGTTTGTCAGTGTTCCATATTAGATTCTGTTCGTTCAGAGCCTCGTTTGTCTCGTCTGTCACTCAAGTTGAGATGACTTGTAAGTTCGAAAAGCTCTTTGATTACTGTACATGATAGTGCAAGTGTACTGGTCCTGATTGCTTTGTTTGCGATGATTTTTTTTCAATTTTGGGTTGTTTATTGACGAGTGTGTGCTGAATGATATCCATAATCGAACAAATAAAGTGATGTTGATGTTGGAGTATGCGGGTATTTTTCCCTCTTGACATTTTGAGTAGATTATATTTTGTTTTTGTTTTGATGTTTGTTAAGCGCTCTGAGAAGTTGATGTTGTGATATGCGGGTATTTTTCCCTCTTGACATTTTGAGTAGATTATATTTTGTTTTTGTTTTGATGTTTGCTAAGCGCTCTGAGAAGTTGATGTTGTGATCGAACGTGATTTCCGTGAATTTATTTGAGCCTGTGTCTGCCGTGTGTGTCCTTTCCATTTTTATGGCTGATTTTATTTATTTATTTATTTTTGCTGAGAAGGTAATGGTTTTTAAGTTTTTTCCATGGGGGCCACTTCAAATCCATGTGTCAGTCCAAATCTCCATTTAGTCGAGAGTCTGGTTTATATTTTGTTTACAGGTTGTTTGTTTCTGTGGGCAGTGTAAATTGTCGAGTCGTCATCAAAGTGTTATTTGCAATGTGTCTCTGTCACATGATGAAGAGAGTTGGGCCAAGTGAGTTTCTAATGGTGTGTCGTGGATGCTTTTGTGGGTGGTGGATTGTAAGTTATTTATCTAGTCTTGAAATACTTTATGTTGGGAAATATTTTATTATGTATATGCGTGGCCTAAATGATTTATGAGTATTGTTGGGTGCCATATGTTGTAAAACGCGGGTGAGGTGTCCCCTCTTTTTCTCATGTACCCTAGCACGCCAGCATACTACCATAAAACATGGGCAACAAAGGTAGCCCCTACATGCAAGTCAAGCAATGACCACTCAAACTGCTGCTTTTGGCTTTTAATGGTTTTTTTTTTACTTTACTTAAAAAATAATTACATCTAAAAGTCTAAGAGTTATGTGCTGGCTTAATTGTCAAATTAATTTACAATAATAATGCTTTAAACATAACTCTTTATTAAAGTATAATTTAAAAAATATACAAAATAAAATAGAGACCCATATTGGCATTCTCACACCCATATTGGCATTCTCAAATAAAAACAAACATAAAGTATGCAAGTACATAAATACAAAATATAAACTATATCGTATGTCTTTAATCAAGCCAATCAAGGAAGGTTGCTTAATTTGCAATGAACAGATCCATAAAAATAATATTAATAATAACAATTTGTATTCATCACACAAGTGAGAATGATAAGTGCCCTACTAACAATCTGCAATAAGATCTGGCAGACATGGGACTCAGTCACTCATAATAACTCTCCCGAAAAAAGGCAATTTGCAGCAATGTCAGAACTATTGTACAATAAGTCTTATATGCCACCCAAGCAAAGTAATGCTAAAGATCATATTAAACAGACTGAAGCTGCAGGCAGAGGAAATCATAGCTGAAGAACAAGCAGGCTTCAGACCAGGGCGAAGCACAACTGAACATATTTGTAATCTGAGACTGCTATGTGAGAAGTACCTTCAGCACCAACAAGACCTTTATCATGTCTTTGTAGATTTTAAGAAGGTGTTTGACAGGATGTGGCATGCAACCCTTTGGTCTACCATGAAGCTGTACAACATTAATGCCAACCTGATCAAAGTAATAGAAAGCCTTTACAGCAAGGCCACCAGCGCAGTCTGCTTCAATGGCCAAATAGGAGACTGGTTCAGGACAACAGTGGGAGTCAGACAAGGCTGCTTGCTTTCACCTATTCTCTTCAACATATTCCTTGAAAGAATCATGAAAAGCTCTGGATGGAAGGAAGGAACTGTCAGTATTGGAGGCAGAACGATAATGAACTTACGCTTTGCTGATGACATCGATGACCTTGCAGGAAATGAGGAGCTAGCTCACTTGGTAGAAAAACTGGACAGACAGCTACTGCTTTTGGAATGGAAATCAGTGCAGAGAAGAGCAACATTGATGACCAACAACACCGGTGGCATTGGCAATGATATGATTGGTGATCTGAAACTGGAATTAATAAATTCAAGTACTTAGGAGCCATCGTGGCAGACGAGGGATCAAAACTTGAAATATTGTCCAGGATTGCACTGACAATAACAGCAATGGCAAGACTGAAGACAGTTTGGAAAGACAGAAACCCATCTCAGTCAGTTCAAAGATCAGACTGATGCGCTGCTTGGTTGTATCTGTGTTTTTCTATGCCTGTGAGTCATGGGCCCTCACAGCGGATCTCGAAAGGACGATACAAGCTACTGAAATGAGATACTTTCGAAGGTTGCTTGGCATTTCATATAGAGATCATGTCACGAATGAGGAAATGGGAAACAGAATCAGGCAAGCCATTGAGCCCTATGAAGAGCTACTGGCCATTGTAAAAAACGCAAAATGAAATGGTATAGGCAAGTCACACGATCAACAGGGCTTGCCAAGACAGTCATGCAAGGTACTGTGCAAGGAGGGCAAAGGAGAGGAAAACAGAGGAAAAGATGGGAGGATAACATTTCAGAGTGGACATGACTGAAACTGAGCAATACAGTAAGATTAGCAGAGAACAAAATGGAATGGAGGAAACTAGTTGTCAGGTCATCAGTGGGACCCCAACGATAAGACTAAGGGGTAGATAGATAGATAGATAGATAGATAGATAGATAGATAGATAGATAGATAGATAGATTGATAGATAGAAGAATGTTCACCCATGTAAACAAATGTTCACTACATATAAAATTTATCAAAATGATATTAAACAGCATAAGAATAAGGCCAGTCTAAAATCCAAACATATATCTTCGTTATGTATTTTTAAAATTACCAATAGCAAATAATAAACGAGTTGTTAAAGCAAACAATACAAGTACACAAGATCAGTTTCTAATTTACAAAGCAATACTATTATAAATTATAAATGTTATTATTATTAGTTCTCAGTAAGTTAAGTAGCATTTGTACAGACTGAGTAATAAATATTAATAATCACAACAGAGTACAACTATATTTGAAATTCAAATTGTTTCTAGAAGTATACTAATAATAATAAATTTCAGGAAGTATATCCATATGTCAAATGCACTTATACTTTGTATCCATTGTCATTGATTTACAGAACAAGTCAAATCATCTACCCACAAGTGTAATGTACAAAACAGTAAAATTAGTGAACATATAAATAATGTTTCATTTACATAAGCACTCTCTAATTCAAATCATAGATCAATATCAAACATCTACGAAATATTTTAAAGTCCATTCATTCTTTACCAGTTAACTTACATAAGCTAATGTTCACCTTTATGACTGGACTCTAGTTGTGTTCATATCAAGTGGTTAGAATATAGATTTTTCAACAATATATCAGTTATCACGCAACTTGCTCAATACAGCAGTTATCTAATGCTTACTCAATACGTGAGTTAACTACACTTGTTATATCAGTTATCTAAAACGTACTCAATACCACAGTTAACGGACAGTTAACTGAATAAGTTCATATTGCAAAGCAATGAGAATGCCAGCACAAATGTATCATCAGTTATCATACATGCAATTTAACAGAACAACCAAACACCACAAACTAATGTGCATACCAGTTTAATTATTTTGCCCATTACTAAGTCAGAGATATCAACTAACTGAACACGATCGTTTCATTTCAGTAACTGATGCACATTAAACGTGTTCACTATACACATTTATATTTTCACGACACGTGTAATTTATTTATTTACTTTTTGAAGGGATACAAGCGCATGTCTCGACAAAGATAATCGGCATTACATGTTCTCTAATATCTATTTTTAGATACTGGGGCATCCGGCATGCGGTGTTAAATCGACTCAGGGCGTCACTTGAAATTCGCTTTCGTTAAATGACCCAACTTTCAAGTGCACACGTCAGTTTTCGTCTTCTTCTTCTTCTTTTTGTTTATAAATCTAAAGTCACGATGGCGATAAGGAATTTACTAAGATACGCCCTCTTAGACTACCTATTACTTTCCTTAAGGGGAGAGAAGTCCAAGCGGATTCAGATTATTCAGGAAAACAATTTATGAATTAAGATAAATGAGGAAGAAATGGTGGGGAAGAACCCGTGAAAAAATCACTAAAATAATTGATTCTTTTCAGGCATTGAATATATCTGAGCGTGAAACTGACAAAGTGGACAGTCGACGGTAGAAACTTATGCATTTTTGGGGCTCTGGCAACTTGCCAAGGAAGTTTAGCCTGGAAAAAAATTCTCGTTGACTAAGTTAAACATCAAATATGTAATTTGCTTGTGGTTTTATTATTAAAGAAAAAAGTTATTACAATAGAATTTTTTCAGAAAAACATGTATTTTTTTAATAATTACTTGAAGACTGAGCAAATTGGATTCAAGGTCAATCTAGAAATTAGTTAAAATACAGTATTAGGCGTTCTGATTAATGTTATGAAATTTCAGGCATAGTTATAAAGGATACTTTAATAAAAGCGATTAAAAGAGCAACGTATTTCTGTGAGATTAGTGATGTTACTGCTAGATCCAATGAGATTAGTGATGTTACTGCTAGATCCAATGAGATTAGTGATGTTACTGCTAGATCCAAACTCTTTAATTGCTGTTTGTAGGTTCAAAGCAAGTTAGCCTCGTAATCATTTGTGCCGGATGGGATTTTTTTTCTTTACATTTTGAAAAATATTTTTTCAATTTTAATTTAGAATTATTATAACATATCTAATTGCAGTTTAATAATTAAGAATATTATGATAACATGTTTATTTATAAAGTGTTTGTGAGTTGAAAGATACACTGAAGGGTGGAGAAAAATACTTTTGTCTAGTGAAAGCTGAGATCAGTGGGATGAGGGGCGAGTTAAGTAATGTCAATGCTGTTGTTTGTCTGAACCATAGTTGGAGACCAACAGGCGGCATGGTTGTTGATATGCAGTCATCCAGAAGCTGTTTTAAACGGATTAGTCCACGTCTGGCGCTGACCAGAAGATTCCGTTATATGACTATTTCAGATTTACGATACCTTGTACCCATTTTTTGACAAGTGACACGTGTGTTGACAGAATGTATATAAAAGATGTGAGAAAGTCGTGTATACTAATTAGCGATAGCTTAGTTCCCACTGTATCCTGAAATTATATTGATTGAGAAAATTAGTTAACAGGAAAGATGGGTGGAGCCATTAGATTGAAAACCAGAGCTCAGTTCCTAACATTTTCCTGTTTTTTAAAATACACTATTTGGGTGAGGTATGATAGTCCATTATAGCTGATTTTTCTTTAAAAAAAGAAGAAGAAGAAAGATCGACCCTTTGGCTGGATAAAGGCATTTTGTATCTTTCTATCTTTCAATTTCTTGCTATTTATGTTATAAGTTCAGAAATAGTGTTGATAAGAAGACAGTGCAGAGAATCGTTTGTGCACCAGTTTCAGTGCTTGGATGTCAAAAAGTGTTTTCCGAGATAAGTGAATGGACACGAGTGACGTCAGTGCACGAAACTATTTTTATACTCAGATGTAAAAACATCCAGTGATCTATAAATACTGTGATCTACGGTGATAGATTATTTAGAGATGTATCTATGTTTAAAATATTGTTAACATTTCCTTTATTAAATTTTTGTTAATTGTTTCACTTTCAATATCGTGTGTCTGTTTAGTGTAGGTAACCTCATTTTGTTTCTTTGTCGTGAACTGTAATATGATTATTATGCGTTGTGTTCTTTACTTTATAAGAGTGGGAGCAGTGAAACAAATGACCAGCCGCGTGTCCAGATTTTTAGTATAATAATTATGGATAATATATACCCAGCAGTCTACATCTTCCATCGTCCAAGGTGTGCAAATTTTATTTAGTCAAAGCCCGGATAAGAACATCAGTCAGTAAGAATTGTGAACTTCGGCTGACTTTCAATATGATTACACATTTGCAAGCTGCTGATAATCGAAACTTTTCCAGGAAGTTTGAAAGGTTTTCAAGTTTTTCTATCTGCCTACCTACTTCACCTGTCTGTCTGTCTGTCTGTCTAACATACACCACGATCATCCACCAGCACGGACATCTACCACTGCAAACATTTACTTCAGTGATTACGTTTTATAGTTCTGCTGGGCACAATAGCTTTGGAATGGTCAAAATGTTGAACCGCGGGTAAAATAAACTTGAGAAGATACATCGGCTACATTTCAGACATGAAAATGCGAGTGCCTCTTTAGTAAACTGAAACGAAAGTTTTTTCTTTGTAGAGCCATTCAGGCAGCAGTTTCGTAAGCAGATTCTTAAACGTTAAGAAGTACCTTATGGTGTGATTTGCAAAAGATATGTTTTAAAACGCGAATTACTTAAAAAATAATCTTCAAGGTGTCATTTACAAAAATATTTTCGTAAAAAGGCGCAAATTATTTAATGATACTCATTAAGGCGGTGTAGTAAAGATATGTCCACGCTCTAAATGTTTTTGCTAGTTGATGTTACAACTTAAGAGCGCATACTTAGCTAGTGGTAATTCTTTCTTTTCAACCAAGTCGCTGTCAGCATACATGTGAACTGCATAAGTTAAGTTAGCGCCTCTGGTCGAAGAATGAAAAGGAGAGTATTTGGTGATAATACCCGACTAAAAACTAAAATATTATTTTTCCATCAGTGGTAGATTATAAATTTTGTAATATATTTTTTGTTATAGATTATGATCGATATAACCTTTATAAAGAGGTCAGAATAGTTTTGACCCTGGCATATAAGACTTATGAGCACGTACTTTGCCTTTTCTCTAGCCGCGAGGCGCGCATGTCAAGAACGGGTGGCACCGCAAGCCAAACTGTCGACAAGTTGTGTCAAGTCTTTCTCCCGCAATCAGTCATGTATCTTGCCATACCTCCACCTTGTTTTGCGTGTGGTGTTTTGCACACACACACACACACACACACACACGCACGCACGCACGCACGCACGCACGCACGCACGCACGCACGCACAGACGCGCGCACATTAACAATGACAACCCTCACGCGCACCACACATACGCACGCGCACATAATTTACTCATGCCCACACCCCTCGTCCCCACACACATCGAGAAGACAAACCCAATCCTAAATATTCTCGTGGTAGACCGAGTAGGCTAACAGAGTTCAGTTAGACAAGCTAAGCTCTTTTATTTCCTTTTCCCATTCTTTCTAGCGTGTTAGAACTGCAAAACATATATTTCTAATATACATTCTTTGTCTTGGGCGATTATCTGAAAGTTTCTTAAAATGGGAGATTATTCCCGTGGCAGTCATAAGTTTAACAGAAGTGAGGAGAGGAACGAGTGGGTTTCACCGTCGACCATTTGTTTCCTTTAGAAAATATTCAAGAAAAAAATTGTTTTAAATATACCTGCAGTACATAATTACTACAGGTTTTTCTCCTTTTCTACCTCTTCTATGTTTTCTTAAATATGTTTACAAAAGGAAGGAATACTAACTAAATTGACCAAATGGGTGACAGGAAGAATGCTGGCGTCAACGCCCCAGATTTATTGACGTCACGAACGCTATAAAAAGTCAAGTGGGGGCTATTGTTTTGTGTTCGTACCACGTCGCTTGTTGTTGAGTATTCCAGACTCATCATTGTTTATACGTTTAAGAAGGTAGTTTTGGATTTTGACTTCGTTTTTATAGGAATGAGTTATCGCCATCTTTGCTTAGCTTTGTTATTGTGTAGTGATTGGCTTGTATACTGGCTTGGAATTTGTCACTCGTATTCTTAAGCTTACGTCTTTACTACATATACTTCTGTATACAAATTTGCTTTTCGTGCGTGTGGGCATGTGCGTACATCATTATATTATGTATGTTTGTGCGTGCGTTGATGCACTTTGATCTTTTTTTTTCCCCCATCACAACTATCACTGCGTTTTCTTAATTAATTTTTCTAGTTTATGTATTTTCAGTTTCAGATATTCTCTCTTGTTTATTTTTTCCAAGATAATGTAAAAAATCCCAAACTATACTATTTTATTTTTCAGCTTTGTTGTAACTGTCTGACATGATAATTCCACATTCTCGCTTCAATATTTTCATTCAGTTGACAACGTTTTAGCCACGCTTTACAATGAAAAGAAACCTTTATCGTTGTTTCTTTTAAATTTTTATTTGTCAATATTGGGTTGTGCAATTGACTGGAATTTTCTACCTTTATTCCTACATACCTAATTAGGAATTTTCCTTTTAAGACGGCGATTTTCGGTATTACTCACCCAGTTTTCAACGGGAATACAAATGAAGGCACAGATTATTTGAATAAAGATTACATGGAAACTTTGTGGTGGACAGACGTGAAATAGATCATTGATTGTCTTTGGCGTTTTTTCTTCTTCTGAAGTTGTCTAGTGTGAAGAGTCCAGAGGGAAAAACAACTTCTGATTATGTACAGCTGGATCCAGTTTGGAGTTGTCTGAAGATCGTCCGGAGAATATTCTTTTAACTCTGTAAGACGGGATAAACTTCGAGACGAGGGTCTGAATGACAAAATCTTCTGATTCTATGTTGCTCGATGATAGAAGACCCGTCCACAATAATTCTGTAACGGTTTGGACAACATTTAGATGAAGTTGTTTGAAGACATCAGGAGAAAATTCTGTAATTGTGGGATGATTTTTTAAGTGAGGACAAAACTTTAGACTGTACGAAAGAAGAATTCTTCTGATTCTGGTTGCTGGGAAAACGCTTTAGCTGCCATAGTCTGAATATCCAGAGAAAGTTCTTGTTCTAGTTTTATAATAATGGTAGGCATCATATTGAGGCTGTTTCTAGACAGAAAGAAAAACGAAGAAAATTTTATGATTGTTTAGTGTTGTAATGGCGTTCTAACTGAAGGAGAATATAATTTTGTAGAGCGTTCAGGAGAGAGAAAAAAACCTTTCTGTTGTTTCGAGTTCTCTTGTGGAATACATTTAGTAGATAGCTTGGAGTAAATTGTTTGATCTTTAAAACCTTTTCACTATTGATCTAGTCAAGTCTGAAGTGCAGAAATGACCACACAGTAATGACGTCAGCTTTGAAGAGTTGCCTAGAAAATAACGTAGCGTTGTCTAAAATAGTAATTCAAATCTAATTCAAAGTGTCCCATTTCTTGTGGTTTGTCGTAAACTTGATATTGGTAAAAGGGATAAGGATGGGATATATGAAACTGTTTGTGAATAATTTTAGCCTGTACAGTCAGTTTACAGGAATAATGTAGTATGCCAGAGACGGGTTTATAGCTCGGTTGCATCATTATCATACTCTTAACACTTCATTGTCATAAGAGAGCAATGGCAATTTGTGTTACATATCAGTGCTTATATGCACACACACACACAAATAGAACGTTGCCTAGAATACGACCTTGTGTTCCTGAAATAAATACATCGTGAGCATATTTCTGTTTCCGGACAGGATATCTGTTTCTTCCACACAATTAAAAGATGAATTGCTCTAATTTATAATGAAAACTGACATAATAAATATTAAGTTAATAATCTAATGTCTCCAAAGATCTGTCATGAAGTGACATGAAGATTTTTGAAAAGATAAATGGAAAGACGTCATAACTTATTCATATATATATATATATATCCCAGAGTAAATATACATTGAAAATTTGTAATTAAAGTCACTGGTAAATATTTAGACGCTGAAGTAAACCGAAAGAGAGAGATGAAAACAAAATAACAAAAAAAGAAAACGTGAAAATTTGTGTTAATTTGGAAAACAACAAACATGCTCTGAGATGAGCAAGCATTACTTTAAGAAAACCACCTGATCCATTTAAAATAACAGGAATAATAGGCAGACATATTTTAATTCTCTAAATGTTTGTGTTGCTTTGAAAGTGGTATTTGATAATGACTGTCTGCTTGATATGTGAGGATGAATATTTGCTTGTTTGAATTTTGATAATGAATATCTGTTTGAATTTGCCACTCGAGACCGAATTACTGCTAGTGTTATTGTATTTTTGAAAATAAATATTTGCTAGTTGAATTTGATAATTGAGAAGCAATAACCACTATTTTCTTCAACTTTTACAGATTTATGCGTTTGTACAGGGGCTTTCTTGGTTGGATAGCTAATTTTGTATCAAGATAGCTTGGTGTTTAAGTTCAGACTGTTTTCATTAGACATTAATTACATTCATACTCTTTGACAAGAAACTATATGTAATTTTATCGATACGTTGAAGTTTTTGCAAATTTAATAATTATTTCAATACGAGTTAAGAAATTTAATAATGCATGCTTATTTGGATAGATAGTGACACATATTTACTAGGATAGTTAGTGACATATATTTACTATGGACACATATTTATTTGGATAGCTAGTAACTCATATTTATTTGGATAGGTAGTAACACATATTTACTTGGATAGCTAGTAACTCATTTATTTGGAAAGCTAGTGACACATATTTACTTGGATAGCTATAACACATGTTTATGTAGATAGCTATAACACATGTTTATGTAGATAGCTATAACACAATTTACTTGGATAGGTAGTAACACATGTTTACTTAGATAGCTATAACACATGTTTATTTAGATAGCTATAACACATGTTTACTTAGTTAGCTATAACACATGTTTATTTAGATAGCTATAACACATGTTTACTTAGATAGCTATAACACATGTTTACTTAGATAGCTATAACACATGTTTACTTAGATAGTTAGAACACATGTTTACTTAGATAGCTATAACACATGTTTACTTAGATAGTTAGAACACATGTTTACTTAGATAGCTATAACACATGTTTACTTAGATAGTTAGAACACATGTTTATGTAGATAGCTATAACACATGTTTATGTAGATAGCTATAACACAATTTACTTGGATAGCTAGTAACACATGTTTACTTAGATAGCTATAACACATGTTTACTTAGATAGCTAGTGACACATATTTACATGGATAAGCTAGTACAAGCCCGGACTTGTTTGAAAACGTTTACCAATAGGCTGAATTTACTTGCACACCATACAATGGTACCCACTGACCCTCTCACTCACACACCTATATACCCATTCATAACACATACACATAGGCATATATATAATTATAATAAAATATTTGCTTTTCAAACTTGTCTTTATAATGTACACTAAAAAGTGCACAGTAACATAAACACTCGACTCAGGTAATGTATCATTCTTTTTCAGGAAAAGAACTCTCCTGTTTCACTATGAAGATCGTTTTATTTCTCCTGTTCGCTCTTTTGATGTCATTCACTTTTGCTCAGATGTGTAAGTATGAATATGCATATGGTCTTCTATTGCTTAGATAAAAAAAAAATTAGCGGCAACAAAATTCTTTTAATCTAATTATTATTTTATTAAAGTATATAGCTATGTCTATAATTACCAGTTTTTTTTCAATTTTATTTCATTATTCACTGTCGACAACATTATTATTACAGTATCATCACTTTATAAAGTTTTCGCTTAGTAAGAATTTTATTGTATTTTCTTTAAGTGTTTTTTTTTTCTATTTTATCACAAGAACTCGCCTCGAATTGTTTTCATATGCTTCAATATTATAATGCTATATAGTACTTAGTGTTATCTTAACTTCTGTTGAACTGTGTAGTAAATTACTGACAATTGTAATAAATATTACCTTTCATTTGTTGTTTTATTATTTCTAATTTTCGCTGCGCTTACAGAAAAATCTATCAGAACAGAGGCACAGATAAAAAATGCAAATGCACACTACCGTATACATTTCAACAACACGGATGTCAAAATCTAACTATGCAAGTATTTTTCAACAAATAAACATAATTAAATAACGCTTTCCGCACCTTTATTTGTGTGCTATATGTTGAAATTTAGTAAAAGTATTACATGCACACACAACACACACACACACACACACACACACACACACACACACACACACATAATTACACAAACATGCACATAATACATATTTTACAGTATAAATACTGTGTTTTATATCTAGTCATAAAGCAATTCAATTTGATATTTCTTATAGCAAATGCCTTCCAAACAGCAAGAACAAATATCACAAATCAAATACAAACACCAGAGAAAAAAGGTGTAAAAACAACACTACTCTGGATCTCCAGTCACACCACCATTATGGGAAATGAAACACCACTTCGCCGAACAAATCATTTAGTTTTATACTCAGCACACAATGTATTCAGTTTGACATTCTGTCATATATATAATTTGAGATATTGCTTTCTACGACAAACAATTTGACATTTTGCTTTCACCAAAAGCGACATCTCTCCACACAATTCAGACTTGACATCTTGCCACAAACAAACAACACACAGGACGAATATTTTACCCGTTTGACACACACGTTCAGCACACAATACGAACCGCAGTTTGACATCTTGTCACACAACATTGATGCACACAGAATGACTTCCAGTTTGACCTCTTGCACTCAACATTGCGACACACAATTTGACCTCCAGTTTGACATCTTGCCATACAACATTGCAACACACACTTTGACTTTCAGTTTGACATCTTGCTGAACAGCACTTTCAGCACACACTGCAATTTGTTCTTTGATATTTTGGGAATAATATTCACAGTTGGACATATATTCTAAATCCTACTTTAACAATTCTCTTTCCTATTGGTGTATTTCGATACTTTGCGCACACAAGTACAGTCACACATTGCACAGTAAAGCTGTTTGGCATGTCACCATATTATACATTTACGCAGTGTATTCAGTGAGACTTCTCTCAACATAGTGAGGCAAACAGACATTTCGCAGTTCAATGATTGCATTTTAGTTTCCATTTTTTGCCACGCAATTAAGTACAATTTGCAATTTACCACAATGCATTGCAGTTTCTCCATGTCTATGTATTAAGCCGGCAATGTAAAAATGCGTACGCAATTGTAATCTCACAGTTGTTGAGTCCCCCTCCCCCCACCCTCCCCCCCACTGCACCAATATGACGTCTATCTGTATAACACACCTCTCGCCTCACAATTTGAATACTTTAATATAAGGTCACACACTGCACGCAATATGACGACTATCTCTACAATGTAACACATCTCGTATCAAAATACGAGTACTCTAATATCTAGTTACACATTGCATGCATTGTGACATGGATACACAGTAAATGACCCATGCCATCTAGTCCTACTATATATATGCAGTTTGACACACAGATTTAAATCTTGCCTCTTGTCATTCCAGCAAAGCGATTGATTCCGTATTCAAGTAGTGCTAAGACGTAGTCTCTAACACACGCACTCCTCACACTAACACACGCACATAAATACTGTTACACACACACACACACACACACACACACACACACACACACACACACACACACACACAATTATGCAAACACACGTGAGTGGAAAACATCTTGAAAGCTGTCCTACTTTATAAAAAGCACTTTATTTTACAGTCTGTCAAACAACATCCTGTCTATTGTCATCTACGTACCCTTGAAGTTTTAAAATGGCGACCTGAGAAACCTAAACAATTGCGCACCTTAAAATAATTATTTGGGTCATGCTATTTTTGTTTACGTTTATATATTATATATATGTCAATAAAACAAAGACGACTTTTGTTTCTATTGTCTAATTTAAGATTGTAAGGAAATTGTAAATTTCATTTGTTCATTTGTCAGCGTCAAAAGAATAAAACACAACTTAAGTTGTAAACAACAAAAATGGCTGACACAACTCGTTTTGTATATGGAGACTAAAACACATTGGAAGCACAGTTCGGGCAGTTCACGAATATTTTCTGCATAAGAAAAATCATGTAAATTATGTAACTGCAAATAGTAAATAAAAAGCAACTAAATTTAATGAAAAACAAATATACAGCCTTTTTGACAGTCTCGAAACTAAAGACCATCACTTTACTAAATGTTAATTTTGAGTGTGTAATTATTACAGATCGTTTTTCTTTAAAATGCAGTTTGTCCAACACCTCTTACCAATCGTTTTCTTTAATTTTAATTATGCATTGTAAATACTCCGTTATATCTTCTGTTTTTTTCGGGGGAAATGAACTGTTTAATAATATTTAGAATTCTAGTTCCAAAATCAAAAAGAAAACGGGACTTTTAACCGTGAGATATACAGACTTAGAAAAGGGTATGCTCAATGAACATAGTGTCTTTAGCAAACTTCTTCAAGCTGTAAATTAAAATAGCATATTAAAATGGAGTCCATTTAAATCTCTGTTCTTCATTTTAATATGCTATTTTAATTTACAGCTTTATATTGATTTCTGTTGCTATTTTGACTTGTGATGCACTGCTTTGGGTTCCTATTTTGATTTGTGTTGTTAATTGTTATTGCTAATATTGACCTATGTTGTTATTTTGACTTGAGTTCTTATTGCAAATTGCGCGCTTTGACTTTACGTCTTACGGTGTTACGTTTACTTGTGATATTGACTGTACATATGTTTTACGAAATAGATCTGACTCGATATAAACTCTCGATTCTGCAATTTCCCCCCTTTTTTTAAAACCATGAATTTCTTTCATTGCTTCATAATGTTTTTATAGTTTGAGTATATACTTATTGTCTAACAGCGCTCGTAACTAAGAAACAAAACTTCGTCCACACCCCTAACCAATGTGTGTGCTGTTTTCATGGTGATATCGTGTATAATCGCAAATTTTTAAATTTTTATTTCACTTTCAACACTGAAAGAAACAACACATTCATTAAAAAGTTGCTGGCTACCTACATCTTTTAGGAAATTATGAAAAATTGAAATGATTTTTAAATATCTTAAAATCACTTCACTACAGATTATAGCCAAAAAAGCAGTAGCAGGCTTCTGTTCAAGTACAACCTGACCTTTCAAACGACATTAAGTACAAGATCAAAATAAATTACTATATTTCTCAAATTCGCCCGGTTATTCTGTAAACAATAACCTCATATTAGTCAAATTTAATAATTAAATTTGTTTTATAACTTTTAAAACTAAATATTAGACTACACTTTAGCATAATCCTAATCCACTTGACATTTTAAATAGCAATTCATTAAGATTATTTCAGTAACACTGCTTATAAACATTTAGCAGTTATGTTATAGTTTTAAAACCCATACACACATATCTAGGAATACTGCTAAGACTACATCCACTTGACATTTTAAATAGCAATTCATTAAGATTATTTCAGTAACACTGCTTATAAACATTTAGCAGTTATGTTATAGTTTTAAAACCCATACACACATATCTAGGAATACTGCTAAGACTACATCCACTTGACATTTTAAATAGCAATTCATTAAGATTATTTCAGTAACACTGCTTATAAACATTTAGCAGTTATGTTATAGTTTTAAAACCCATACACACATATCTAGGAATACTGCTAAGACTACATCCACTTGACATTTTAAATAGCAATTCATTAAGATTATTTCAGTAACACTGCTTATAAACATTTAGCAGTTATGTTATAGTTTTAAAACCCATACACACATATCTAGGAATACTGCTAAGACTACTCGTTCACGGTATAGTTATGCTTGATGGCGGTGATTTGGTGATTTGGTGATTTGGTGAGGGTTAAGAAACTTTATCCCACTAAGAAATTTAAATAGTTGCAATGCCCTACGTTCAAAACTATATTTCTATAGGAATCGCTTTGTAAAAGCTTTATAGCAATATACGCTCTTACAAATATGTCGTGCTCCAATCTAAATTTAATTTAAAACAGTAATCAAGTTGCAATTACTTTTTATTTCAGCACCTCTTTTCTAACTGTCATTTCATTCTACATGACAGTGCTGCTGCCTGTGTTGTATCTTTCTTTCATGTTGTTACGCCTGTCATAGCAGTAAAGCTGCCACTGTCATTTTCTCACCTGTTGCAGCCGCAAGTTTTAGCGATGTCACATAGTCTTAACTCCCATCGCAATGGCACGCAAATATGGCATTACTGCTTTTATTGTCACTATCGTAGGAAGTCCCTCACCACCAAAAAAAAATAAAAAAAATAAACAAAAAAAAAAAACAAAAACAAAAAGAAAACAACCCCAAACACTCAAATAAACAAACAAAATTTCGGTGCTGCTGCTTATAAGACAAATTAATAATTGACACTAACGGCAGCCCTCGTGATGCGGTTGTTAAATGCTATGTTAATGTCATTGCAACTGACCTGTCTACCTCACTTGATTTTGAGTGCAATGACAGTTTCATTATGACCGAACCCACACCAGCTTTCCCATCACTGTGACGTTAATTTCGAGTGCAATGACAGTTTCATTATGACCGAACCCACACCAGCCTTCCCATCACTATGACGTTAATTTCGAGTGCAATGACATTTTCATGACGTGTACACATGTCCACGAAGTCGGCTAAACTTCAATGGCTTTCTCGTTGTGTTACAGCCCCCATGACTATGATGCTGCCTGCTCTCATGAACAGTGGGGATGGAAACATGATGATGTACCTGATGATGATGATGATGCAGAATCCATCGATAAGTCCGATGCTGATGCCGATGTTGTTAATGGGTAGCGGAATGAGTGACCGCTTACGTACAATGCTTCCCATGTTGATGTTAGCTGGTGGGATGGGAGGAGGGATGAACGCGGGTGCTCCTACAGGTCCCATGATATAGGGAAACACGGGAGCTGGATTAACTACAAGGTGTCATGCAGAAACGAAGAAGAAAGAAAGGCTTATAACTTGTACTGCTAAGTAGAGTAGAACACCATCCTCTCTTTAGAGTTAGCTAATGAAGTGCATTCATTTCAATGGCGCACGATCGAAAGCCAATTATTTCGTTTAGCAGGATATATAAAAGAAATAAAATTTTAAAAGTATTTCACAAGAAATATACCTTTTAAAAATATTATCCATTTCTCTCCCCAATCTTACCCCAGCCCCCCCCCCCCTCCCCGTTAAAATGACACACTTAACAGCAGTTAATATGAGATATTATGTACAAATGTAGTTAAGTAATATGCATTTAAATGTTATTCTTTGTTCATCTGTCTGTCTCATCATGTCTACTAATCGTTTTTAATATATGTTTATGCATCTATCTATCTATCCTATCTATCTATCTATCTATCTATCTATCTATCTATCTATCTATCTATCTATCTATCTATCTATCTATCTATCTATCTATCTATCTATCTATCTATCTATCTATCTATCTATCTATCCATCCATCCATCCATCCATCCATCTGTGACACAACGGCACGCTAGTTATTGGTTATGATTATTATTAATGTCAGTCATCCATAACTGATCACAAGTGATGAGAAGCTTAATTTATGTTATAAATAATTCTCCAGAGGACACCACTCGTCTCTCGCACTTGGCGCATATGCAGGTGCTGACTCCTCTAGTACGCTGTAGAATGTTCCATGAGCCGTTGTTCTCTTGAGACAAATACGGGCACTCATTTGCCATATTAGTTCTCTCAAGCAGAACAACAATGCACCAATTTCCAGTATCTTCCTTATACCAGAAATTCCACAATGTAGTTGAGCGTACTCTGCCATCATAACAGAGTGCAATATCTCTTTACACTTATACACTGGGATAGGAACTTCTTGAATCTACAATAATTAAAAAGGTTTATAAATCAATAAACCAGGAACCAAGAAGAAAAATCCTGAAATTCCAGAAATCTCAGAAATTCTAGAAATTCCAGAAAGACTGCTTCTTTCTGTAAAATATAATCAGGGAACAATGCTAAGTTTTCCAATTTATCATCTCTAACATAATTCAATTTTACATTCAAGTCTCAACTTACAGTTTCCTGCAACAATATTTATTAGCGCAATACATGCAGGCAGCTTAATAAATACAATATAATAATATTTGAATGTGTTCACTTGAAACAATGTCAAGTGTTTAACATATTATATACAAGCATCACAATTCACAAGTGTAGAAATAATATTCTACTCACATAATACATCTCTACATTAAAATGCACATATATCAAAAGTAAAATGCACGAAATATTCCCAAGTTTATTCTCTTTCAATCAATCAGATAACTCACCATTAAGCTAACGTCTGCCTTTCATGACCGAAATTCAGCCACACCAAATTCAAAGCGATTAGAGAATTAAATTATTTCAGCAGGCAAACTATGATCTCAGCCCATCGGCTGGTCTTAATTTTTTAAATCTTAACCATTGGATAATAAAACTACTCATCACATAAGACTGGTTTAGATTACACCAGCAAGTTCTAGCACATTCTCTTCATGAGTTGTTATTAACTTTGGTACTTGCAAAACACACCTTTGGGACTCCCAAAGGTCATGTCATGCTGACATTAAACAAGTAATATAATATTTAATTAAAAAGTAGGGACAGACAAATCTGCTCTGTCGCACCATCCATCCATCCAAAGACCCACCCACCCATCTATCCATCCATCCATGCATCCATCCATCCACCCACCCACCCACCCATCCATCCATCCATCCATCCATCCATCCATCCAAAACCCACCCATCCATCCATCCGTCCATCCATCCATCCACCCATCTATCTATCTATCTATCTATCTATCTATCTATCTATCTATCTATCTATCTATCTATCTATCTATCTATCTATGTGCATATATACATGTAATACTGTCATAGAACGAGATTCATACAACCATACCTCCTTTAACAATTAATTGTTTAGTGACATGACTGATTGAAACCTTATAATATATTTTATTATTAAAGACAGATCATAATTTGCCTAGTGAAATATATTTGCATCTATAGGTAAACCGCTTGAGAGAGAGAAAAGTTGTCTTAATAAAAATTACTTGTGACATTTGTATCCGACTGACTAATACTGTGTCAATGCCAACACACAGCGAAAAGGAATGCTCACCCTGTGACAATGAAGGAATTTTCATAATGCTGAAAAGTTATTTTGTCGTGTTACCTAAACTCATACTAAGACACATTACGCGAATTAAAATGGACTTGCATTGTGTCACTGTCATTTCAATTCCACGCCAGAAGAGAGCCTGCTTCAGGTTGTCACAGTCTACTTGCAGTTGTGTGTAGGCCAATATGGAATGCTGCAAAATGCAGATCCATAATAAGACGAAGCAAATAGTCGTAATTCATTTAGCATATCCACATAACTTCCGGTACTGTGTATCTATTTAACACAGGCATTCTATTTCTTGTATTAAAACTATAATGAAAGGACATTCTCGTTGGCAGTCATTGTTTATATACTCGTGTGTTCTCATTATTTGCTTCCATTTGAAGAATGAGCATTATGATGATGACTGAGATCTGTGCGACTGGTTTGGTGAAGAAACTAGTTTAGATTTCAAAGAATGAAAGATGACATGAGAGAGCGAGAGATTACTTTGTGTCATTCTCGTCTTTTACTACCAAGTGGTTTAAAATGAATAATTGTGAGCTGAAACTAGATTTTAATGACTTAATATCTTCTACTTTCTATGAACACACGTCAAGACATTTAATTATGACTACCACACAGTTGTCTTGCGTACTTAATGAGGGGGCAACGACCTCTTAACGTAGGTACTACATGATTAAATTGTTTTTGTTTGAATCGTAAGGGGAAGCAATCGCGAAGGAACTACATGATTAAATTGTTTTTGTTTGAATCGTAAGGGGAAGCAATCGCGAAGGAACTACATGATTAAATTGTTTTTGTTTGAATTGTAAGGGGAAGCAATCGCGAAGGTACAACATGATTAAATTGTTTTGTTTGAATCGTAAGGGGAAACAATCGCGAAGGAACTACATGATTAAATTGTTTTGTTTGAATCGTAAGGGGAAACAATCGCGAAGGAGTACCTATTACCTATCCTAGAGAGAGATGTATTAAGTACAGTACTAGCTAGGTGGTAAATTAAAATACTGGCTGGTTGGCTATTTTTGAAAAATTATACTTAGCAAATAATTTAAACAAAGACATAAATGAAAGAGAAATCAGTGAACGGAAAACAATGCTTAGTGATGATATTGAAACGCCGCCACTATCACAACCACTTCTGTAGATACTTAATATTATTATTCAAAATATCAGTAAAATATTTCAACGTATATATTTATTATTATATAATTTAAAACAATTCAGAAAAAAATCAAATCCTGTAAAAGCAACTAAATGTGTTCAAAGTTGCTTAATTCAAATCCAACCTGTATAAGTCTACAATTCAAGATATTTTTCTAAACAAGGCGATGCATTTGTATTGTTTAAAGGCTGCCATTCCATAATGTGTTTTAATTTTCAAGTATAATTTAAAATAGATGATTTTATGCTAATCAATTTTGTTTTTTTATTTTATCACTATAGACGATGCAACTGCTTATCACAGCGACTGGGCCAAACACATGCACGATGAACTGGCAATAGAAACAAACAAAAAAGTTATTTTACTTTAAAGACAACCCGATTCCGTCCGTCACCAAACAATCAGTATTAGAATAATTATTTCTCGTTTTCGGAGTTGAACGATATTTTCGAGATATAACATTTTCCATCCTTGTTAAAGTTTGTCTTAATTTTGGTTTATTATAATATCAAGCAGTTGCATCAACGGCACGAGTTAATTAACTTAATATTTAAGTAAAGAATATGAATTCCAGTTAAGAACTTGAAACTTCTGTCAGTGAAAATATAAATCACAATATTGTGAGTTTATAATCATTCTGTACATCTAATTCAGATGAAACCCATTAAAATATGTATCAGTACTACCTCTAACAAATCCAGACAGTTAGTAAACCTAAAGAATATTTAATCTGAATTGTACGTACAGAGAAAAACTGGTAACAGCAAAGTGCATTGAAATTAACTGATGAAGGATTCTAAAGGATAAGACTTTAAACAAAATTAGAGATAAAGTGCATTGAAATTAACTGATGTCTAGGACAAGACTTCAAACAAAATTAGAGACAAGTCCATGCAGTAGTCCTTGCTCTCGATACAGACTTATTTAAAGAAAAAAATCTGGTAGGCCTGCATCTCATGACGTAGTAAAATTAATTAAAACCACTCCTAGAAAATATTTAGTACACGTTCACTGTTAGGATAATTAAAAAACCCTAACAAACAGCCCACTTTAAATATCCGTCTGCACTTAACAATCTCAAGCCGTATTTAAAATATGATTTAATTTTAATTTAATTTGTTAGAATCACATTAGTATGTTTTAGTTAATATATTTAGTTTTGATTTATGAACATACTTCTCCCTACTCCCACCCTACCCACCACCCAAATGTGAGAATATTAAATTTTTAGCTACACATAGGCTTTCTTTGGTAGCGTGTGTGCTGACAAATAAAAGTATGCGAAAAGGTCACTAGCACCTTATTGCTGAACAGATATGGATTGCTTACAACTACTTCTTAGTGATGCTCACTTAATATCGATTATTGGTAAAAGGAGAGTTTATTAAAATGCAAACCGTTCCACACCTTTCCCATGACCCCCCCCCTCCCCAGAAAAGAAAAAACTATGGGTGAAAGAATGTAAACTAATCGCAAGTTAATATTATTACTATTAAAATTATTAATATCACCACTTGGCCTACAATTACAATTACTGCTGCCACTACTGCTAATAATAATAAGAACAGAAGAAGGCGAAAGAAAAAGAAAGAAAGAAAGAAGAGAAAAGAATGCAAAAAAAAAAAAAAACTTACTTGTTTAGACCGGTTTTAGCAGCTTAAAAACTGCACAATCCGGGTCAAGGTGTATAACAAGATCAAAGCAACTTTAAACTAAAAGCCAAAAATAAATTGCAGATAAAGAAATTGTTTTGCTAAAAATAAAATTCCAAACCTTACCATTCCGAACACGAATTCACATCTATTTAATGATTTAAAATTCTAAATGATGTTTATTTTACGTGATTTGTTCCTGAGGAGTATTAACGTAAAGCACGACCCACAAAACACGCGATACACCGAAATCTCTCGGCACGAATATAACATTGATGATGGCGTACCGTGAGACGAGTAAGAAGAGTTACCCTTTGCAGCGCGTTGTCTTTAACACTAAGATTAAAAATATATAAATACTATTTTTTATCTCAAAAAGTGTCTGACATTTAAACAAACAAACAAACAAGCAAACAGCAACAAAATACATGGATAATGCATGATTCCTGGCAGCAACAATAATGGCCGATGAATGGTCTCATTTACGTGCACAGGACATCCAATTTAAACTAATTACAAATCAACCCCCACACACCTCACCCATCACCCCGAAACCAAACCCATTCCCAGCTGACTCTAATATTAATGTTATTACCCATGGGCTAAACTTTCATGCAAATCTTATTATATATATATAATTTTTAAAAAATCTTTTCATTTTAATAGTTTAATTTAAAAAAAATAATACTTACAAAAAGCAGGTCAGACAATTTTGCTTTTGTTTTTGTTTCACGAGCTAAATAAAGACAACAATGTTCCACTGTTTCGAAGCATAGAGGAATATTGTATCGTCTCGTCTTGGTCTAGGGGTGTGGTATTTTCTGCATTGTTTTCCCAGTTGGCGGGGCCGTCCGCTGAACAAGAACACATTGTAATGAAGGGCATTGTCTAGAGTCAATTTAGAAGCTTCTGTGCATGTTAGATTAGAATGTGCGCAGCTTTCATTAAACTCGAGAAGCATTTCTCATTGGTTAATTTTTCGTGAACTCTTCAGTTAACCGGAGAGAAAGAAATCAATTTTTTTTTTAAGAAAAGGAGTAAGTTCTAGATTGTGATTCAATATTGTATGAATGGAAGCCAAACTCAATGATGAAAGGGGTCTAATATGACATTAACAGGACAGGTAAAAATAAATATAAATCAGATGCTTTGCTTAGGCAGTACTATCAGGGCACAGTTCATGCCTTCTCAGTTTCCTTTCATACAGGGGGAGGATGTCAGTATATTTTATTCTGATATTAATTAAACGGTGTTCGGAAAAAAGTTAAAGGAGATAGACCCATAAATAAACTGTAGTAACAAACTAATATCATTTATCTTCTACTGTAAAAAAGACTTTTCAACAGCATGACTAACAATTAGATTTGATTTTCATTTTGAAACATTTGAGTACATTTCTACTACTTTTCGTTAACAGGTGTTTCCTTTCTACTACTTTTCGTTAACAGGTGTTTCCTTTCTACTACTTTTCGTTAACAGGTGTTTCCTTTCGTACTCTCAGCATTTGATATGTAAGAAGACAAACATTTTCACGCTCACGTTCAAAATAAAGCCCACCTCTATGACACTGATGAAACAGAAGATTAACATCTGATAATGCTACTTAATTAAACTGTTCCTAAAATAAAGCCCACATCTCTGACACTGATGAAACAGAAGATTAACATCTGATAATGCTACTTAATTAAACTGTTCCTAAACATTGTGACCGTACTTGAATCTACTAACTAGAGGATGATAATGGGGAGCGACTTGATTTCACGCAAATTTTCTTCTTGATCTCATTTCGTTTACTTGAGCCCATTAAGTACTAGATCAAGAATTTCCCCATAGACACTATCTTTCTACTGTTTAGGAAAACGTTCAAATCAACTTAAAAAAAACAACGTGATTCTTGGTAAATGACTTTGTGCACCATGCACAGAAGAACAACTATCAGGAAAAAAATTCGCTGTACTGAATTTCACGTAAATATTTCTACGATGTATTTGTTAACGTGCTTTCATGCTTGACTTTTATATTGCCTCTGAGGGGGAGAGAAAGAGAGAGAGAGAGAGAGAGAGAGAGAGAGAGAGAGAGAGAGAGAGAGAGAGAGAGAGAGAGAGAGAGAGAGAGAGAGAGAGGGATAAAATGAGAATAACCGCTGAGAAAGAATACGAAGAAAACAAGTAAACTTCATGTTTGCTGTCTTGTAGACTTTATGACGTGCCCTTTAAATGTATGCTGGCTTGCAAATATTTGTTTCATAAATGCATATGCTCGATGAATTTTAAACAAACACAAAACACACTACTAAAAAAATGCGTGGATGGTTAAATAGCTGTTAGCCGGAAGGCAACGGGATTATGAACAATCCATATTATTGACCCATTCATTTATATATTCCTTTCTCCGAATTAACTGAATACATGCATGATTAATCTAAGCATACACACACGCTTTCGCATAATAACTTCATATTGTTATATTTTATGTTTCACTGCATCGCAATATTCACAAGGCTTATTTATTTTGGAGAAATGTTTAAAATTTAAGAGGAATTGACCATTAGATGCTCAAGCTTCAGTCTTTTTTCTTTGCTTAAATATTTTCCGCTGTCCACCAAGACCAAGGAAGCTGCAGTTGATATAGATATACGGCTATCCTATCTCGAGTTAATACAGGTGTTCTAATATATCTTAAACAAGCTGCAGTTAATATAGAAATACGGCTATCCTATCTTGAGTTAATACAGGTGTTCTAATATATCTTAAACAAGCTGCAGTTAATATAGAAATACGGCTATCCTATCTTGAGTTAATACAAGTGTTCTAATATATCTTAAACAAGACCATTACTGGCTCAATTATAGAAGTTATTAATTATAAGAAATTGATTTGTTAAAATGTAAATGACCTAATAGATCTTAAATTGTTGTAAAATTATGTCATCCTAATTTGCTGGGGGCATTCTTTCCAAGAATATATTTTTGGAATATGATGAATTACATTGCGTAGTCCTACAATGCACTAATTAACACTTCAATTTGATGGCGAATTCGATAACGTCAGAAAGTATCATGCGTAATATAGTCAGCAACCCCAAGTTATGGCAAACAATTCTAGTCAAAAATTACCATAGTATGACACTGACTTATAGAATGCCATTGTTTGTAAGCTATTAGTTAAAATCATCTATATATCTTATCAACCTATATACTAACAACATTTTAAAAATCTTAAGTAAGAAATAAAGTAAATCAATTTGGGAGTGTTTAAAAACATTTTAAAAGTTTAAAAGCAGGTTGTTGATCTTGCAACAATCCTTCTCGATCAAACAATTTAGCAGTTGCTTCAATGTTGTTTAAAAGAAAAGAAAACCGACAAACAGAAATAAAAGCTAACAAAGAAACAAAACAAGAAATTAAAGGCAGCCCAAACAGTCAAGCGTAGACGCATTTTCATTTGCAAACAACGCGTACAATCATAATTAAATCTACACATGTAAAACTTTCAGGTTAACGCGTACAATCATAATTAAATCTACACATATAAAACTTTCAGGTTAATGTTAGTAAACACTAAACATCAAAGCAATAGCTCTCACAAGAAGCAAGATGTTTTCAAATAGAACTAGAGTGAGAGAGAGAGATAGGGATGTACCTTAATAGACAAACTTTATCAAATTCTATTTTCAACTGTATGAAGGAATAAACAAAAAAGAATGTCTAACTACATATACATGGTAGGAAAGGAAAAATTCATTAAAATAATTAATGAGAAAAGAAATGAAAGTTATTTATTTATCCGTCAAAAAAATATATATATATCACTCACCACACACCACACGCACATACACGTATGAACTCACACACAGTTACACAGACTTAAACAACTGTCCTGCGCTATTGAAAAGAAAATATATTTACGTTAAATAATCGACAAAATTTACCTGTACAAAATATTATTCATGATTTAAGAAATCACATAAACACCTCAACTCTCTCTCTACTCACACACACATTCGCCCGCACACACAAATACATTTTTTAATAAGAAGAAAAGTAACAAGCCACCAGCAGCCAACAAAAATAAACGAGCTATTATCTGCACAAGAGTTAGAAGGTATAAAACATGAATCTTCAGTTTTGTAAATAGTTAAGTAGTACAATCATCATCAATAAATAAACAGAAAGAAAGCAAAACTTAGGAGCTAATCAAGAATGAAGAAAAACGTGAAACACGATAATATTTACCGTACTGTTGACTACCGTCTAACGGTTCTTAGTGATGTTTGGTGAGGTGGGGGGCTGTTTCGTGCAGGAATGGCTTGGGCCTGGTTGACCAAAAAACCCAAACAAACAACAAACCTTTTATACATATATTATATTGACATTATAAAGTCCTTCACTAAGGGGAAAATAATGAAAAAACTTCCATTGACTGAAGTGAAATAGTTAGCAGGCGCAAGCATGAAGCGAATATATACAAAACACACTGACATTTCAAGTAAATTACCAACACGACAAGAAATTGTTGGCCTGGAAATTCAGCATGTCCTGATGTATGCTGAGCACTCAAGTACAGAGTTCACATTGCTGAGATTATGGGTACAAAGACCGTTTGACAATCAGGCCTATTAAATAAAAACAAAGTGCTGTACATTCTGATAATGTCTTCTCTCTCCCCCCCAACCTCCCGATTATTTATATACATGTATAAATGTACACAAATAGCACCATGTTGTATTGACATCTGGAGAAACAAAGCTCTATCTCTGATTACTATTTTACAAATAGTTTCTCGAAATTAAGACAGTAAGTCTCTTTGACACGTACGCCCTCGCTGCCTATTTCCATACAGTTTGCCGTGATTAATGGCTACTTCGTGTCGGCCCTATAGTAATTGCAGTTACTTTTTTGTTACACGAGTAACTGGACTTCGTCGTCAGACAACGGCAGCTGATGTGGAAGTTCACGGAGACGAAATGATGGACAGAAGGACAGACACCTTGGAGGACAACCCCTCGCAGCCAATGACGTCACAACCGTTATAAAATGTCCTGCTTTCGTCCCTTACTCTCCACTCATTGTTGAATCTTTCAGGCTTCGCTGTTTAGGATTTCTTAAGGTAGGAATTGTTTTCCTTTAAAATAATATATAAATAAGTAACTTATTTCTATCAAACTATTTTCTTCTTTACTCGTTTTCATGTGTCCAGTGATGAGCTTGCTAACCTTTCTATTCTTCTATGACTAGCTTAATTCGTTTTTTGGTTTTATTCCTAATCTATATTCAAGCAGTGTAGTTGATTGTTGTCTGTTGACCATGTTTCTTAGCTTATTTTAGTTTTAATGAAATTTAGAATATTTTCACTGTAATATAATTTTCAACTACATAATATAATGAATACATGGTCATTTTATAATAATATTTTAAAATCCATGATTAAGTGTATATACTAACTTTCGAGCTCGATAAAAAAAAAAATTTTAAATTATGTTCTTATTTCATAAAATTTATTAATTCAAAATATATTTTTAGCGCTAAAAGAACAGACCAACGTTAAATATAAATCATCAGTACTTTAATCTTGGTTTCCTTCTGGAATATTCAAAACAGTAACATGCTTTAAAATGAATTCAAAAGGAAAAAGGAATAGCATTAAACATCAGTAAACCTTTACTGAAACTTATAAAGGCCATGATGATATTTGGCTCACTTCCATGTAGAGATACCTTGTGACATGCTTTAAACATCAGTAAACCTTACTGAAACTTATAATGGCCATGATGATATTCGGCTCACTTCCATGTAGAGATACCTTGTGACATGCTTTAAACATCAGTAAACCTTACTGAAACTTATAATGGCCATGATGATATTTGGCTCACTTGAGATTCCTTGTGACATGCTTTAAATATATACAGTGATTCACGATTATATTTGAATACTTACTGTCCAAAACAACCATTCTTTTTAAGACGATCTTTGAATTTCTGAAGAAGGAAAACATTGTATCAGAAAACAGCATTAAAATGTCTTAAAATATTAAGAAATATCAGATTCTAGCTTGCCTAGATGTCCGCTTCATTAGAAATCAAAGTCTGTATGTGAAATTTTGCCAGATTACTTAGGCAAAGCTTACTTCAAAGTTTTGTCAATAAATTTCGAACTTAGTGGCTCTTGCTGGATTAGCCTGTAGGAGAGAGGGTGGAGGATTCTTATAGAAAAAAAAGTATTACAGCACAATCATAATATTATTTATTGCGTTTACACTGATAAAATAATAAAAGTAGGTAGATAAACGGGCAGACTCATATCGTAAAAAAAGACACATACATATAGTGGTAGGAATAAAATGTACGATCACGGGCTGACACATTTCGTAAAAAAAGACACATATATGTAGTGGTAGGAATAAAATGTACGATCACGGGCTGACACATTTCGTAAAAAAAGACACATACATATAGTGGAAGGAATAAAATGTACGATCACGAGTCTGAAGGAAAACTTAGACTCCAGTTGGAACCAAATCTTCAGTTCTCTTAAATCTGGCCGACGAAAACCTTAATTGGCAAAGCGCCAGTTCTGTTAAAACTTGGCTAATAAAAGACTTAGTTGGCATCGAAGCGACAATTCTGTTAAACCTGGATAATGAACAGTTTATTTAGCACCAAAGCGCCAGCCCTACTAAATGAAAACGTTTGTTGGCACCACAACATCAGTATTTTAAAACCTGGCTAATGAAAACTTTTGTTGGTACTACGTCAGTATTTGAAATCCAGCTAATTACAAACTTTTCAGCAACACAACATCAGTATTTTAAAACCTGGCTAATGAAAACCTTACCTGGCTAATACAAAACGTATTTGACACCAAAAGCGCAAATTGTGTAAAACGTATTTAATAAGAAAATTAATTAGTTTTACAGTTTGACAGCAAAGCGTTAGTGTTTTTTTTTTTTAAACCCGGCTAATGGAAAACTTTCGTTTCAGATTACTTCTAAACAATAATTCTATAAACCTTGACTAATGGAAACTAAAGCATTCTGAAAACAAAACACAATGTGCCAGCTTTGTAAAACAACCTCATGCAAAACTTGCATTGTAGTCGATAAAAATAGAGAAAAGTGAATCAGGCTTCAATCGATAAAAATGTGCCAGTTTGTACAATGGGGTTAAATGAAAATTTAGCTTTCAGTTAACAACCGCGGAAATTAGTAAAATGTTAGGCTAATCTGAATAATACTTGATAACAGAGTGAAGTACTGTAAACCGATTTAATGGGAAACAGGTTTCGTTTGGTACAAAGCGGCACTCTATGCGTCTTGCCTATTGCGTAAAGAAACAAGTTACAAGTCTGAAGAAATATTTATAAGGACCATAAAAAGGGCATTTTGATTGGTGACTTCCTTGAACGGCTTTCCCAGTTTAATCCTCTCTAGCACATTAATTTTATAGAGAAGCCTGGCCTGGCCTTAGAGCAAGTAGTATTTTCAGCGCTAACCAATCCACTGAGACAGTTATTATTTCAAGCACGCACACATATTTTACACTATACGCCATTATTCTCCTAGGCATATCTTAATTTTTTCCCCCCTTTCTTTTCAACAAAACACACACGCACACACACGTACGCACATGGTACAATATCTCAGCACCCCTATGGGTTCTCACAGTTTTATATATATATTCTTTTAATCCAAACGGTACGTTATTGTTCAAGCGTGACATTGTTGCATTACATTTGTTTCAGGCTCCATTCTTCATCATGAGGACACTCGCTACACTTCTCATCCTTGCTCTTTTGGCCTCTTCCTCCATAGCTCAAATGCGTAAGTATTATTCGTCGTGATGACGTTTCCTTGTTTACGTCACTGGGCTTGACGATGGATAGATCCGTCCCTTGGTATTATTTTACGTGTGCAGTGGGTTGTTTTCTGTCTGCACTGTTCCTTTCTCTAAAATAAATTTGCTTACGACTGAAAATGTAGTGGGGCACATGTCTATAAATCAGTAAACATAGTCGAAATAAAAAAAAAATCTCAGTTCGTTGAAATGGACGTGAGTTAATTTTAAAAATATCTCACTTCGATGAAATAAACTTGAGAGTGTTTAAAAAAAAATATTTCCCTTCGATGAAATAAACTTGGGAGTTCTTTGTTCTGTTTTCTTTTAGTATTATAGTTTGCTTCAGGGGGCATAACTTACAAAGTAAAGACTTAGTTCTCTGCAGTTCTTTTGATGACCCAATATTATTATTTTTAAAAATAAAGCATAGAACTTAAAGCAGAACAAGTACAACACTCAGTTGCCAAACACTACAAAACACTGATCGGTTATTGGTTAATAAATACAATTAAAGAAAAAATCCTATACAAACCATGTTTTGTTGTTTAGGTTTGAAAGTGACGAAGAAAGTTGGTTCCTAGCAAGAACTATTTATTTACCTATTTTATATATTTGTGTGCAAAATCAAAGAGCACGGGATAAATACAAAGGTACTGATCACGATGCATTGTGTTTAAGGTTTACTTTGTTTTAAAAGTGACGAAATGTTTATTCATACAACATTAAAAAACCTGCAATGAATTTATTTCATGTTGTTGTGACAACGGCGATGGTGCTTTTCTTTCGCTCGACAACACCAATACCGAAGTTTTATTTTAGACTATTTTGACAGCCCATGATAACGTTTATTCCAGTTTGTCTCGATAGTCCTTTTAAATGCAATAACACCATACTACCCCCCCCCCCCCCGGTCTTCGTCACGTTGCCATTTCATACTGAATTTCTTTCTTTTTTTGTATCGTTACAGATATGATGTTGCCGGCAATGATGTCAGGAAGCGATAATATGATGATGCCTTTAATGATGATGTTGATGCAAGGTCAAGGTGCCGGAGGTGGTGCTGGTGGTGCCAGCTCAATAACACACCTGTTACCAATGATGATGATGGGTGGCGGCGGCAGTGAGTTAATGCGAATGATGATTCCTTTAATGATGATGGGCGGTGGCATGGGGGGCGGCGGTATGGGAGGTATGGGAGGCGGGATGCCAATGTAAACAAGCGTCTTCACGTGAATGGGATGGACTTCACTAACAGCGAACCTGTCACTCCTTGCTATCAGAAAGGGTCTTCAAATACTACACAAAAGTATTCCGGTAGTTCACTGTTCTGGACCATTTTCGAGATTAAGCAACGTCAGAATTTGTTATCTGTCAAACGGAATTATCTGGAACTATCCGGCGCAAACCTCATAACGTGCATAGTATTCCTAGTTCTTGTGCTAAACTGCGCTCCGCAAGAAAATTAGTTCTTTTTCTTTTGCTAGGAATTCTGAACCATTGTCTTGCAGGAGAGGTAGTCGAGGTTGCTTGGGCAAAACTCAGCGGTACACTATATTCCCCAAAAGACTGTGATTCCCCTAATTTTTCTAAAACTTGTAATCGTTGCTGAGGTGATAACGGTTTCTTTCTCAATCCTTACTTCTTATCCATTTCAGGGATACATTAGTTCTAGAAGTGTGATTGTACATTTGTTTTTCAAACAATAAAAATAGGAATAAATTTGTGTGTTTATGTCTTAATTTTATTGTCTGCGTGCAGAGTAAAAAGAAAGTCAGATCTAAAGGTTTAGCTAATGGATCGCTTAAATTATTAACCCTATACAGCGTACACGACAGGAAGAAAACTATTTTATATACACGAAGGGAACAATTTTCAAATGAACGGTAACTAAGGGACGCAACATTCTTCTCATACTTGTGAAGGACATGTAGCGTTTACATCAGTGCAATTTTTATACAACCAGTGACATTGTGTGATTCAAGAAACATTCATCTTTCATTGGCTCAAGTTAACACTGTATTATTGTTAACTGGCACTTGCTGTTTACAAACGGAAGAAGAAACGAGCTCTTTTGATGAGCCCTAAACAAATATAAGCAACAACAAAAAATCCTGCATTATATAAATGGTGCGATCAATATTGAAAGTTAAACAAAGCATACATTTATGAAAGTGGACTACATTCATTACTGATTGCACTAAATTTATGGGCACAGATTAAGACAACTCGTGCAATGTGCACTTTAGAACATTAAACTAGTTACTACAGTATTTGCCCATCATATGACGGGTGGAAAATTAAAATGAATGCGTTCCAAAGAAAATAAATGAATTTGTTTATAGGAAGGCTTGATTATAAGTCACATTGTGAGTGAAAATTCGAGCATCATTTAGCAAATGACCATGACCTTCGTTTTTGTTTTTTTTATGAGTACTTTGATGTTGTCTCTATTTGCTGAACGCGACAATGCAAAATAAAGCTGGTCATGTGAAAATACCGACTCGCTCAAAAAAACTCCCACGTGCTCGAAGGTCAAGGACGCTTTAGTGTTTCACACAGATGGATACAAAGAATTGGAAAACTATATTTATAGATTATACTAACATTGCCTTATAACACCAGTAACATTTCCATAGTTTTTTTTTCTCTTCTAAAATCACCTCCGAAAGTGAATTATTCAAAGCAATGTGCAGCTGAAAGTCTAAGAAATATTCAAATATAATCATAACGAGAAGACGTTTGAAAAGACTTTCACACGAATTAACTATTGCCACTGTTCAGTATTGTATCCACTTTGATCAATGAATGACCTCACGTGCTAAACTGCTTAAAATAAATCCTACAAAGAAAACAAGTATTGTGGAACAGTGAATTATGAGTAAGTTATGTACGTGACGTAATCGGGCTTGATTAATTTATTGTGTTATGTATTCACAAAGGAAATAAGTTAGGGCTGTTTGTGTAAGTGTGCGTTTGATGTATTCAATTGTTTGGAATTACTTTAGATTTGGCGAACGCTTGCCAGATGTAAACATCAAGTCAGGCAACAAAAAGTCAGTTATGTTTCTAGTTTAAATGTGTATATTGTGGCCTCGGATAGATCGATAGAGGTTTGGGTTAGGGTATCCGTAAGTCAATTAATGATAACAAAGATGGTGAGTATCGCGTGTTAGCAGGAAAGGTGTTCCAGTTTCAAACTGCTGTTAAAGAATATGTGCTTGTGTGTGTGTGTGTGTGTGTGTGTGTGTGTGTGTGTGTGTGTGTGTGCGTGTGTGCGTGTGTGTGTGTATGTGCGTGCGCGTGTATGTGCGCGCGCGCGCGCGTTATCAATCTGCAGAAGAGAATATATATATATATGTAATATTTTGAGTAGGATCGTAAATGACGTGATGTTGGAACATGATTTACAGCAATATATAATTATACTCTGTGTGTTTGAGAGAGAATATATGCCAATGCAAAAGCGATCATAAAAAAACAATTGATAAAACAAATGGAATTTTCACCATGAAATTTTAATGGAGTTTTTTTTGCAATGATAAATTAAAATTGAAATACTGCATTATAATGATATATTAGCACGCAACCCATTAGTTACATCATAACATCCGTTCAATAATAATGATAAATTAACATGCCAGAAATATCAGTTCAATAGCAAGGCAAAAACAAATCTTAACGCTGTGTTATTAGTAAATTTTCGTAATATTATAATATAATAACATACACGCAACAGCAGTTAGAGATAATATGCTTGGTACATACATATATCGTAGACGTGACTGACATTGAATAAATCTATAACTGACATTGAATAAATCTATAACTGCACATTTGGAATTGAAGCAAAACGACAAGGATATGGCGCAATCGAGTTTACACAATTTCAAGCCAAGTTTTCTAGTTTAAAATTAAAAATTAAAGTTTACATTTTTCAATCAAAGAATGATATATCACAAGTCCAGCAGGATCCCATTTCACATTTATTTTCATGACATTTATTTCGTTTATTAGTTCAGATTTATTTTGTTACTATTTCAGATTTATTTTGGCTATCTGCATTTACCAGCAAGCTATTCTGGGAAAAAAACCCAACTAAATATACCCTAAAAGAAAAAAAAAACAACCAAAAACCAAAAACAAAGCTGCCATGTTTAACTTATTAACCAAAATATACAAAATAAGAAATTTACTTCAATATTCATGTTTTAAGGGAAAATGAGTATGAAATTAATAATTATAACTTAAAAATAAACTGAAATTATTATAGCAAAACAATACAGATAACATCAGAAATCAACATGCAAAACAATGCTTCCATGAAAGTTAAAGTATTTATGTGCAAACATTGGTAAAAAGCGTAAGGAAACAATTTGTGATAATGATGTTACACTGAAGAAGGACAATTTGAAAAGAAAAAAGAAACCTCTTAGTGCAGTTGATGAACTTATGCATTGCACATGTGATTGTATTTTGTTCGGAACCTAAATAAATGGAAGCAAAGTTATGATTCACACACAACATGACATTTTCAAAAACATCACATGTCTGATTGTATTTTGTTCAGAATCAAAATGAAGGGAAGCAAAGTTGTGATTTACAATTTTCAAAACCTAGTTGTCCTATGAAAAGTAAAATACCACACTTACATGACACTTTCAAAACCTAACTGTCCTATGAAAAGTAAAATGCCATGGATAATCTGGATGCACAATTGAACTGTGATGATATGAAATCAAGATATTTAAGTAGTATCAGTTTCATATAGGTGCAAACATCAGTTGGACAAAACTCTAAAAGAACAAAATACACCCTGCAACTAAATTCGCAGACACATTTCTTTATAAAATGACTTTACACCAGATACAAATCTAGTGATGATCAAAGACCGTTCTTCTCACCCAGGACCTAAGACAGCAGGAAAGTTAATGCCTAGACACTGTCCTCAATGCAGTAGGTAAAGAGTTTTCCTATACTGAAACCCTATCTTGTTTAGGATTTTTGATGTAATATTAAGTAGTTTTATTCTAAAATATTATAACTATTATAAGTACATCTTGTTTAGGATTTTTGACATAATATTAAGTAGTTTTACTCTAAAATATTATAACTATTATAAGTACACCTTGTTTAGGATTTTTGACGTAATATTGAGTAGTTTTACTCTAAAATATTATAACTATTATAAGTACACCTTGTTTAGGATTTTTGACATAATATTAAGTAGTTTTACTCTAAAATATTATAACTATTATAAGTACACCTTGTTTAGGATTTTTGACGTAATATTAAGTAGTTTTACTCTAAAATATTATAACTATTATAAGTACACCTTGTTTAGGATTTTTGACATAATATTAAGTAGTTTTACTCTAAAATATTATAACTATTATAAGTACACCTTGTTTAGGATTTTTGACATAATATTAAGTAGTTTTACTCTAAAATATTATAACTACATGTATTATAAACAAATCTTGTTTAGGATTTCTGATGTAATGTTAAGTAGTTTTACTCTAAAATATTATAATTATTATAAGCACATCTGGCAAAAAAAAATCTCAACCAACTCACAACTCTGGGCAATATTTTAATTTTTTTTACAAACAAAGTTATTATCATGAAAAGTGTGTCTAATATCAAGTTTTGGTGGCTAGTTTTCAATTTTGAATAATATGTTGCTGTGTTGGACACAGAAGGTATTTAAAATCATTCTAGATTAGTATTTTTTATTGCATTTTATTATTATTTTTTGTAATAAATAAAATACATGTATATTCTTGTTTAACTTTATTGCTCTGTTAGTATTTTCATTAAATTGGGTCATTTACAAACGTTATTTAAAAGTGAACACAAAGATAATAACCGATCAAATGAAAAGTATGGCTATATTGTTGTGATTATTAACATTAATAATTATGGTAGTAAGATAGTAACAAAGATAGTAACCGATCAAATGAAAAGTATGGCTATATTGTTGTGATTATTAACATTAATAATTATGGTAGTAAGATAGTAACAAAGATAGTAACCGATCAAATGAAAAGTATGGCTATATTGTTGTGATTATTAACATTAGTTAGAATAAATCTTAAAGGCACAAAAGGTGTGCTGTTTTGCTTAGATGTCACATTAATTAAACAAAATCAGAACTGATTTGATGGAAATGGTTTCTTAGATGTCACATTAATTAAACAAAATCAGAACTGATTTGATGGAAATGGTTCAAAAGATTGAGGGTCTGAAGGCTTATATGCATCTCCACTCAAAATATTATGGCAGTGACAAAAAAACTGACTAGAAGAAAGTTCTTTACAATAATACTTTTGAAATGCACATATTTTAACCAATCATTAGAACTCAACTGAATCTTAATGAAGGCAATAACCCCACAAAAAAAAAAAAAGAAAAGAAAAAAGTTTTACACTAATGAATCTTATAAGATACTCATTTAATTATTTTTCAGTACATTAGAAAGAAAAATTCTAATTTAGTTGCAGTAGTTTTATAACTCCGTTGGCACTATCAAACTAAAGAAAAGAAAACAGTTTCCTTTCCAAAACAAAATAAAATATTATAACACATATAAGAAAACAGAAAAATTGAAATACCATTCTGATATACACACAAATCTACATAATATGTGTTACTACACTTATTTGTAAGTCAGAAGTGCATATATAAACTGATTCTACAATGTAATAGATATCTCTCAGTACATATAGCTGATAACCTTGACAATACAACATTAAGTAGTGCAGTACATAAAAATAAATGATACATCACTGCTTGCCACACTGGCACTGCAGACACATACCAGTTCATAATATTTAAACAAACACTGCATATACCCCCTTGTATACTACAACATTTTCTTAGAACAAACAGTAGAGTGGACTCTTACATTGTAATTTAAATTATGTTTATGAGTATATGTGAAAAACAAAAGCAACTGACCAGATATCATGCAATGCTAATTAAAAATTCAGTACACATAAATATTGAATAACATGCACCATTCATTACAATTTAATACAATACTGAATAACAAATGTTCAAATACAAAATATGGCATAGTTCACTGTTTTATATAAGTCATAAATAAGAGCATGCAAACAAAAGAGAATGAGATTTAATAAAACTAGAACAAGGTTAAGAGATGCAATAAAAAATAAAACAAGGATAAGAAATTGAGTAAAGATAAAATAAAGATAAGAATTAGCTTGAATAAATAAATATCAACAAAAGGATATGAGGCATAATAAAGGAAAGATAACATGAGAATAAGCATGAATATCAATGTATAAGAATGAGACTTAATAAACATAGAATACAGGATAAAAAATGAAAGAGAGACTTAGTAAAGAGAGAACAGAATTTAAGAATGATAAAATAATGATAAGAATAAGATTTAATAAAGATAAAACAGGCCACAAGCAAGACTTTTAAGAGAGCAGACAACAGTGGCTCCTATGACTATGAGTACATGAAGAACATCCCCAAAAGGGCAAGGTTGAGCATGGTTACCACTCTGGCAGTGAACTAGAGCACAGTATGTCAGTATCAATTAGTATACATCACAAAAAATTCTGACAGTGGCATATGGTCAGACATCACTGTCTTAGTGTGGGAGTGAGTGTTTGCAAATGCATGCACTTAATGAAGACCATTTTTAAAAGCAAATGTGGAGAATTAAGAAAAGGCAAACAGTAATATCTTTAAAAAAAATATTATGTAACTGAAGAATACCAGTCTGGAATGTGTATACAGTCGAGTCCACTTATTTCGGCCTCGGTTAACTTGCCAACCCTAGTAAGTCGACATTTTTGAAGTGGAACCGCCAAATTCCCTCTTTGTCTTAGCATTTTCTCATCGGTTACGTCGATTCTTTTATGTTGCCGAACCCTAGTATCTCGGGCACAAAAGAGTGCCAAAATCGCCACTTAAGTTGGTTATCTCGACCCTACTGCTGACTAATCACTAACAATAAATGACCATGTCTTGTTAAAAACTGCAGCTTAAACTTAAGAAGGACATTGTTTTCTTGGTGTTTGCCACGGGCAAAATAGGCACACTGTTTGTTGCCCTTCAACTGGTTCAGAACTTATGTTAGCCCACTTTTGAAGTAACCGCTTGTCCGCTTGTAGGATATTTTCAGAGGCGGCTTCGGCCCCCTCCCCCCCCCCCCACTGACGGAGAGCTGTTGAGGGTGTGCGCCTAATAGGTGCGATCTGTTTTACCCCCTTCCTCCTGCCCTCCACCTTAGACGCACCGGGAGGCAAGAAGCAAATCAAGACGAGAACATCATGAAGATGAAAGGTCTATTGCGGCTTTTGATGTGTGTGAGTGAAACACACACACACACACACACACACACACATACAAAATGACTCGCGAATTTAATTTTGATACTGGTTAGCTTTTTGTAAAAACGAACTTTGACACCCTGCAGATTTTTGATTTTGTGAGCAATCTTTGTGTTTGCAACGTTGGAGTATACATGTATCGAGAATGGACGGTGGACCAACTTCCCTCTTTGTTAACATTTTCTTATCAGTAATGGCGATTCTTTTATGTTGCCGAACACTAATACAATGTCTGTTTGTTTGTTTCTTTCTTTCTTTGTAATGTACTGTCTAGCACAAAAGAGGACCCGAATCACCACTTAAAATCAGTTCTTCGTCGGCTTTTGAAAATGTTAGTTACCGATGCCACTTCGCCATCTCGCTAACAATAAAGGGCAAACTAGGCACACTGTTGCTCTTCAACTGGCTTACACCTCTTAAAGTTACCTTTGAAGTAACCGCTTGTACCATTCGACACCCCCCTTCCTCCTGCCCTCCACCTTAGACGCACACACGCACACAAAATGACTCGCAACTTTAATTTTGATACTTCGTTAGCTTTTTGTAAAAAAAAACAACGAACTACACGTACACCACACAGATTCTTTTGATTTTGTGAGCAATCTTTGTGTTTGCAACGTTGGAGTATACATGTATCGAGAATGGACGGTGGACCAACTTCCCTCTTTGTTTTTTTTTTTAGCTTGCCGATCGCGTCATCAAACAAATTGCGGCAACGCTGTTGTGTAAAAAATCACCAAACACGTGCATGTACATTGTACATTCTCATTCATTAACGCACATCATGTACATAAAGAAATTTCAAGCACGTTATATGTAATATTGAAGCATTTGTTTTCAAGTAGAATGTTAAAGGCAAAAAGCAACAAAGCAGTTTAGACTTTGTACAGAAACCATATTTACCGCGTGTACATAAACCTTTTGTTGTTAGCAAACACGTACATATATGTACATTTTTATAGTATGCCGATCGCGTCATCAAACAAATTGCGGCAACGTTGTTGTGTAAAAAAATCACCAAACTCGTGCATGTACATTCTCATTCATTAACACACATCATGTACATAAAGAAATGTCAAGCGCATGTTATAGTACTGTAATATATTGCCGCCATATTGGTTTTCTGTAATCTCGATCTTTAGTTATCTCGACACTTTTTGGCAAACCCCTAGGCCCTCGACATATCCGGACTTGACTGTATATGTATATGTGTTTTTGTGTGGAGTGTGAAACCCATTCCCATCCTGTTAAACAACATTTCTGGGAATTAAGTACAGGCAAACAGAAATAACTAAACATTTTATTTATAGAAAAGATAAAAGCAAGAAAGTACAGTGAAGCATAGTTATGAGAATGGCTGACCAGGGTTACACTATCAGAAACTGGCTAAGGTTATATTGCGAGAGAATGGCTGATCAGGATTATATTGTCAGAGAATGGATGATATATGGTTACACTTTTAGAGATTGACTGATCAGTTTTACATTGTCAGAGAATGACTGATCAGGATTACATTGTCAGAGAATGGCTGATATATGGTTACACTGTTAGAGATTGACTGATCAGAGTTTTACATTGTCAGAGAATGGCTGATCAGGATTACATTGTCAGAGAATGGCTGTTCAGGGTTAAGTAAGCAATGCTTAGTTTTAAGCATCTTGCTGCAGTGGTGTCAAAACTAATTTGGTAAGTAATTAATAAATGGATTTGGAAAGAAGAAATACAAAAGACCAAAAAATAATTTTATCTGAATTTATTGTTTACTTGAAATAAAGGCAGATTTCTTTTAATATTAAACAATCATATTTTCCCTCCATTATTTTGCAGGTAAAATGCCCGTTTTGTCTTCTTTAAATATGTTAGGTAATGCATGTTTGTGCAATATACTTTTTAAAACACACAAAAAACAATGGTTAAATTTCAGAAGTATCAATCAGATATAAATATGTGCAGATTAATTGGGTAAAGAAAATTTACAATCAAATTTATGTACAGTAGTGAACAATTAAACATTTGTAAACATTTTGGTTTTAAAAAATGTAGATAAGTTGCACTTTTGTCACAGCCAGTGCAGTATGCTGCTTTAACTGTGAATAAATAAATAAATAAATGCAGGTATTTGACCTCAACCTCAAGTACAAAGAACAATAAGCATACCTTGGATATTGATCTTGTTGGTTTTATCAAGAAAATAAAGAATTCATCTAAATAAAACTGCTTAATTAATTTTAATTGTGTTTAAATGATTACAGTATTCCAGCACATTAGAATTCATTCAAATAAAACTGAAACTGCAATATCAATAGTAAAATAAAAGTATAATACAAAAAAAATAAATGGTATTAAACTAAAGAAAGTACTTGCAACAAAACATTTTTTTTTTTTTAGAAGACGACTTTTACAAAATAAATCAAATTTAGGACTGTAAATGCTTGCACAAGTTTATCTCTCAGCATTACTATGAAGATGATTCTTCAGTCAAGAAAGTATTTAAAAAAAAAAAACCAACTCCTTTGACTTTCAGCATTTGTTAAAATATCCAAACATTGTCTAAATTCAACAATAATCTGAATGGGAAGGAGTATAAATGGATGAAAAGGAAAGGGAAATAAGACAAAACTGCATACAATAACTTTTCAACAAAACAGTAAGAATGTATTGCACTCTTTCAACAGTTTTACTCTTTCAGAATGTTGGTGGGATTTCTCGGATATGTATAATATTAACAACCCAGTGACATATATAAAAATAAACAAAAATAAAAATAAATTGTCTATTAAAACTTGTTAATGCATTAAAACTCTACTAATGTTATCGTGTAACTATAAATCACTTTCAAACTTCCATGGAACTAGCTTTATTAAAATGTCCAGAAACTTTAACAATTATTCACACACACAAAATAATAATAATAATAACCACAAAAATAAGCTGAAAGACCACAAACAACAGGGATTTGGCAAGTACCTTGCAAGCCGTGCCTTAAATTAGTGAAACTGAAAGTGCTATCTCCCTCAGCAAACATTAAGAATGAAAAATTATGAATAAATAAGAAAATAAATTTAAATGACCTAATCATAAGGCATAGCCTCATGAATATTGAAGAATTAAGTTGCAAAGGCACATGGTCTTATGTGCAAAAGCTTTATCAACATGCTGCAAGAAGAAGGTTGCAGAGTAGCTCATTATCCTCAGTCTTAATTTGTAAATGAGCTGTTGATATAAAGGAATAAAAGGGTTCAGTTCATAATTTATAATACCCAACCATCCCCAAGTTTAAGTAATGCAGAAAAATATTAACATAAATAAAAATAATAATAAGAGTACATTTAATTATTTTATTTTATACTCTAAAGCATCAGCAAGTATTACCTTTATCTTTTATGTTTTACACATTTTCAGTGGCTGTCTTTACCGTATAGCCACCAGATAACTTATCAACAATGTCAAATTACCATTATACCTAAAAATAACCTATTTTGGCCAAAAGACTCAAATTAAAATGTGACTAGTTAATATCACGTGGTACTAAGCCATAGCAAAAATGAAAAATTGCATGCATAATAAACGAATTACAAGTAAACAAACAATAGAAAATAAATTAGTAAAACATTTAAAGGAAATTGGTGACAGAAATCAGAGCCTATAAAATATATTTTACAAACATCAGCACACTGGTGGAGGCTACAGTGAAGCACTTGCTTATCACATCAGTTGCATATTCTAAAATAAAATGAACAGCAAATCAGTGATTGGCAAAATTAAAGATCTATGACATGAGTAGCACAGATTTCTAGATGGCAAAGACAATTTTAGGTGTATTTTTCTAATTTAGACAAGGTAACAATCATTAATCTCTCAGCTGAGCTATGATGGATCATTCTACTAAATAAATTATAAAACTAAATCTGTAGACTACGTCTTTCTACTAAGGTAAATTAGTTTTTATTAAAATCTTTAAACGAGCAATTCCATGTTGTGCAAAGGAAGACTCATGTAGGGTTCACTGTAAATGGGTTTGTTGTTTTACAGGTAACAATGCTGCTTCTTTAAGTTGAAAAGCAACTCGGACTAATCACAGAATTAACTGTTAAATAACAGCAAGACTGAAATTATTTTGATAAACAAGAAAAAAAGTATGAAAGGTTTTCAATATTAAGAGAATACTGGTTCTGCTATTATAAAGAGTAGGATAGTCATATATTACAAAACTTGACATATGAATTACAATGTACAAAAGTAAAGAGTAGTAATATTTTGCAGTATATATAATAGACAAACATATATTTTCAGACAAGTGCTTATATGTATGTCACAGTATGATCAATAAATATAAAGGAAATAACATTAATTTTGTGACATGTGGACAGAAAAAAAAAAGAAACAAACTAGGAAAAGAAGTAAAGGAAGAAAGGTTCATTTTGTTTTTCAGGTATGGCAAGCAGTGTATGAGCAAAGTAAAACCAACCAACCTATCAATTTGCCCAAAAATATACAAGTGAAAGATGTAATAATGGTAAAAGAAAAGTGAATAAAACAATATATTTTGTTAATGAAAAAAGCAGGACAACAAAAAATATGTAGTTTTTGATGCATGGACAAAATACTAGGATGCAATTGCAAAAAAGATAATCTGTGATGTTTGGGCAGAATATATATTTCTACATATTTTTTAAAATGTGCAGTCTAGGACCAATCTGGATGCAATAAAAATATAACACCAGAAATGAAGTCAAATCCACAAACCAAAACAACAATAAACAAAAATGGAATTCTCTTCACAAAAAGGTGAGGAGGCAACAAGTATTTTACTAACAACATACAAAACTTTGCACAAGCTGGCATTTAAGAAAAAAAAAAAAACCAACCCCCAAATAACATAACATAACATATTGCACCTTACCACCACAAAATTCAGATATACAAATGACATCACCAAAGGAAATATATAAATATTCAAATTTAAATCTTATTCAGTGGGTAAACCTTGGAGAAAGGCGATTTGGAGATGAAAATAATACTCCCCAAATCATACATTTCCTTGAAACATTAAAAATGTTATTGCAACCTACATCATCATCATCATGCTCTGCAAATGAGCATACTTAGCATATAACAGCCATAAGAAAATATGGAGGTTAATTCCTTCCTGTTAAAATACTTAGCAATATAAGAAAATATGGAGGTTAATTCTTTCCTGTTAACATACTTAGGAAACTAACAGCCATAAGAAAATATGGAGGTTAATTCCTTACTGTTTTAACTGATGTGTGTGCAAAACAATAATTGCAGCAATGGTCATTAATTTTCTCAAACCCATGAAGAGTAGATGCTAGTGCTATCATAAAAGACATCATAGTGCTCCTTGGTTACAGTGCTAAAGGTTGTATGCTAGATTTGGAGAAGTAGATATAACTGCATCCTCAAACATGTAAGCTATAACACTAATTCGCCCGCATTACCACTTATCAAGTGAATCATAGAACATAGTGCTGTGGTTATATTGTTATATCAGGAACCATTTAAGAATACTGTTTACATTGCACAAACAGTCTGGTTTTCACTTTACTGCTGGTCAAGCACTCTGTTGTAGTTTAATTCAGCAAATGTGATTTTCTTTATTAAGTCACTGTCTACTTATCAGTTATTTCCACAAAATTCAGTCATTTGATTCAATCAATATTCTGATTTTTAAAGACAGAAATTTTAAGACATGAATGAGTTTACAGTCTAACTTCCTTGACTATTTTTTAAAAAGTGATTGCTCTATTTCTTTGTTTAATGTGATTTTGCTTAAATCAATGAGCTTGCCATTAAGTTTCAAAGAAATTGGTCACCTCTATGAATGTAATATAAAATATAAACATTATTTCCTTAAAGATTTGAAAATATTCCAATAAGATCTGGAATAACTGGCGAGCATCTAATTATTGTACAACCTATATCACTTTCTTTGTAAAAGGCTTAAACACTGTGTGACAGTTTTAATAATGTTAAACAGACAAAAAGGCTGTTAATGGGACATTCTAGGAACAAGTTACTGAGTAAGCTCTTTCTGTTTTATCTTTTACTTTTTGGTGTAGGACCCTATATTTCAGTCCTATTTGTATGACTTCTGTAGCCCATAACCTCTTTCTGGATGCTCTTCTCGTTGTATGATAGATAAAGAAAGTTACTGCGCCCTTTCATCAATAACAATGAAAACAAAATTAAATCATCACTGTTAAAGATCAATGAATTTTTTCTTATAAATACAACTGAAATCTTGTCAAACTATTGGAAACATGCCTGACCACATTTATAATACATATATATAAGAGTTTTTGAAGATCTATCTTGAAAAAGAGTTATCTGTGTTTTTCTGCATGCTATCATGGGAGGGGACAAGAATTTTACAGCATTTTAAAGTCCTTCAAGACCAGAATTTTTTTTTCATTCCCACAGAATTTTCAGGGATGTTTTCAAAGATTTACAATTAGTATAATTTGACAAAAAAACAAAAACAAAAAAAAAAACACAAACAAACCCAGAAATGGAATGATAGAGCACAAATAATTGAACAAAGAGATAATAACAAGTTTGGAAAATAAATATCTCCTTGAATATGACCTCCGTTATCCTGCCTTTTACTAATTTTGATAAATTTATATATAAAATATTCATGGTAATGAGGGGGTTAATAAAGAGTAAACTCTAGTAAAAGCAGTCAAATCACTATTTGGGTTTTCTTTTTTATATATGTGAGTAATAAGTGGTTTTAGGAGATATTCCTTCGTGTTAAATAAAAAGTCACTGTGCCTTAATAAACTAATGTAAAAAGGATTAGAAAATTCTCAAATAATGAAAACACTACAAATTTCAAAGTATTTTCACGACAACAACAAGACATATATTCAAAGGCAAACATTTTTGCAAGTGATTTTGTTTGGTATTTACAAAAAGAACATTGATAAAAATTAACATGCTCATGAAATATTACATAAATAAGTGTCATAATAAAATACTTTTAATTTTGTTTTTAGAATGACAAATGTTAGATTAAATGCTTCATTTTAAAAAAAAAATGTAACTAAGTAGAAAAACAAACCTATTCTAAAGATATGCCAATTTGGAAAAAAACAAGCAAACTAATCATCCACACAATTACATTATATATGCAAAAAAATACTTGTGCTAATAAATAATAAAATGCAGAGATCTCATTATAACTAGCTACTATGAAAGCACTGTATTACTACATAAGAGTGAATTAGTGTAAATTTATACAAAGGCTGATATTACTAGTGGCCACACACACATACACACACACATACACACACAACTTGACAATATGATATTAATACTGGGTCAGGAAGACCTAAATATCAATGGTGTTCTGTTACTCAATGACTCAAATGCTAGATACATTTTGCAGAAACACTCACTACCACATGAAATATAAGCCCAAACAAACTTTTAAAAATATTAAACTCATACTCTAAATCAATACATAGTTTTCAAAAATTATAACTTCTCACAGACTTATTGGGCTGAGGCTTCGGTGCCACAGCTGGTCGACTTGACTTGTCAGAAGGAGTTCTCTGTAGATGCCCATTATTGCCAACTTCAGCTCCCTTAGTAGAAGCAGTAGTGGTGCCATCTGCAATTTCTTTGCTCAAATCGCTTCCGGCAGCTGATGTTCCTTTGTTCCAAGAACTGGCAAGTGGACCTCTGGTGCTGATGTTTGGCTTAACCCCCTTGCCGGGATCACTAGCAGAGAGTCCCAAACTCAAGTGTCCTTTGCTTGGAACATCTGCACTTGCTGAGTCTCTGGTAGGCACACTACTTATGCTGAGAGAACCAGACAAGAGAGGTTTATTGAGAGCAGTAGTTGGACCAGCCTTGCTAGAAGCATTAGGTATAGGTCCCTTACTGAGTGGTTTAGGTGTGGGTCCTGTATTAGGGGCACTTGCAGCACTAGATGGAGATTCTTTAGAAGATGCACTAGCCATGGGTCTTTTATTAGATGTGATAACTTTGGGTCCTTTGTTAGCTGCACCAGCTTGAGGTCCTTTGTTAGAAAGACCTAATGTAGTTCTTTGGTTAGAGTCACTGGATTTTCCCCCAACATTTCTGGAAACATTGCTTGTAGAATTCTTGTCTTGGTTACTACTGCCTGACCCCCTACCTATAGCACTGTCCACAGCCTTTTCTTTGTTTGGAATACTTGAAAAAGAACTTCGGTTTAAAGCATTAGGAGCAAAGCCTGTAGAACCCTTTACAGCTGCATCAGGGCCACTCTTACTGCTAAATAATTTCCCACTTATATCTGCAGAAGTATTCTGCTTGGGTTTTGTGTTGGGTCTTGTAAGTATGGACTGGGTATCTGGCTGGTTTGTGTCAGATTCTGATGGTGGAAAGTTTAGATCAATGTTATCAAAAGCATTGCTTATGTGAACTTTAAGATCACTCAAGTCACTAAAATCCTCATTAATGTAAAGTGGTTCTGTTTCCAAAACTGGTTCTGGAGGAAGTGGTCGGGGCTTGAAGGGCTTAGTTTGTCCAGGACCAACCTTGCTAGCATCTACTTCAACTACAATTCCCCTTCTTTTTGGAGACAGAGGCCTATCAGACTGTGTTCGACGAACAGCGCTACGGCTTCCATCTCGTGCAGAATCAGCTGTGATGCTCATTCCTGGACCTTTCTGTGAAGTGCTAGTCGGACGCCCCACAATGCCAGACTCATCAAACTCAAAGTCTGCAAAGACTTGTGAGTCACGGTTGGTTGTGCTAACCAGAACTGGACAAGATATTTCTGAACCTCTAAGTGATTCCCGCTTTAATACTTTCTCCCCACTGCCAATGCTTTGGTGTTTGTCCTTGGCAATAGGCTCCCGCAGAGAATTGGAATGTATGACTTTTCTGCCAGTTCTTGTTGGTGAGTTAGATAAATTAGGTAGCGGCTTTATCTCCACCTTTGCTTCTTTCTCTGCCCTCTTGTCATCTTTCTCAACAACAGCATTTTCCACCTTTGGTTTCTGATTTATGTTAATCAAATGAAGGTGTCTTGGAGCTTCCTTAATAGCAGGTTTGTCATTTGTTGATGTATTGTCTGAATCCTTAAACATTGCTGGCTGACTAGATTTGGAAGAATCGAGAAACGATTTACGGTCTCTGTTAGATTTGGAAAATGAGGATGACTGAGGGACAGGGCCTGAGACTTGTTTTTTAATGCGAGCCCCTGGCTCTTTAAATTCTGTTGTAAAGTTCATAGGCCGTGTTGCTGGGTGTGCTGGAGGCTCAAACTTAACAGGAAGAGGTGGTTGTGCTTGTGATTCCTGGTTCAGAGGCACATTCACTGGACCAGAAATCTCTAGGACTGGACTGGGCTTTGGTGGAGCTGAAGACCAACGCTTCTCTGAGAAAGTAGCACTAAGACGTGGCTGAGGAGCTTGTTGAGGCTGATGTTGTTTTTTCAAGACCCTTAAAAATAAAAATAAAATTAAAAACAAAGTCAACATGATTCAATATTTAATTATCTTTACAAAGTAATATTTTAAACTGAACATTAATTAGCAAGCAACCAAAATAATAATAATAATGAGCATTCTTGGGAACCATAGTAAAACTGATTACCTTTCTAAAACACAGAAGAACAATATTAAAGAATGTAATTAAATATCCCAAGGTACCCATTTAGCAAGCAGTAAATCTATCCATTTCTGTAATTTCTTTTGGGGAACAAAAAAAAAATTAAATTAAATTTTTAAAAAAATGAATATGCACCAGTTTGCACCCATCAAAGTGACAAAGGTTAAAGTGATATAGGGCAATTTATTCTAAATATGGGCTGAAATATTCATTGCTCTTTGGCAAAATAAGTCAATCATTGTAAATGGATTTTTGTTTGAGAGATTTAATTTTTAAACTAGGTAACACCTATAAATAGTTCATTATTTAATTTCATTATGTATATATTAGTCCTCTTTAAAAATAAGGAAAAAAATCTGTATAAAAAATTTATAATCCTTTAACCTGTTTGCTGGTGTCAGGACAAAATCGGCCGCCATGCACACTGGCTTAGTGTTAGCATGCTTGCCATTCAAAATTAACCAGTGTGAAGTAAACATGTGTCCTGCCTCAACAGCCAATGTGTTCTATTTTTTTCACTGGATACTATATTTGGAATGCTCAGGTCATTGAAAAAGGTGCTTTCCCACTATCACCCCTACTTGGCACACACTTGGCAGCCATTTTGAACAAAAGCTTTTGATAGCCTGGCAAGTTTGGAGGCCGATGGTGTGTTGACTGGTTGATCCTATCTAAATGTATTGTGTGGCTGATTCTAATTAACTGTAGATTAAATTCAACTAGCTCCTACTGGAATTTTTTATGTGACCATGTGATAATTCCACCAAAGCCGGTTGTCCTTTGTCAAAGCACCACATGGCGTGGTGTGGCTTTCTTGAGTGCAAAAAGCTTTTGCTTGAAACATTGACATTTTCACATTATTTTTTACACGTGAAAAATTATATGGGATTCATTGATCATTCCTTTGGAACTTTTCAAAGAAAGACAGTAGTTTAATTGGATTTATTTTCACAGATTTTTGCAAGTTTGCAAGTTTGCAAAAATGTAAGAATTTTTTTTTTTTATATTTATTATTAATTTTTGAATTTGAAATAAATTAAAAATAAATTTATTACTAAGTCTATAATAGTTTTCAATTAACTAATTTTCAAAATATTTGTAGAATAGTAATAAAAAATAATAATAAAAATTAAATAAGAATAATAATAATAAAAAAATGATGCTATAATTTTCAATTTCAACTAAAAGATAAGAAAACCTTAATTTATTTATTTATTTTTGTATTTGAAATACATTCAAAATTATACTTTTAAAATTAATTAATATGTCTATAATAAGTAGTAATTTAAATTTTTAAAATCCATTTATAATCACAGTCAGTTTTAATTTTTTAGCACACTGACCCATTCACTTATTGCTTAGCGGCAGATCAACCTGCTTCAGAATGGGTAAACTATTGTAATGATTCTCTGCATTGTTGCCTGACAACAGCAAGCACATCTGTGCAAGCATCAAACGAAGTAATATTTTTCTTGTAAGAATTTACCTTTATGTAGATATATAGTAGACTAGGTACAAAGATTAAAAATGTTAAGCATACTTAGCATTCCTTACCCAAATTTAATGCGAGGTCCAAGTTTCCACCAGGATGCCAGTCGACGGCGATTGATGTAAGCCAAAAATGCAAGGGCAAGCATAGGTAATATCACCAGGAACAAGACCAACAACCCAATAAGCAAGCTACGCTTGGCTGTAAGAAAAACAATCTAAGATTAATATGTACTGCAGAGCTGGAGCTAGAAAAATAAGATTTCAATGGTCAATTTGAAAAGTTGATGGGCCTGCAGCAGAAATTAAATTTTCAATTCATTTAGTCATTTTCATCAAATAAACAAATAATACAGTGCAGCAAAACAAAAGCTCAGAACTCAGAATATTTATTTTGCATGCTCTGATAAAAGTCTCAGTGCTTCCTATACACAAATAGCAGCAAAACATAGCATGTCTCTGTGCTCTCTATCTGACTACAAAGTCCTATGATGGAGAATATCAATGACTGTTAAATGCCTACAGTTGCATTTTTTCTGACATATGGTCCTAAGATGGAGAAAGCTAATAATCAATAAGTGCCTAGTGTCAAAGTTTTTCTTACATATGGTCCTATGATGGAGAAGATTAATGATTGAAAAGTGCTTTGTGCCACAGTTTTTCTTAAATAAAGTTCTCTGCCGATGAAGAATATCATTTATAATTATAGATAAAATGGTGAGTTTCTCTTGTTTTTCTTACACAAGGTTCTTCTATGAAAGAGAAGATCAATGATCCATAACCAAGTACTGTGGACTCCTGTTTTTCTTTAACAAGATTTATCTTGGGTGGAGGAAGTCAGTGATCAATAAGTGCCTAGTGCCACAGTTTTTTTTTTTTTAGGGTACTTTTATGATTGAGAAGATCAATGAGTAATAAGTGCCAGTTTTTCAAACAAATGTTCCTTCTGCACTAGAGATTAATGATTGATAAATGGCTAGTGTAGTTTTTCGAACAAAAGTTCCTTCTGCAATGGAGATCAATGATCAATAAGTGTCTATGCCAGTTTTTCAAACAAACGTTCATTCTGCAATGGAGAAGATCAATAAGTACCTAGTGCTGGAATTTTTCTTTCAAAAGGTTCTTATATGATGAGAGATGAATGACTGATAAATATTGTGGACCCTAGTTTTTCTTACATAGGTCCTTTCTATGATGGAGAAGATGAATGACTGATAAATATTGTGGACCCTAGTTTTTCTTACATAGGTCCTTTCTATGATGGAGAGCCATGATTGATAAGTGCTCAGGGGTATTGTTTTTCTTACAAATGGTTCTTTTATGATGGAAAAGATCAATAGCTGATGAGTGCATTTTTTTTTTATATCTAACCAAATTGTAATATAAGAAAATTAAGTGAGGAAAAAAATTATTATCTATATTAAATAAGTAAAATGTATACAGAAAATTAAAACAAATGCTTTAAAGAAATAAGTAATAAGTGCAAGTGAAAAAATATAACCAAAGTACCTATAAGCTAATAAACTATATATGGGAAAGTGATAATGATTAAATAAACTTAATTAAATTAGTAGTACCATACATAGAAAGTAAATTATGACATATACTCAGTAAGTAATAACTAGACTATACTATATAACTGGTTGGACCACAAAGAACAAACCTTTGGTCAGAATTAAATATACCCACAATATGCATGAAATGCTCTGTACACCTCCATGGCCCCTTACACACAGAAGCCAAATTATATGCAAAATATACACGGAGATATAGGAAATACGAGGGAGAGAGAATTTTCATAATAAACCAAAGCTTCCATTCTACTATCAATCCATGGCAAAATA